>JAVXUP010000068.1:0-365000 GCA_033070095.1 Escallonia herrerae
TCGAAGTCAATAAATATTTTTATAAGTAAATAGCACACAAAAACATTACGACGCAACCCAGGATCCGCAAAAAAATTGTGGTGACGAGGTTGACAAAGACCTTTCGACCAATACGCTCGTCGAACTTTATCTCGAACATTAGGACCATAATCCAAAATATTCGGACGCAACCCAGGATCCGCAATAAGTTCGTCATAGTTGAACTCATCGCTAATTCTGCTTGAATGTCCGGAATGAATATCACGCTACACAATGGAAGCCTTGTCCCTTACTGTTGGAATCGGAGACGGTTAAATAGTATCATGGTTTTTACACTCATTCTTATTAGACTGCAATAATTTTTTCACCTTTGCTTTCTTTTGAAATAACCTTTCCATTCTGAATATATATATATATATATATATATATATATATATATATATATATATATATATATATATATATATGGGGACCGATCCACACCCACCGGTGGAGAAATAATTTTTCCACCGAACCGCAGGTAAGAGCAGCGGTTGGGCCACGTGGCGCAAAAAGGCGAATACGGCCACTGCATTAATGGCGAAAAAGGCACGAGAAATGGTGAGAAAATGGCGAGAAAATGGCGAGAGAGGAGAAAAAGGACACCAACCGCATGCACAACCAGCGGTTGGCATTAATATGCCTGCCACGTGCCGTCCCCCACCCCTGCCACGTGGCCCAAACCCATGGCCCCTGCCACGTGGCCCACCAGCAAAGACAACCGGCGGTTGGGGCGATGGCCCTGCCACGTGGCATCCCCTCCCCGTGCCACGTGGCCCAACCGCGTGTGGTACCAGCGGTTGGTCTCCCTCCCCTGCCACGTGGGTCCCCTCCCCCTGCCACGTGGCCCAACCGCTGGTACCACCCGCGGTTGGTCCCCTCCCTCTGCCACGTGGCGTCCCCTCCCCTCATCCGCAGGGCCCAACCGCTCCTACAACCCGCGGTTGGTCCCTCCCCCTCCCCTGCCACGTGGCGTCCCCCCGCGTGATGCCCCCACCTGGTGTCCTTCCCCACGATGCCACGTGTCGTCCTTCCCTCCCCCATGATGCCCCACGTGGTGTCCTTCTGCCGAAATTTTTTTTTTGCCGCAGCCTTTGACCGCATAAACACCCACCCTTCCTCACTTTTTTCTGTCTTTTTTCTTCTCTCTTCCTCGCTTCTCTCTTTATAATCCCCTCCCCCGAACCCTTCTTCTGCACTCTGTCATCTTTTACCAACTTCCTTCGTACTTCATATCTCACCTACATAATCTCCATAACAATACAAACCAAAAAATTTTACGCTAGAAGATCGGTGGATAACCGCTAGAAGATCGGTAGTTTTTTCTTTAAATACATCAAGTCACAACAAGTAAGTATTTTGAATTTCCTTATAATTCAATGTTAGGTTTATACAAATCAGCGTATTACATTTATAGATTCCAAAACAGCGATTTTTTAGGGCTCCAAATATAGACAGTTTTTCACGAATTTATAAAAAATAGCTAGAGCTAGATTTTGCCAAAATGCAAAAAAGAGACCCTAGTTATTCTTAAAGGATCTGTCTCAGGTAAAAATTTCAGATTTTTCCAAAGACTGGAAAGGGGTTAACTGATACGGGAACCTTGTAACTCTGCAGTGTATTTTAAAATATCAAGCTAGCGCGATTTCGCGCGAAACTTTTATGAGAATCCTAGGATGTTGGGAAGTTCCATTCCCCAGGAATTCGGGCCATTCCGAAGCCGTTACCTATTTTTTTGGCCGAACGGCCCTTTAAGCGCTTGATCCGGACACCGGTTCGCGATTTTTGGGCGAAACCTCCGTAAAATACTTTTTATGTCAAGAATGAATTCAGGAAGCCTCAAGTAGCATTTCGAAGCACTTTTGATATTTTTCAATGCCAGGGGGCATTTCGGTAATTCGCCGCCCCGAGAGGGGTATTTCGGTAATTTTACAGTGCTAAGTTTTTCGACGGACTTTTTAGTCCAGAAATGTAATTACAAAACCTGAAATGTTGTTTTGAAGCTGACGTGGCGCGCGTAGGGGTGTTTTGGTAATTTTCCCGTGCCAAGTTTTTCAAACGACTTTTTAGTCCAGAAATGTAAGTAAACCACCTGAAATGTTGTTTTGAAGCTGGTTCGGGGGCGTTGGGGTGATAGTGAACGCTCAGGGGCATTTCGGTAATTTGCCGCTGATCGGGGGCTATTTTGCTAGGAAGGATCCAGCTTAAAATTCATACCTTAAAATAACTTTTAGTTCAGGAAAGGGTGTGAGACACCCGAAAACTTATTTTGTTCCAGATGTTCTGAACCTTGTGACGCACCGGCGATGACTGCCAGGGGATATTTTGCATAAGTAGCGGGTGTTTTGGTAACTTGCCCCCTTTAAAATTTTTCCTGATATATTTGGTATATAATTGACGTAATACATTTAAAAACTTGACTTTAAAGCGGTTTTGAGGTGTTGGGGGTGTAGGGGCCATCGGGCTATATATTGCTATATAACCACGTTGGCGCTAAATTCAGTGGGAACTAGCGTAATTAAGCGTTCGGAGTGGTGGGAATTGAGGATTTGTTTTAATACATTGAAATAATGACTATTGCTAATGTGTTGGTAAGCTAGGTTAAAGATCCAGTTATAGTTTTGGAATGTAAATATTATGGATATTATGGACGCTAAGTTGGTTTATAATTATATTTTGTTCTTAAAGGTATGAATTTCAGCTCTGGACCTCATGATACATCAATCCTATACGATGACGATGACCACGTCGCGAGGCACGTATTTGACGGTGTCGATAGGGGTGTTTTGGAAACAATTCAAAGCACAAGGCACCTTGAAGAGTGGGTACTAAACGAGGAACAAATACAGCTATTACACCGTCAAAATTTAACCCTGTTCACCGATTGCGGGAAATGGTCTCGACACGACGATTGCCTTATATCCGCTCTAGTTGAACGATGGAGGAGCGAGACGAACTCATTTCACTTCCGGTTTGGTGAAATGACTGTTACGTTAGAGGACGTCGGATTTATACTTGGAATCCCATGTCACGGCAGACCCGTTACTTTGAACGTGCCGTCTGCATCCATAGCGAATATGGCTATGCAGTATTTTCCGGGAATTCCAAGGGCAGCGCTTACAACAAACGGCGTCAAGCTTAAATGGCTGAGAGAGCAGTACGGCGTGCTACCGGATGAATACACTCCTCAAGATTTCGTGACGTATACGAAGGCATTCCTTCTGTATATTATTGGAGCTATATTACTTCCGACGCATTCGAAAAACACGGTGCATCCGAAGTATATGGTGTTCTTGGAGGATCTTGAGGAGGTATACTCCTATTCGTGGGGTTCAGCTGTCCTTGCGCACCTATATCGAGCACTGCATAAGGCTACGAGAAACGGTGCCAAGTCCATTGCCGCCTGCCTGACTCTATTACAGGTATGAGCATTTATTTTCTTGGTAGGATCCTTAGTCAATATATTCGGGATTAATTACTAATTCCATATAATGTTTGCATTCACAGGTTTGGTCTTACGAGAGGCTACCCATGGGTCGTCCACAACCGTTGGTAGATTCCGATGAGACGTGGCCTAGGGTGTGGGCCTGGGGGCCTACGACCAACCGGAGGAGGAGACGGGTAGACCCTCACCACCATCTAAAGTTCTATCGGGGGGAACTAGAGATACTAGATGCATCCCAGGTGACGTGGCAGCCATATGGCAAGGTGATGCATCTGTTGGATGAGTGGTGTTGGCAACTTCCGGTGTCGTACGTGCTGGCAGGTTTGGTTCGGGTGCCGCTCATTCACTTCGAAGAATGTGAGTTTCAGATGCCCGATCGAGCTATGAAGCAAGCTGGCTGTCCACAAGGGATACCAAAACCCGCTGTAGACATGCGGCCATACAGGGGTGGTCGAGGGCCGAACTTCGAGGTGGCTGATGCCTTGATTTTGTTGGGTGACGAGGTGCACCAGTGGAATACCTGGCAGGAAACGTATGATAGCCTTGTATCGCTGAAGCACGACGGCATTAGTACTGAGGAATACTTACAGTGGTTTCTCAGGGTGACGCGCACGAGGGTGAATCGCCCTTCCCAGGTGAAGAAGACATCGTACGCGCCACGTGAGGTCTATGACCAGTTCTGGGCATTGGCCATTGTAAGTCATGCTAGTGTTGTTTGATAATTTATTTGCGCACCTTATCGACCATTTGTCAAATATGATTAGCCATATTTTCTATGCATGTTTTTTAGGTTGACCAGGGCATTGAGGTGTTCAAGCAGCTGGAGTCGTTTGACTGGTTTGTCGCGCAGGCTCCTGACAATCTCAAGAGGTCCATTGAGAAGTACAAGACTGAAGTTCAAAACTTTAGTCTTGCGTACCGGGGTTACGAAGGGGAGCCGTCTAGTCGCCCTCGTCCTGAAGCGTACGACTATCAGCCCCAGAGTCAGGTGTGGGAGTCGTCTGGTCGCCCTCTTCCTGACGCGTACAACTATCAGCCCCAGAGTCAGGTGTGGGAGCCGTCTGGTCGCCCTCCTCCTGACGCGTACGACTATCAGCCCCAGAGTCAGGTATGGGAGCCATATAGTCGCTTGCCTCCAAACGCATACGACTCTCAGTGCCAGAGTCAGGTTCCCCAAGTAGGAATCCAGGCCTCGCGCCCAAGCTTTCGGTCGGACAAAGGACAAGCGACGAAGCCATTGAGGTCGGACAAGATGGCTTGGATCGACCGGCACTACTTCGGGCATGAGCCTGTCAATTCAGCAGACTTTCCCCTTGCGACATTCCTAGGTCATGAGGATATCAGAACGTTGGCGCCGGAGACAGATCTTTCAAATTTTGTCATGAACGCTTACATAGAACTGCTCCGGATTAGAGAGCAACGTTTTAACCGTTCTGAATATTTGAAGCTTAACATGTATCCCACTCATTTTGTGGAATTAACGGTGAGAGAATTCACAGAATGGAGGCGAGGGGGCGGCAGGAGTAAGTGGAAACCAGGTCGAAACGTGTTAGGCATGATGAACGCAGACTATCAATGTCCCGCTGCTGATGCGAACCTTATCATGATACCCTGTCATCATGCAAACCACTGGTTCCTATTAGTTCTCCATCCAGCGTTCAGAACGGTTCACATATACGATAGCCTAAGGGAGGACGAGCCTGGACAGCTGCTGGCACAGATGTACAACGAGTACATCACTTTAGTGGTTAGTATTTATTTTTTGACCTTGGCTCATAGTATATTGTTCTTGTCTCATAGGCTTGATTCTCGTTTTTATTGTTGGATGCAGACTACTGTCCTCTCGCTAGCATGCGGACGGCCACAGGGTGACCCTTGGACGGTCGTGATGATAAAGGACCGACCAAAGCAATATAACGGTCACGATTGCGGGATTTACGTCCTCAAGTACATGGACTACATTGCTCGCTCGGAAGTGCTCAAACACTCCTCGTGGACTAGGAAGGATGCCTTGACGTTTAGGTATAGGATAGCCTGGGAGCTGAAAAAGAATGAAGCTAGACGCCTTCATTACCATTATCCTGACGTGCGTGGCTAGCTGCTGTGATGTTACAAAAAACTGTACCAAAAAGAAATGTACATAATTTTTCGCATGCTATGAATTTGGCGCTAAAATGTGCGCGAATATACCTTTCATATGACGGCATTCGAAAAAATTACGCGTCTCGCTTTTCGCCGAAATTCATAGAAATGGGCTAACTAGCGTGCATGAGGTGCAATGAGCGAAAAAAAAGTGACAAAAAAAATTACAACTTTTTTCGGAAGCTATCAAATGGGGCCTAAAGTGTGCCCGAATAGGCCCTTCCTAGGAAAACTCAAAAATTAATGTGTCTCGTTTTTCGCCGAAAGTCTTACAAATGGGCTAACTAGCGTGCCTGAAGTGCAATGAGCGGAAAAAAAGTGACAAAAAAAATTACAACTTTTTTCGGAAGCTATCAAATGGGGCCTAAAGTGTGCCCGAATAGGCCCTTCCTAGGAAAACTCAAAAATTAATGTGTCTCGTTTTTCGCCGAAAGTCTTACAAATGGGCTAACTAGCGTGCCTGAAGTGCAATGAGCGGAAAAAAAGTGACAAAAAAAATTACAACTTTTTTCGGAAGCTATCAAATGGGGCCTAAAGTGTGCCCGAAAACGGAGTTACCAAAACTATCAATAATCCACAAATCAAATCACAAATTAAAGATTGCACAAACCAAATCACAAATTTAAACATTATAAAAGTTCAATTTATACAACTGAAACATTAACCCTAACACTCTTCCTCATCATCGTCCTCCTCGACCATACTGCCAGGTTCGATACCTAACACTTTATAATGGTTTCTCTTGTCATGATCAGTCATCTTATTACACAACGCACACTTTCGTAATTTTTTTTGACCCGTTGCTTCTTCAATCGGATTCTTCATGCGTATTGCTCGTTTTCGCCCTTTTGTTTGAGAAATAATTGGATCAAAAATGTCGTCCTCCTCACCTTGTAGGTCAGTGCCGTCAATGACTGGCTGTTTGGCTCGATTGAATCTACCGCCTGGAGTTGTCCGAGTAGTCGGAGTGTCCACAGTTTCTGGTAATGCCATCCTAAACTGTGCATGCTTAGCCTTATCCCGTGCGGCTGCTTCAACTTGATACCTGTACCCATCAAATGTCGACGCTGCATCCATTGATAAACCGTGCATGATGTTACAAAGGTGATTATATCGCAGCGTCTCAGATTGCTCGAAATCAACTGAAACATTGGGCACGTAAGGAATGTGACCGTGGACTCTGTTGGCTTCCTTCGTCCACCGTTCCAAGATATACGGTGGAGGGATTTCACTAGCATTCTTGGCGCTCAAAACCCTCAACGCGTGTCGACAAAGTATACCTTTATGCTCAAACAGTTGACAGTTGCAATTAACCAACCCGGTGTCCTTACAAACTGCTACGGTAAAATGTCGTCTGGTCCTCGGAGCCGACGAAGAGCACGGATTGGCGAAGTTCGTCACATTTGTCAAAGCATAAACCTTGATATCTCTGGTGGAATACTCGTGCAACTTTGTCATGCCATATTGATTCGACTTTAGTAGTTCCTCTTGAAACTGTCGAAACATTTCCTTGGTATAGACTTGAGCCGCATGAGCCTCTAAAGGTGAATAAACTAGTATAGCTCTTTCTTTGCAAACTGTAGCCGCGTCGGCTTCTCTCTCACGGTACAATTGCCTGTCAACGGCTTTCTGCATCTCTAGTACGAACTCCGCTATACTTGAAGACTGGCCTACGTACCCATCAAAGAATGAATTCATAGCTTCGCTTCTCGAGGTCGTAGTCATTCCGGCTGCAAAAAACTTCTTGGTGTAGGCACCGACCCACTGTGTCTTGATCTCATACAACGATTGTAACCATTCGTGATTGTGCAAATAGTAAGTATCCATTAACGTGGCCCACCTCTCCTCGAACACGTCTACCGTCAACGATTTCTTCACACATGTATTAAAGTCAGTCTTGAATGACGGATGGTTTGCATATACATGGTGAAGCCGTTCGGGATATTTGTTGCTTATGTGCCATGTGCACAGGCCATGGTGAGTATCTGGAAGGACCTTAGCGATTGCATTTTTCATTGCCAGATCTTGGTCGGTGATGATGGTCTTTGGAGGAATATGATACATTGCTTGAAGCCACGTTTCAAATAACCACGTAAATGACTCCTCCGTCTCATCCCTAAGCAGGGCAAAGCCAAACGAGATTGACTGATAGTGGTGGTTCACCCCGGTGAACGGAGCAAAAGGCATAGAGTACTTATTGGTGCGGTATGTGGTGTCAAACGTCACAACATCCCCAAAATTTTGGTAAGCAGCTCTAGAACGGGGGTCCGCCCAAAATATAGTACTAATGCGGTTCTCATCATCCAGTTGGAGACTGTAAAAAAATCCAGAATTCTCACTCTGAAGGGACCTGAAGAGATCAAGTGTAGTTTGAGAATCACTCTTACCGAAAGACTCTCTCCTCTGAGCACGAAGTTCATTTCGAAGGTCTACTTCGTTGAAACTCAACTTGTCAATCCCCCCAGCCTGGCTTGAGAAAACCCCCATCATCTTAGAAGGTGGAATTTTAGCCTCGGCCATTGTAAAAATTAGTTGTCTGTGTGCCGCGCTTATTTCTCGGTGTTGATGAATTTGACCAATCTTACTGGGGGTCATCAACTGATGATTATGGCTCAACTCCACTCCTGTGACAACCCAATGGTTTTCATTTTTTCGGTGTACTGCATACACATGGGCCTTGCAGCCGGTACCCGGAAATGTGTCCCGTTTTCTTTGTCTTGTTGTCCCTTCGTCACTGATCCGAACGACCGGAGTTACATGCGGTGCTCCTCTATGACACTCAAATAGTCTTGCACAAATTTGATCTGTATTCGCCCGTTTTCTAGTCGTCTTAGTTCTAATACCGAAACCTATCGTTTTCGAATATGCTCTATAGTATGCTTCAACTTCGTCCAGTGCTTGAAAAACTTGACCAACGTAAGGTGGATCAGAACCTTCACAAAAATTATTTCCTCCAGTTGCATCCATATTTATACTGGAATCTAAAAAATAAAAATTATATCATTCTCAACAAGTCATAGATTTAAATAAAAGAAGAATAAAATTTATTTAAACCACCGTCTTTCGGGAAATTTGGTATAATGTAAAATTAGCAAAATAGCCCCCGATGAGCGGCAAATTACCGAAATGCCTCCGGGGGTTCATTATCACCCTAACGCCCCAAATCAGCTTCAAAACAACCTTTCAGGTGCTTTGCTTACATTTCTGGACTAAGAAATCCTTTGAAAAACTTAACGCTGCAAATTTACAAAAATACCCCTATCGGGGATGCGAATTACCAAAATGCCCCCTGACAAAAAAAATCTGAAAAGTGCTTTGAAATGGGATTTTAAGCTTCCTGAATTCACTTTTTAAAATAACTTTTCAGGTGTCTCACACCCTTTCCTGAACTAAAAGTTATTTTAAGCATAAATTTGTGTAATGTAAAATTAGCAAAATAGCCCCCGGGGGTTCATTGTCACCCTAACGCCCATCAAACCAGCTTCAAAACAACCTTTCAGGTGTTTTACTTACATTTCTGGACCGAAAAACTTTTTTTCGGGAAAATTACCAAAACACCCCTCGCGGGGGGCAAATTACCAAAATGCCCCCTGGCTTCAGAAAATATCAAAATTGCTTTAAAAAGCTATTTTAAGCTTCCTGAGTTCATTCTTGATCTAAAACGTATTTTACGGATTTTTCGCCTAAAAATCCCGAACCGGTGTCCGGATCGAGCGCTTAAAAGCCCGTTCGGCCAAAAAATTAGCTAACGGCTTCGGAATGGCCCGAATTCCTGGGGAATGGAACTTCCCAACACCCTAGGGTTCTCATAAAAGTTTCGCACGAAATCGCGCTGTCTTGATATTTTAAATTACACTGCAAAGTTACAAGGTTGCGCGTATCAGTTAACCCCTTTCTAGTCTTTGAAAAATCTGAAATTTTTACCTGATACAGATCTTTTGAAAATAACTAGGGTCTCTGTTTTGTATTTTGGCAAAATCTAGCTCTAGCTATTTTTTATAAATTCGTGAAAAAACTGTCTAATTAAGTTTTCACCTTTAGCGACAATTACGCCCCGCAATCAGCTGCAAAACAACATTTCAGGCGTTTTACTTACATTTCTGGACTTAAAAGTCCGTTGGAAAACTTTTTCGGGAAAATTACCAAAATACCCCTCTCGGGGTGGCAAATTACCAAAATACCCCCTGGCTTCAGAAAATATCAAAAGTGCTTTAAAATGCTATTTTAAGCTTCCTGAGTTCATTCTTGATCTAAAAAGTATTTTACGGATTTTTCGCCTAAAAATCGCGAACCGGTGTCCGGATCGAGCGCTTAAAAGCCCGTTCGGCCAAAAAATTAGCTAACGGCTTCGGAATGGCCCGAATTCCTGGGGAATGGAACTTCCCAACACCCTAGGGTTTTCATAAAAGTTTTGCGCGAAATCGCGCTGGCTTGATATTTTAAATTACACTGCAAAGTTACAAGGTTGCGTGTATCAGTTAACCCCTTTCCAGTCTTTGGAAAAATCTGAAATTTTTACCTGATACAGATCTTTTGAAAATAACTAGGGTCTCTGTTTCGTATTTTGGCAAAATCTAGCTCTAGCTATTTTTTATAAATTCGTGAAAAATTCTATTTCTGACGCCCTAAAAAATCGCTATTTTGGAATTTTTCGAATGTAATACCCCGATTTGTCAAAACGTAATTTTGACGCCCTAAACACGAATTTTAGACTATTGTAAGAACAATTTAAACAATCAATTGGTATGAACAAATTGAAAAATACTTACTTGTTTTAACTTGATATATTTCAAGAAAAATCCACCGATCTTCTAGCGGTTATCCACCGATCTTCTAGCGTAAATTTTTTTTGTTTGTATGTAGGTGAGATAGGGAGAATGAGGAGGGTGGAAGAAATGATTCGGGGAGGAGGGATTTTATAGAGAGAAAAGTGAGAGAGGAAGAGAAGAACCGTGAGTGAACAGCAGGGAGGGGGGAATGACACGTGGGGGTGGGGGGTAGGGTGGTAATGACACGTGGGGGAAGAGGGGGTTCACGGGTGGTGGAAGGGGGGTTCACGGGTGGGGGAAAAGGACATAGGGTGGGGGCCACGGGGTGGGGGGCAAGGGGGGTGACGCGTGGGGGGGCAAGGGGGTGGGGTCACGGAAGGCAATAATGCCAACAGCATGTAGGAGTTGCGGTTGGGCATTATTGCCACCATTTTCTCACGAGTTTTTCATTTTCTCCTTTCGTGAATTTCTCATAGTATTTTCGTCCTTTTTCATCCCTTTTCGTCCCTTTTTGCGCCACGTGGCCAACCGCTGCTCTTACCTGCGGTTCGGTGAAGAAATTGTTATTTCTCCACCGGTAGATGTGGATCGGTCCCCTATATATATATATTTATTTATTTTAAGTATCAATCAATCAAATAACCTAGTTAATTATAAATATTTATTCTTTTACTTTTCCAGTCATGTTTTATTATCTAATTAACCTAATTTCAACCCACCATTTAACTAAACCTCATATCCGACATCCCAATCCAATTGGGTTCCATCCTCCATCAACCATCTCAATTCTCAAATGCTCAATGCACAATTAACAACCTATAACCAGCAATTAATAATCTCAATTTTCAAATGCACAATTAACACAACCTAAAATTATCAATCAAATAATCAATGCTCAAATGAGATATAAATCCAATTGGGTCCCATCCTCCATCAACAATCTCAAATCTTAAGTGCTTAATGCACGATTAACAACCATAAAGCATCAATTAATAATCTAAATTATCAAATACACAACTAACTTCCTAAAATTATTAATCAAATAATCAATTCTCAATAGCAAAAAAAATTGTTCAAAATGCACACTGACCTCAGTCCTCAGAAATCAGAACGGCGTCATTGTCGCAATGTCGCAAGACTAAAGAAGATCATTCGTCGATTGAGGTTTCGTCAGTTCGTCCAGCTCGTAGGCGCAGAACCTTGATGTTCTGAAAGTGGTGTAGTTACAAACATTACACTATTAGAGCTTACAAGTTACAGCCTTTAGTATTATGTTGATTTCCGACAAGAAGAAAAAAACATATTATAGATCTACAGAAGTCTTAGAGAGTTAGAGTTACTGAGTTAGACTAATTTGAAGTTCGAACCTTAGACGAGGCTAGATCTGGCAGTGGCCGGAGACCGGAGTTGGTGAGTGGTGAGGCCGTGATGGCGACCGTCGTCCGTGACCGGCGACTGAGGCTCAGATCTACTTGAATTTTCAGGCACTGTGACCGCCGATCGGTGAGGTTCGTCACTTCGTCGGTTCGTCTGTCGGCTCGTAGATCTAGGCCAGATCTGGCCAGAAATGGGGGTAGGGACTGGGGAGGGCCTTCGGGGCTTCAACAGACGTGAGACGACAGTTCGACCGCCATCCATGACTCCGTGAGAGTTGAGACCTTGACGGCGTGACCGATGACCCGTGGCCGTGGGCGATGATTGAGGTCTGAGAGAGTGAGAGGCGTCGTGAGTCCGTGACCACTGACCGGTGAGCGGTGAGAGGTCAACCGTCGACGACGACGACGGGAACTGAGAGAGTGACTGAGTGAGAGCCGAGAGTAGGAGAGAGAGAGTGAGAGAGAGATAGAGAGAGAAAGTCGCGAGTGAAAAAAAACTATTTATAATTTTTTTTAAAAATCTAAGGGGTGTATTAGTCCCCCCTCGTACATATGTAGTTCCGCCCTGCCACCATCGCCGCTCGTGACCATACTCCATCGTCGTCACCACATCCTGTTGTCTCTGTCAAGGATAACCTGCAGCATGTTGGAATTGGGTTTTAAACCCATTGTGGAGAACCATTTTTGACTCAGTTTCCAAATAGATTCCAAACCATAATTTGGTTAGGAACAAAGTTATTTATGTTCATCTATTGGAGTACATGATCATAGTATATTCACTAGTTTAAAACAAATAAGAAGTGAATGAGAAAATTGAAGTTGAAGTTGTTGGTTCAACTTGAAGGGAAAAGAGTATCCCATATTGAAGAGATAAAGCCAATATTGTCTCCTTATAAGGCTTAGCATTGAGTTAAGGGTTGGGCCCCTTGGGGGTACCCAAGTTTTGTAAGGAGGGAGAACCTAGGTTGACCCAAGGTCCAGCACACACGCGCGTGCCGTCGCCCTGTCCCGTCCCGGTCCGTGGCCGTGGCTTGGACCATCCATCAGGCTTTATTCTTTTTGAGACAAATATATTTTAAATAAATTATTATTTATTTATTTATTTTTCGAAAAGTTGCAACCTTTCCAACCAGCTGTGAAAAGTTGCACCGCCAGTAAATATTCACTGTATAAAAACGAGTCAGTTACAAAATTTTAAAAAAAAAAACTAAATCCCGAATTTTTTTTCTTCGGTCAATATTTTGTGCGGTTTTTCCTGTGTCTGAAAGAGAGAGTTTTGCACATTGTTTGGTTCGCCGGGTCTGAAATTTGGAGTGCTCCTATTTCATACGCATTGCCGCTGTATCCTGAGAGACTATCGTCGAGAGACCGTTAGCACCATTGCGGGACGAATAAAGTCTTAAGGACAGTAAATCAAATTCACGCCTCGGCCTTCTCTATTGTTGTTTTTGTGATTTTGCAGTGAGTTAATTATACAGTTCTTGTTGATACTATTTGTTCAGTCTAGTATAATATATTTCAGTATTCTCGTACTTAGTTTTTCAGCACAGGTATACACAAAGCATAACATTTTTACCAACAAAACATAAGACTTTATTTCGCACTCTGTGTTACATGTATAGAAACAGTGGTTTCAAAACAGCGTTTTCAAATTTTCATTTTCTTATTTGATTCTGTCAAACTTTACTAAAATTATTTTCAATTTTTGAATTTAATTTTAGTGTTACTAGAATCTATTTATGTTATACTTTTGTGATAGACTTGATTGTTTTTTGCTTAATAATTATTGTTATAATCTGTGATAGATATAACAATGGTTAGTGAAACCATTCCGGAAAAGTGGACCGGTTCATCCCAACGTGCAACATGGTGGTGGGACTGTGTAAGCGACACCTTTCGTAGCACCTGCTCATGGTTCCGTTGGACTTGGTGAAAGATCGAAAAAGTTCAATGGAAAGGATTTTAAAAAGTGGCAACAGAAAATGTTGTTCTATTTGACCACCTTGAATTTGGCAAGGTTCTTGCAAGATGATGCATTAGATCTCGGTGAAAATCCTGACCGACAGACTGTGTCTGTCGTGGATGCTTGGAAGCATTTGGATTTCTTATGCAAGAACTATATTCTCAATGGATTGGACAATGCGTTGTATAACGTGTACAGTCCAATGATCAATGCGAAAGCATTGTGGAAATCCTTGGAAAGGAAATACAAAACAGAAGATGCGGCTCTAAGAAATTTGTAAGCAGCAAATTCCTTGATTTCAAGATGGTGGATTTCAAGACTGTGATTAGTCAAGTCTAAGAGTTTCAGCTAATTCTGCATGATATTCATGCGGAAGGGATGGTACTTGGAGAATCTTTTCAAGTGGCTGCGTTAATTGAAAAATTGCCACCTACTTGAAAAGATTTCAAGAACTATTTGAAGCATAAGCGCAAGGAAATGAAGCTTGAAGACTTGATTGTCAGATTGAGGATTGAGGAGGATAGTCGCCAGTCCGAGAAGAACGCCTGTAACTATTATCAAGAAGTCAAAGCAAATGTGGTCGAGCAAGGTCCATCAAAGAGGAGAAAAATTTTCGAATCAGATGGTCCAAGTGGAGCAAGCCGCTCAAATTCAAAGGGCGGTAATAAAAAGAGGAAGTTCAGTGGGAATTGATATGTGTGCGACAGGCTAGGCCATCGAGCTAAGAATTGCTACAGTCGGAAGAACAAAGGAAAGAAAAGAAAGCAGTCTCAAGCCAATGTGACAAAAGTTACCAAAATTACCGAGGACGTGACAGATTTGAATTTATCGCATTGGTGTCCAGAGTCAACTTGGTTAGAAATCCCAAACAGTGGTGGGTAGACACGGGCGCTACTCGACATGTGTGCTCCGAGCGAAGTATGTTTACTACATATGAGAGTGCCAACAACGAGAATCTGTTTATGAAAAACTCTTCCTCTTCAAAGGTGCAAGGAATGAGCAAGGTGGTTTTAAAGATGACATCGGGCAAGGAGTTGATTCTCGACAATGTGCTTCATGTGCCGGACATTTGAAAGGATCTAGTTTCGGGCTAATTGTTGAGTAAGAATGGTTTCAAGCTAGTTTTTTAGAGTGATAAGTTTGTACTCACTAAAAGTGGGATGTTTGTAGGAAAATGGTACCTATGTGATGGTCTTTTTAAGTTAAATGTAATGATTATCGTGCCTAAAGCTGTACCGAATTTTGATATTAATAAAAATATTTCTTCTGCTTAATTGTTGGAATCTCCTAATTTATGGCATTGTAGATTAGGTCATGTGAATTATGGTTCCTTACAAAAACTTGTGAAAAATGATTTTTTGTCTAAAATGGATTTTGACTCACATAAAGCATGTGAAATTTGTGTTGAAGCTAAATTGGCAAAAACGTCTTTCAAGTCAATTGAAAGAAGTACAGAATCTTTAAATCTAATTTATAGTGACATATGTGACTTAAAGGTGGTACAATTTAGAGAAGGAAAAAAGTATTTTATTACTTTTATTGATGATTGTACTAGATTTTGTTATGTTTATTTACTTAAAAGCAAAGATGAAGCCTTGGATGCAATACAAAATTGAAGTTGAAAATCAACTTAGCAAGAAAGTCAAAGTACTAAGAAGTGATAGAGGTGGAGAATATGTTTTCCCTCTTAAAAAATATTGTGCCAATCTCGGAATCATTCATGAGACCACGGTACCATATGCACCTCAGTCGAATGAAATTGCTGAGCAAAAAAATCGTACTTTAAAGGAAATGATGAATGCTTTGTTGATAAATTCTGGACTACTGGATAACTTGTGGGGGGAGGTGGTCTTAACTGCAAATCATATACTTAATAAATTACTCCACAAGAAGTTGCAAAAGACACATTATGAGCTATGGAAATGACGTCCTCCTTCCTTCAAATATCTTAAAATGTGGGGGTGTCTAGCAAAGGTAGTTATCCCACCATTTAAAATGGTCAAAATAGGACCTAAAACAGTTGATGGGATTTTCATTGGATATGCAAACCATAGCTCGGCATATTGGTTCTTAGTGCATAAATCTGAAGTTTATGATATACACGTCAACGTCATAATGGAGACAAGGAATACTCATTTCTTTGAAGATGTATTTCCTTATAAAGTTGCACAAGAACGAACTTCTTTAGAAAGAACTAATATGGACCAAGAACTCTCACAAGAGGAAGATGAGCCAAGACGTAGCAAGAGACTTAGAACGTCTACATCTTTTGGTTATGATTTTCTAACATATTTATTAGAAAATGAGCCTCGTACTTACAGTGAAGCAATGTCGAGTCCTGACACTCCACATTGGAAAGAGGCTATTAACAGTGGAATGGAATCCATCATGCAAAATCATACGTGGGAACTGATGGATCTTCCTCCTGAAAATAAACTATGAGGGTGTAAATGAATTTTCAAGAGAAAGATGAAAGCTGGTGGAACGATCGAAAAATATAAGGCCAGGTTGGTTGTCAAGGGATATAGACAAAAGGAAGGCCTTATTTTGATACATATTCACCAGTTACTAGAATAACATCCATCCGAATATTGATAGCTATTGCAGCAATTAATAGTCTTGAGATGCACCAAATGGATATGAAGACAGCCTTCTTAAATGAAGAGATCTACATGGAGCAACCCGAGGGGTCTGTAGCTCTTGAGCATAAGAGGAGGGTGTGCAAGCTCGTTAAGTCATTTTATGGACTTAAACAGGTTCCTAAACAATGGCATGAAAATTTTGATAAAATCATGATTGAAAATGGTTTTAGAATCAACGAATGTGATAAATGTGTCTACGTTAAAGGTACGGAAAAAGGATATGTCATTGTTTGTCTTTATGTGGATGATATGCTCATTATCGGGTGCAATAATGAATTCAATAAGGCTACAAAGAAAATGTTAACTAGTAAATTTGATATGAAAGATACGGGTGAGACTGATTTTATATTTGGTATGAAAATTACCAAAACATCAAATGGACTAGTCTTGTTACAATCTCACTATATTGAGAAAGTGCTAGACAAATTTAAAATTTATGATGATAGTCAGGTGAAGACACCACTAGATGTAAATTTACATCTAACAAAGAATACTAGTGAAGGAATATCTCAATTAGAGTATTCACGTATAATTGGTAGCTTACTATACATCATGAATTGCATGAGACCTGATATAACATATGCGGTCAATAAACTGAGCAAATATACTAGCAATTCATGGAAGAATCATTGGATCGCTATTATAAGAGTTTTAAGGTACTTAAAATATACCTTAAACTTTTGGGCTGCATTACACAAGATATCCAGCTGTGTTAGAAGGATACAGTGATGCCAATTGGATATCATATTCTAGTGAAACAAAGTCCACAAGTGAATATGTGTTTACACTAGGAGGAGCAGCTATTTCTTGAAAATCCTATAAACAGACATGTATTGCCAGATCGACTATAGAGTCTGAATTTATTGCTTTAGATCAAGCAGGAGAAGAAGCGGAGTGGCTTCGTAATTTCTTGGAGGATATTCCAAATTGGCCTAAGCCTGTGCCACCAATTTGCATACATTGTGATAATCAATTTGCAATTGGAAGAGCACAAAGCAATATGTATAACGGTAAGTCTAAACACATACGTTACAGACACAATACCGTTAAACAATTACTTTATAGTAGAATTATTTCTATTGACTATGTGAAGTCAAAGGATAATATTGCGGATCCGTTAATGAAAGCTTTGACTAGAGATAAAGTAAATACGTCATCGAGAGGAATGGGTCTTAAGCCTATGAACTAAAAAGTTGTCATGATGGAAATCCTGCCTAGCTAACTGGAGATCCCAAAATCTAGGTTTAAGAGAAAACCGAATTATGTAAATGCGACTCAGACGGAGCACTGTGGGGGGTTAAAACCCTCATATCCATTCCTATGATGAGAAGAAAGTGGCACCTACAAAAGGTTAGGTTAAACTATGCTTTTAATGACTCTTATATCTTGGAAATCCAAGAGAGGGTGCAGTACGAACCTCTTAATAAGAAGTTACATATGCGAGTATGAACTAAGCCGCTTCTATGAGAATTATAAGACTGAATTCTCATGGAGTACTCATGAAAATCAGGAGTTGTTCAGGGCCAAAATGAACACAACAATGAGAACCTCAAAATAATGTTTGAGCGGTATTGTGTGAAGTGCTATTATCTCTATTTACACTAAAGGCTGAACAATTCAAGACATCACGTTCACTATTTAACCAGTAAATCCGATAGTTCTCACTAGGGAAGGTTCAAGGCCATCGGTTACCTATCCCGATACAGTGTCGTTCTAAAAAACTCTTTCTCGTGTCAGTGTTTCTTTGCGTGTAGTGTCCAGTCAAATTTTTATTCATGTGGGGGATTGTTGGAATTGAGTTTTAAACCCATTGTGGAAAACCACATTTGACTCAATTTTCAAATGAGTTCTAAACCATAATTTGGTTAGGAATAAAGTTATTTATGTTCATCTATTGGAGTAGATGATCACAGTATATTCACAAGTTTAAAACAAATAAGGATTGAATGAGAAAATTGAAGTTGAAGTTGGTGGTTCAACTTGAAGGAAAAAGAGTATCCCACATTGAAGAGATAAAGCCAATATTGTCTTCTTATAAGGCTTAGCCTTAAGCTAAAGGTTGGGTCCCTTGGGGGGTACCTAAGTTTTGTAAGGAGGGAAGACCTAGGTTGGCCCAAGGTCCACCACATACGCGCGCGCCGTCCGCCGGTCCAGTCTCAGGCCATGGTCGTGGCTTGGGCCCGGGCCCATCAGGCTTTATACTTTTTGGGACAAAAACATTTCAAATAAATAAATTATTTTTTTAAAATTTATAACCTTTCCAACTAGCTGTGAAGAGTTGCACCCCCAGTGAATATTCACTATATAAAAACGAGTCAGTTATAAAATTTAAAAAAAAATCGATTTTTTTTTCTTCGATCAATATTCTGTGAGGTTTTTCCTGTGTCCGAAAGAGAGAATTCTGCACATTGTTTGGTTCGCCAGGTCTGAAATTTGGAGTGCTCCTATTTCAGACGCATTGCCGTTGTATTCTGGGAGACTATCGTCAAGAGACTGTTAGTACCATTGCGGGACGAATAAAGTCTTAAGAATAGTGAATCAAATTCATGCCTCGGCCTTTTTCATTACTGTTTATGTGATTTTACAATGAGTTAATTATACAGTTCTTGTTGATACTAATTGTACAGTCTAGTATAATATATTTTAGTATTTTCGTACTTAATTTTTTTACATAAATATACACAAAGCATAGCATTTTTACCAACACAACATAGACACGGTGATGGAGGCCTAAAAACAAGGCGATAAGTCGGTTGAAACGCAAAACTTATTCGACATTCTGACGATGGTTCTATTCGCCGCCAAAGAGAGGTACGAGAAAGAATGGGGGCAAGTTTTCTTTGATGCTTGGTTCAGTGAGGTCCATCATCGAGTTTATACTTGATATGTAAGATTTTGTAGAAAACTGATTTGCTTTATTCACTTTTCGCTACTTCCTGGAAGAGTTTTTGGCAACCCGCCGTCGCCGTCACCGTATCTTGCCGTCTCAGTACATTTCGCAGGTTAAAGCATTTTCGGGCCCCCAGCGGGTCAAAACCCACTGGGCCTCCTACAAACAGCCCAAAATGATATTCCGGTTTACATTGGCCTGAGCCGCTTTAAAGCCCATTTTCAGTTCGGGTTTCGGGTATAAAGTTTCTTCAGATTGCCTTCCAAAATTCTTCCTCTCCGGCATACTAACTTCAGGTAACAGGGCCGGTATACACATCTTTGCCTTTGAAATCAGTTGCAGTGGCCAACTGTTGGGTGGTGGCAACGTATCAGGCAAGGTCTTTCTCTTTCTCCCTTTCTCTGCGTTGAATTCTGGATTATTTGCGCTGTTATTTTGGTCTTATACCCAGCAATATACCGTATTTTAATTCGACCAAAATTTAGCGATTCATCAGCTCAGGGGCGGAACTACATATGTAGGAGGGGGAGGCTAATGCACCCTCAGATTTTGAAAAAATAAATAAATTATATATAGTTTTTTTTTTTCACTCGCGACTTTCTCTCTCTCTCCTCCTCTCGGCTCTCACTCAGTCACTCTCTCAGTTCCCGTCGTGGCCGTCGACGGTTGACCTCTCACCGCTCACCGGTCACTGGTCTGGTCACGGACTCACGGCGCCTCTCACTCTCTCAGACCTCAGCCACCGCCCACGGCCACCGGTCACGCCGTCAAGGTCTCAACTCTCACGGAGTCACAGACGGCGGTCGAACTGTCGTCGAAGCCCCGAAGGCCCTCCCCAGTCCCCACCCCAACTCCGGCCAGATCTGGCCTAGATCTACGAGCCGGCGGACGAAGCGACGAAGTGACGAACCTCACCGGTCGGCGGTCACAGCGTCTGAAAATTCAAGCAGATCTGAGCCTCAGTCACCGGTCACGGACGGCTGTCGCCGTCACGGCCTCACCACTCACCAACTCCGGTCTCCGGCCACTGCCAGATCTAGCCTCGTCTAAGGTTCGAACTTCGAATTAGTCTAACTCAGTAACTCTAACTCTCTAAGACTTCTGTAGATCTATAATCTGTTTCTTTCTTCTTGTCGGAAATCAACATAATACTAAAGGCTGTAACTTGTAAGCTCTAATAGTCTAATGTTACACTTTCAGAACATCAAGGTTCCGCGCCTACGAGCCGGACGAACTGACGAAACCTCAACCGACGAACGATCTTCTTCAGTCTTGCGACATTGCGACAACGACGCCGTTCTGATTTCTGAGGACTGAGGTCAGTGTGCATTTTGAACAATTTCTTTTGCTATTGAGAATTGATTATTTGATTAATAATTTTAGGTTGTTAGTTGTGTATTTGATAATTTAGATTATTAATTGATGCTTTATGGCTGTTAATCGTGCATTGAGCACTTAAGATTTGAGATTGTTGATGGAGGATGGGACCCAATTGGATTTTTATCCCATTTTGAGCATTGATTATTTGATTGATAATTTTAGGTTGTGTTAATTGTGCATTTGAAAATTGAGATTATTAATTACTGATTATAGGTTGTTAATTGTGCATTGAGCATTTGAGAATTGAGATGGTTGATGGAGGATGGGACCCAATTGGATTGAGATGTCGGATATGTGATTTAGTTAAATGGTGGGTTGAAATTAGGTTAACGCGATCATAAAACATGACTGGAAAAGTAAAAGAATAAAATATTTGTAATTAACTAGGTTATTTGATTGATAATTGATAGATTGATACTTAAAATAAAATATATATATTTTTTAGAATGGATAGGTTCTTTCAAAAGAAAGCAAAGGTGAAAAAATTATTACAGTCTAATAAGAATGAGTGTAGAAACCAAGATACTATTCAATAGTCTCCGATTCCAACAGTAAGGGACAAGGCTCCCATTGTGTATTGTGATATTCATTCCGGACATTCAAGCAGAGTTAGCAATAAGTTCAACTCTGACAAGCTTATTGCGGATCCTGGGTTGCGTCCGAATATTTTGGATTATGGTCCTAATGTTCGAGATAAAGTTCGACGAGCGTTTTGGTCGAAAGGTCCTTGCCAACCTCGTCACCACAATTTTTTTGCGGATCCTGAGTTGCATCGTAATATTTTTGTGTGCTATTTACTTATAAAAATATTTATTTACTTCGATATATTTTTAGCACCCCCTTGCTCAGGTAGATGAGTTAAAGGATAAGATAAAGGCGCTCAAGGGTGTTTGCAACCCTATAAGCAACATCAAACTAAGAATATAACTCATTGACACAACAGCTTGCAAGAGCACTTATACTACATTAGGATTAGGGGTTTTGGGTTTAGGGGTTAAGTTTTTTAGCATCTAGTGTTCGAAAATAGTAAAATGTACCAATTTTTCCACTCACATATATGCAACAATCCAACTGATAGGATGAGAGGCGAGGTACATCCATTCATATTAGGAATTTCACATTCGGATAGTCACCTGAGCACTTTAGAGGCATTATTGTCTACTGTCATTAAGACGTTTTATAATGCTAATTCAGCTTTAGGCAACAACGAGTAAAAATTGTAGTTGTGCTTTCACTAGAGACTTGCAATACATAATATTTGAATGGTAAAATGAATTAGTTTATATACAAGCAACTCTTCCGACTGATATTTACCTCTTGTCGCCCAAATGACATGACACGTTTTCTGAATGCTAACTGAGGGAGAGTAGAATTCTTTTTTTTTGTAGGGGAAGGGGGGGGGGGGGGGAGGGATGTCATGTAATTTTACAAGAATAAGTACCTGGGCAGTCAAAAACTAGATAATCATCATCTGTGTAATTATCTAACTCTTATGTTAACCACTCGTCCAAGTTTTCTTCAAGGTGATTCACAATATGATTTGTTCTCCGCATGGTTTCACAGTGTTGGTACAAACTTGAGCAGTATGTAGACTGAAATAATAAAAAATGTTTATAGTCAGCAAAAGCCCCCAACGTTACCCTAAATTTTAAATTACATTGGAAGCACTCATGTTAAACTATCACCCGCATATTACCAAGTCTTACCTTCCCACTCCCAGCAGGACCGATCACTAGCTGTGCGTAGCCCATGACAGCTTATTTTTTTCCTCCCTTTCCTCAATATACGTAATCAATTTAAAACAGAGCGCGAATAAGCTCAGTAATATGAAAGAACCCGAGAACTGCAACCCCGTATGTAGCACACCAAATGCCAGCTGCAAACAACAAACTCAGTATGTCAGAGTAACCCATAAGCACCGCCCGGAGCAGGACAACATAGCAAAACCACCTGAACCACGATAAACACAACGTATCTTAATCGTTTGTGAACAACATGCTCATTGGCTAACTTAAGTTTTTTTAAATGACAATCTTACCCCCTTCTTCACTTCCACTTCGTCGACCACCCCCACTCTCACAACACTGCCCGCTACCTTTGTTGCCCTCATCCCCCCATCACCCATCACCCACCACCACAAACACACACGCTACGCCCCTTGTTCTTCCTTACCTACCGAATGAAATAAGAGCTCGGCGCATCGATCGAGATTTGAGATGTGGAGGAGACATATTTATAAATGAAAGTTATGTTAACATTATCTTTCTAAATAAATATTAGAGACATATTTATTAAGTGTCTTCTGCAGTCATTTTGTTATAATTAAATCTGATTAAAACACTTTTATGGGACCTTTCCTTGCCACAAAGTAGATAAGTCAGTCATAGCCGGTTCTTTGATACAAACACTTTTTATAGCTTTAAGCTAGTAACAACAAATTGATTTTGCTTAAAATAGATTAAATTTGATTATAAAACAAACTAATTAAATCTGATTAAAACACTTTTATGGGGCCATTCGTTGCCACAAAGTAGACGAGTGGGTCATAGCCGGTTCTTTGACACAAACACTTTCTATAGCTTTAAGCCAGTAACAACAAGCTGATTCTGCTTAAGATAAATTAAATCTAATTATAAAAAAAATTGATTAAGATTTTAAACAAAAATATGATTTAGAATCAATTTCAAACGGCCTCGATAATATTATATAATATTCTGTCTTTTCATAACTAGAGCGTCTTAAGTGCATCAAATTGAAGTTTATAGAGGGGATCAAATTTCTCAGCTCCTTACGTAGAAGGGGTGAAATTGTACTTTTTCCAAAATGTCACTTTTAGTTTGGTGAGATAATTTTAAGTCAATTAATCTTTAATATGATTGTCCATATTATTATAGAAAAAAAAGAAAAAGAAAAAGAGAAGCTCTCCCTCGTCAGACTGTAGTCTCCACCAACCGTCCCCAATCTCTCGGCCCATCGCCACCACAATTAGGTTGCGGCTGTTGCCGTTCGTCAAGGCCAAACCCTACTATCCATTCTATCACAGCCTTGCCCTAACCCTCTTAAAGCCAGCATCCAATCGTCGCACCACCGTCAACTGCGGCGGCCTTTACCAATACTAGAACCCTCTACATCCTACTGGTATGTCGATTCAACATCCCCTTTATCTCCTCCTTTATCGATCTACTTTGCTCAATACGCTTAATTTCATAGACCATGTCATAACAGTCATATCTAGGATTTCGTGTTTTGTGGATTAATATATTTTTTTCCTCTAGTAGATATTTTGATGAATATATGTGCGCGAATGTTCTACTTTGTCGTTATACATGTTGTTTTTTGGTTGTCTGATGTGCAAATCACAGTTTCTCTTTTACAACCGAGTTTGTATTTCGAGCTGGTGAAACAACTTGGGGCCAGAAATTGATCCTTTTGCTGGTTTATTAGGATTTTTCAGGTTGAACCTGGCTGTATATTTTATTTTCACGGGGCACGCTAAATACACACCTGTTTTGGCATACGTAGCAACAAAATGTTTAACTTGGAGTGAACTCTTGTCTCACAGAGGCTTAGGTTAGAATCCATGATGATTTTGATGCGTGTTCTAGTGGTAACTTTTCACTACAAGGTTTGCTGTTTATTTTGAATTGGATTTTGTTCTATTTAGGTGGACATGTCTTTTGAATTTAATGCTAAAATTTTGATTCTGTACCCCTACTGAGATTTTTCTGTATCTTTATAAAGATTAAAGACCCTGAAAAACTCTCTCAATGCTGCTGTAATTGTCTTCTTTATGCGGTATGCCTGCCCTTCCTCCCAACTTTTATGTGTATATTTTAAAGTGTGTGCTGGGTATCTACATGATATAGGCATGTATTTATTTTGTTGTTTTGTTTTGTATCCTCTAATTGCTGAATATACATGATTCTTTAAAATACTATCGGTGCTCGGTGGAGGTTTTGAAAATATTGAATGAAGCTGACGAAATTACTGAAATAAAAGACTATCTGTAACTGTTACCGATTATGGTTGGCTAATAAACAAACCTTGGTGTTAAAATGAACTGAAAGGGAAAGGGTTGTTTGCGGGTTGATCCGTTAGTTATTTGGGCGATTTGAGAATACCCATTTTGATAATTGTTGAAAATTTTCTTTTGGGTGGGGGTATTTGCTGCTTTTGATAATGTCCAGTTACCATAAGTCTGATTTTGGTTATTAAGGTAGATGAACATTCATGCTCACCTACTGCTTGAAGAAATTAGGGAAGAATAAAATGTCTGTAACTGATATGGATACAGCGTTATACTGTTCTAGATGGCTATTTGCAAACCTTGTTACAAAATGAAATGAAAGAGGAGTGCTTTGTGGGTTGTTCTTAGGCAAATTTGAGAAAACCCATCTTGGCAATTGTTTAACTTCTTCTTTTGGGGCGGGAGAATGTGCTGCATTTGATGATACTCAGTTACCATTGGTTCTGACTCTGTTAATAAGGTAGATGAAGATTAATGATATCTTCCTTTATTTTGTTGAAATTTCTCATGATATAAGCCGTGGGTGGTATTTTTCTGTTCTTATGGTACTCGTGGTTCAGGTGGTTTTGCTATGTTGTCCCTCTCCGGGCGGTGCTTATGGGTTACTCTGACATACTGAGTTTGTTGTTCGCAGCTGGTGTTTGGTGTGCTACATACGCTTTGGTTGCAGTTCTCGGGTTTTTCCATATTACTGAGCTTATCCGCGCTCTGTTTTGAATTGATTACGTAATATTGAGGAAAGGGAGGAATAAAATAAGCTGTCATGGGCTACGCACAGCTAGTGATCGGTCCTGCTGGGAGTGGGAAGGTAAGACTTGGTAATATGCAAGTGATAGTTTAACATGAGTGCTTCAAATGTAATTTAAAATTTAGGGTAACGTTGGGGGCTTTTGCTGACTATGGACATTTTTTATTATTTCAGTCTACATACTGCTCAAGTTTGTACCAACACTGTGAAACCATGCGGAGAACAATTCATATTGTGAATCTGGATCCTGCTGCCGAAAATTTTGACTATCCAGTGGCCATGGGTTAGTCTATTCTCCTATAATTTGATTCTCTTGAGGTATTATCTCTACAGCTTCATGTTTGACTATTATGTGGTTGCAGATATCAGAGAGCTTATCTCCTTGGATGATGTTATGGAGGAGCTCAAGCTGGGGCCAAATGGTGGCCTTATCTACTGCATGGAGTATGCTTTACATTGAGACTTCTATGCTTCCTACTCTGGCTTTTCTTTCTCCTTGGCTTAGATGGTCATCTATTTTGCATTAGAGCTTACAATGAAAAGTTTGACCATTTTCTTATCGTTATTGATTTCAATTTGTATGTCCTAAATCGTGATAATCAGGCACCTTGAAGAAAACTTGGACGAGTGGTTAACAGAAGAGTTGGATAATTACACAGATGATGATTATCTAGTTTTTGACTGCCCAGGTACTTATTCTTGTAAAATTACATGACGTCCCCCCCACCCACCCCCCCCCCCCCCCCCCAAAAAAAAAAAAAAAGAATTCTTCTCTCCCTCAGTTAGCATTCAGAAAACGTGTCATGTCATTTGGGCGACAAGAGGTAAATATCAGTCGGAGAGTTGCTTGTATATTAACTAATTCATTTTACCATTCAAATATTATGTATTGCAAGTCTCTAGTGAAAGCACAACTACAATTTTTACTCGTTGTTGCCTAAAGCTGAATTAGCATTATAAAACGTCTTAATGACAGTAGACAATAATGCCTCTAAAGTGCTCAGGTGACTGTCTGAATGTGAAATTCCTAATATGAATGGATGTACCTCGCCTCTCATCCTATCAGTTGGATTGTTGTATATATGTGAGTGGATAAATTGGTACATTTTATTATTTTCAAACACTAGACCCTAAAAAACTTAACTCCTAAACCCAAAACCCCTAACCCTAATGTAGTATAAGTGCTCTTGCAAGCTGTTGTGTCAATGAGTTATATTCTTAGTTTGATGTTGCTTATAGGGTTGCAAACACCCTTGAGCTCCTTTATCTTATCCTTTAACTCATCTACCTAAGCACAGTTGCAGAATCAGGATTTCATCCCAGGGGGTGCTAAAAATATATCGAAGTCAATAAATATTTTTATAAGTAAATAGCACACAAAAACATTACGACGCAACCCAGGATCCGCAAAAAAATTGTGGTGATGAGGTTGGCAAGGACCTTTTGACCAATACACTCGTCTAACTTTATCTCGAACATTAGGACCATAATCCAAAATATTCGGACGCAACCCAGGATCCGCAATAAGCTTGTCAGAGTTGAACTCATCGCTAACTCTGCTTGAATGTCCGGAATGAATATCACGATACACAATGAGAGCCTTGTCCCTTACTCTTGGAATCGGAGACTGTAGAATAGTATCTTGCTTTCTACACTCATTCTTATTAGACTGCAATAATTTTTCCACCTTTGCTTTCTTTTGAAAGAACCTTTCCATTCTGAAAAAAAATAAATTTTATTTTAAGTATCAATCAATCAAATAACCTAGTTAATTACAAATATTTTATTCTTTTACTTTTCCAGTCATGTTTTATGATCGCGTTAACCTAATTTCAACCCACCATTTAACTAAATCACATATCCGACATCTCAATTCAATTGGGTCCCATCCTCCATCAACCATCTCAATTCTCAAATGCTCAATGCACAATTAACAACCTATAATCAGTAATTAATAATCTCAATTTTCAAATGTACAATTAACACAACCTAAAATTATCAATCAAATAATCAATGCTCAAAATGGGATAAAAATCCAATTGGGTCCCATCCTCCATCAACAATCTCAAATCTTAAGTGCTCAATGCACGATTAACAGCCATAAAGCATCAATTAATAATCTAAATTATCAAATACACAACTAACAACCTAAAATTATTAATCAAATAATCAATTCTCAATAGCAAAAGAAATTGTTCAAAATGCACACTGACCTCAGTCCTCAGAAATCAGAACGGCGTCGTTGTCGCAATGTCGCAAGACTGAAGAAGATCGTTCGTCGGTTGAGGTTTCGTCAGTTCGTCCGGCTCGTAGGCGCGGAACCTTGATGTTCTGAAAGTGTAACATTAGACTATTAGAGCTTACAAGTTACAGCCTTTAGTATTATGTTGATTTCCGACAAGAAGAAAGAAACAGATTATAGATCTACAGAAGTCTTAGAGAGTTAGAGTTACTGAGTTAGACTAATTCGAAGTTCAAACCTTAGACGAGGCTAGATCTGGCAGTGGCTGGAGACCGGAGTTGGTGAGTGGTGAGGCCGTGATGGCGACCGCCGTCCGTGACCGGTGACTGAGGCTCAGATCTGCTTGAATTTTCAGGCGCCGTGACTGCCGACCGGTGAGGTTCGTCACTTCGTCGCTTCGTCCGCCAGCTTGTAGATCTAGGCCAGATCTGGCAGGAGTTGGGGTGGGGACTGTGGAGGGCCTTCAGGGCTTCGACAGGCGTGAGACGACAGTTCGACCTCCGTCCGTGAGAGTTGAGACCTTGACGGCGTGACGATTACCGGTAGCCGTGGGCGGTGACCGAGTTCTGAGAGAGTGAGAGGCGCCGTGAGTCCGTGACCACTGACCGGTGATCGGTGAGAGGTCAACCGTCGACGGCGACGACGGGAACTGAGAGAGTGACTGAGTGAGAGCCGAGAGGAGTAGAGAGAGAGGGAGAGAGAGGGAGAGAGAGAGAGAGAGAAAGTCGCGAGTGAAAAAAAAAAACTATATATAATTTTTTTTTCTTCAAAATCTGAGGGGGTGCATTAGCCCCCCCCCCCCCCGTACATATGTAGTTCCGCCCCTGCCTGAGCAAGCTGATTGCTGTCCAGCCACTGGATTGCCTGATCAATATCCTTAATCGTCTTCTTATTAGCCTCCGGTGGTTTTGTAGAAATATTCTCATCCTTAACTCTATTTTAATTGCTTTGGTTGAAAGCATTAGCTGCATTGGTGACTCTAATATAAGATCCACACTGTGTATAGTGAGACTTATACAAGCCAGTGACAGATAGAGGTGATCCTAGCTTGAGTTTTGGTATATAATACTTTATAGCCTTGAAAGTTAATCAACAAAAATAATGAATACTATTAGCCTGCTATTACTGCACAGGGCCTTAAGGTTAATTGGGAAAAAGAAGAAGAGAGAATCAGTGACTTATTCTGGTAACAATTATACGGTAACAATTTTACTGCATGCAGCTGGATGCATTTAGCCTCGTTGTTCCCTTTAAGTCTAATTGACTTTTGAGTTATGACTTATTTATCTTATAGGTCAGCTGGAAATCCATTGCTTTGATTGAAACCATTAGCTGCATTGGTGGCTAGAATAAAAAATCTATTTTGTGTATGGTGAGGCTTACACAAGGCAGTGACAGATAGAGTTGACCTAGCTTGATTTTTGTGGTATATAATACGTAGCCTTGAAAGTTAATCAACAAAAATGAGTGGTATTAGCCTGTATTATGTCGCACGGCGTTAAGATTAATTGGCGCGGAAAAAAAGAAGAGAGAATCAATGACATACTTATTTTGGTAACAACTTACTTTATGCAGTTGGATTTAGTCTTGTTGTTCCCTTTAAGTCTTATCGAATATGAGTATTAACTTAGAAAAATCTTGACTTTTAATTATCTTATAGGTCAGATAGAACTCTTTTCACATGTTCCAGTGCTTAAGAACTTCGTGGAGCACTTAAAGCGTAAGAATTTCAACGTGTGTGTGGTATACTTGCTTGACTCTCAGGTTTGTCCATGATATTGTCCATTTGTCTTTGATTTGCCCCCCTCTTGAGTAGTCTTAATAGTTGTTATCTCTTTTTGGGTTTCAGTTCATCACGGATGTAACCAAGTTTATAAGTGGTTGCATGGCTTCACTTTCTGCGATGGTTCAGCTTGAACTACCCCATGTTAATATCCTCTCAAAAATGGACCTTGTGAAGAACAAAAGGGACATTGAAGAGTAAGAGCTTTTACAGTTAATGTGCTTGTTTATATGTTCACTTATGTTTTACTTTAATGTTCGTATTCCAATCATTTTTTCTTTCTTTTCCCATGGCTTTTAGTTACTTGAATCCGGAGCCTCGAGTTTTGCTGTCAGAGTTGAATCAACGGATGGCTCCTCAATACGAGAAGCTCAACAAATCTTTGATTGAATTGGTGAGTTAAAAGCCAAGCTTTCATATCGTTCATCCACTTGAATCAATATATTGACTTAAAATCTTGTTCCAATCCAGACCTCAAGTCAAGCCTACAACATGCCCCTCGTTGGCTTGTAAATCCTGAAAAGTTGTAGAAACACAATGAATACATGACATCTAATCACCTTCTTGACACCTCAAATTTGTCCACAATATTTTGGACAAATTTGTAAGGATACTTGGGGAATTGAAAAATTAAACGTTTCAGTTCTTGGTACTTTGGGTCATCTTTCTTGGGTTCTTTTGATGTTCATTGTGAAAGAATTTTGGTATTAGCTACAGTTTTCATCTTTCTTGCATGTAAACCACCCCCCCCCCCCCCCCCAACCAAAAAAAAAAAGGGCAAAAGATATATAGACGTGGAGAAGATTGCATAGCTACATCTTTTCTTTTCTTCTTTAGGTTAGCTAGGGCTTTTCTCCAAAGTGGTTTCTGCTTAGCCATATTGAGTGTATTGTAACTGCTATAGTAATTTTTGCCAGGTGGATCAGTATAGCATGGTCAGCTTCATTCCTCTTGATTTGAGGAAAGAGAGAAGGTAATCTGTCGTCATACCTGTGCACTATAATCTTTATACTTTACATGATTGAAAAATTAAACTATGAAGTTTCGTGCCCTCCACTAAAGTTGGCTTTAAAAAGTTTCTTTTTCTTTATGTCGGGTTTTCATTGTACAGTCCCTGAGTGGAGTTATATGTATGCTTGTTATTTTGTGAATCTGTATGCTTTACATGATTGAAAAATTAAACTACAAAGTTTCATGCCCTCCACTAAAGTTGGGTTTAAAAGTTTTCTTTTTCTTTAGGTCGGGTTTTCATTGTACAGTTCCTGAGTGGAGTTATAATATATGCTTGTTATTTGTGATTTGTTTCCCTCCTCTGCTCATTTACAGTATCCAGTACATCTTATCTCAAATTGACAACTGCATTCAATATGGGGAAGATGCTGATGTGAAGATCAAGGATTTTGATCCTGACGAGGACTAGATATTTCACATCTTATGGACATTGCGAGCTCTCTTAAAGACATCCATGAGAGAGCTTTCGCGAATTGGCTACTGTGTTGGACCTCAGGTAGCTATTTCAAAGTGGTTTCATAGGCACTGTTGTTTGCTTCTCAGATCTCAGTGCTATGTTTCGTGGGGCTGGTAGAAAGTTCAATATTTTCATTACCGATGGAGAATGCTTAGGCAAGCTACAAATAGGGATGGACCAAGAGTGAGTTCAAAGCACTTTGTATTATAAGTTATACAAGTATGCTTGGAGATAATCTTGGTTGTTGATATTAGAGATTTGAGTCATCACATGATTGATCCTCTCTTTTATCTTTTCAAGTATGGACTTAGAAAATCATTATTATAACCTGTTTGAGAGGAAAAACTTGGCGGTGTCGCAATGGCTTTATTGTCAGAAGTTGCATTACTAATTACTTAGGGAAAAGGAATATTTCTTGCCCTTATAAGGAATTGAATAAAGTCCTTTCTCGAGTTTTTGTCCTTAATAATATGTTTTTAATACTTAATTACTTTTTATCCTATTTTGAAACTTATTTATCTGTGTAGCTCCTTTTTGGAAATCGCGGTTTTAAAGTGACATTTCAAGGGAAGAAAACTTGATTTGAAACGGAGATTTTTTTTGAAATCTTGCTTCCTAACAGAGATTTCATACGTTTTCAAAAGAAATCTCTGTTTCAAATCACATTTTTCCCTTCGAAATCTCACTTTGAAACTGGGATTTTTAAAAAGGGACTACACAGATAAATAAGGTTCGAAATGGGGTAATTAAGTTTTAAAAACAGATTATTAAGGAAACTCGTCCTTTCTCTTTTATGTAACACCATTGTGATTCCTGAGTTCTATGATGATCATCACTTTCCTTGCCCTTTTCCTAAAAGTACATTTTTCCCAAAAAAGGTAAAACCTTTTTAGCAACAAATTGAATATAAACAGACATTTGATTGTGTGTAGAAAGGGTGATCATTGTTTGGACAAGGCAGACCTTCTAATTGGAAGGAGAGGGAAGTTCCATGTTTAAGGTCGTGTGTAATTTTCTTAAGAAAAGGAATGAGGTTGGCTAAAACCCCTTCACGATATTAGTCTGGGCGTGGCCGAGGATTTCTCATTGGAAAAATTGAGAGTTACCATAGTTATAGGAAGATATTTGCAGTCTTCAATGTATTGACAATCAATTATCGTTAAATATTTTTAGTAACTTCTATTTAGTAATGAAAAAGTGTGTTTAAAAATTGTCATTAAAAGTATTAGCAGAAAAGTCACTAAAAATATTTAGTGGTTATTAATTATCGCTTCCTTTCTTATTTTTGGGTGGGGTAACTTGTGTAAATGTGATTGGTTTCCAACATTAGCTTAAACACGCATCAGTATCTGTCATAAAATAATTCAAACTCTGACTCGTAACTATACTGCTAATAGCACTCTATATTTCAAAACTTAAGAATCTGCTCGTGTTTAGTAATTTAGTTTAATATACATTGTTGAGCAAACTTATTCTTATACGAATCGATTCTTCGTTAACAGTCTTACTCGTTTGTCATCAAAGAGTTAAAACGTGTAACTAAAACATGATTCCGTGGCTCAAGGTTGTGAATTCAGTACGCAAGGGTGTATAATTAAGCCAGATAGTTAAAACCGTTGTAGTGACTATTCACAATCGTTAAATATACTCGACATTTCTGATACACACTTTCAGTAAGAATTTTTAAGTGCAATCGTCACTCAATAGAAACTACTAAAAACAGAACATATATACTATCGCTATACAAAAACTTATAGCTATCTTCCTACGACCTGTTAGCAGCCAAAATATTTCCATTTAGATTGGCCCTATAAAAATCAAACTACAAATAGTTTACTAGGTAAAGTGATTGAGGATGAAAATGGAGGAATAGAAATGTTTGTGGTAAATTCTATCCTACAGAAAGCTTATTAGATAGGACTCAAATCAAGTAATAGCAGCATTAGTGAGAAAACAAAATAAAGACACAAGGGAACGTTAATCAATTTGGTTCCGTTTTAAGAAAACTCCCTACTCTCCGGACATACAGAAATCACAAAAATAAACTCGGTCCAGCATAAACCCATATGGTGAGCAGTAGAGGCAGTGATAAAGGGTAGTAAGATTAGAACAGGGTTTGTGAGGATGAAACCAATGTTGCTACGGAAACAAAAGAGCCTAGCGACATGGCGCTCCCCTAAGAGTTTTGGACCACGAGTCCAATACCATGAACTATCTGCAACAGTAATACTAAGCATTAAATAACCAACTTTCAACTTTGGTCTCACTTTAAAACTCCTCAATCTACACTATTCAGCAACAACTGAAAGTTCTCATTCCGAATTCTCTACCCAAAACGCAAAACTGATGCAACTCAGCCAGTACGACAACACCGCCGTCAGCATCCGAAAGCCATATTCTGGTGTTCACTCATAGTCTTCGTCTTCCTCGTCACCATTTCCAGCAGCAGAGTTGAGGGCATTCAACCTCTTAATCAACCTTTCCTTTCTTTGCTCATAAGTTAGCTTCTTAAGGTTGTACCTGGAACAAACAACAAATGCCTTCAAAATTAGAACTCTTAAAAACAGACTATTTATGCGCCCCAAACCAATTTCTATCCAATTCATTCAAGTTTTTATGGGATCTCATAAAGCTTAGGCCACGTTTGACGCAACTTTCTTTTTCAGTTTTTTTTTTAGTTTTGGAAACTGGAAAAAAAAAGTGCGTTTGGTAACCATATTTTTTTTTCCTTCTCCAATTTAAAAAACCAGTTTTTAAACTGTAGAGTAAAAAAAAAAACTCCAGAAACTGGTCTTTTTTTTCATTTTTGGTTTTTTTTTTTGGAGACCACCACCACTGTCGACCACCGCTACGCCCCACCACCGCCACGCCCCACCACCACCACAGCCACCGCCACCGCAAACCACCCAAAAAAAAAAGTCAAAATAAAAAGGGTTACCAAACACCAAAAAAAAAAACTCAAAAAAAAAAGGTTATCAAACACCCACTTGTTTTTGTAAAAAAAAAAAATTAAGCTGCTCTTTAAAAACTGAAAACCAAAATTTTTTTTTGTCAAACGAACCCTTAGTATTGCACAGCGTGCTGGCTCTCAGATGCCAGTCTGTCACATGCCCCTTATATAGAGCTGTATACGAACCAAGTTCGAGCCGAACAAGGGTGTGTTCGAGCTCGGTTCGCATATTTTCTGGGATGTTTGAGCTCGGCTCGTGTTCGTTTATGAGGCATGCACCGCGTGTGTTGTCAAAATGAGCATCGCGCAAATTTCAGTTTTGCTCAATGCGCGTGTTATCGCTGAACAAGAAAATACGGCTATGGACTTACTGCTAACTAAGGACCTGTTTGAAATCACTTACAGTTTTGATTTTCTGTTCCAAAAAAACAAAAAACAAAAATCAAAGCAAATTTAATTTAATTTTTAGTTTTATTTTTTTACAAAAGCACATGAGTGTTTGATTATTCAGTTTTTATTTTGAGTTTTTTCTTTTTGGGTGTTTGAGTACCCAATTTTTATTTTGAATTTTTTCTTTGGTGGTGATGGTGGCCGGCCAGTGGCGGTAATCTTAAAACAAAAATCAAAACTCCAAAATGTGAGTTTTAAAAATAGTCTTGGTTTAAAAACTGGTATTCAAAACTTAAAAAAAAAAAAAAATTGCGTGTCAAATGGGTTGTTTTTTTTCGCCAGTTTACAAAATTAGAGAAGAAACAGAAAACGAAATGATTTTCAAACGCTGCCTAAATTATATTGATTACAAAATATCCGTGCACTCTGACATTGCATGCAAGTAGAGATGTCAAAGGACCGGGCTTGGGCCGGCCCAGCCCAAGCCCATCGGGCCTGCTGTGGGGCCGGGCCGGGGCCGGGCCTGCCGAAGGCAAACCTAGGCCCAGTCCAGGCCCTGGCCCTAGGCCCAATATCTAGGGCCGGGCTTGGGCCGGGCCCCTTTTTTTTTTTTCTTGTTATTCAATTTTAAATTTCATCTCTAGGCAATATTCACAATTTAACGAACCTAATCTTTATCCTTTTATTTCATTATAAGTAATATACATATATATGTATGTATGTATATACATATTTATTTGTTAGCAATTATATTTTTTATTATATGTTAAACATTTTCATACTCTTCTTGGTGAGCTTTATTAATAAAATCTTAACACATAACAATGCTGTTGGGGGGGGGGGTAAAAGTGGAATTTTGGAAAAGGGGTGGAAGAAAGGGGGGAAAAGCAAAAAATTCAAACAAGTGGTGGGGCCAAAACCGGGCCAGAACCGGGCCGACTTCGGGCCGGGCCAGAACCGGGCCGTTTCCGGGCCGGGCCGGGCTTTTTCGCAGAAACTGAAGGCCTGGTCCAGGCCCAGGCCCCAAGCCCGCTTGTGCTGGGCCGCTACTGTTCATGGATGGGGCCGGGCCAGCCCGGGCCAGAACCGGGCCGGGCCGGGCCAGCCCACGGGCCGCCCGGCCCGTTTGACAACTCTACATGCAAGTCATTTCTCGATTGCAAAGCATATGGTTTGCGAAGATAACATGCTCCTTCTTAACTATTCCCAACCATGCAATCCCTAAATTGCTTATAACAGCCTATTACCTCGTTGTCCGTGGAGAATTCCAATAAACATCCGGAAGATTCCAATCTCATTTCACCTTTAAGAAGCGATATTGTTATTAGTGCATGGAACCTTTACATATCAAACAAGATTATGATTAATAGATTAATCACAAAATAATTAAATATTTAGCTTTTGAATGTGTTTGTTTCTATAAGCGGTTTATTAATCAACCATTATTCACTATATTTGAATTTGAATGACGAGAATCATATCAACTTGTAACATTAATGCAAAGGGACGTTAATAGCTAAAACTGGGAGCCACTAGCGAACTAAATGTTGTTGAAGTATTGGGGTACAATCTATGCTAGAAGTTGTACAATCTCCATTGGAAGTAGTACACTTCGATGACCGATGGCGGGGTCGGGCGGGCCCGGGTTTTGAGGGTTACAGGGAAGGGGTGGCGCGGGACGGATTTTCTAAACTTGCTTAGAATCAGTTACGGTATTGCAAATTTGCCTGAACAAGAGCAAAGCTTGGCTCGGTTCTTAAAAAGGGAATCTAAGAAAAAAAAATCAAGAATTTAATCAAATCAAAAGCCGTAATTTTTATTTCTAACTGTTAAAGTGCCTAAAATAATCAATTTTTAGGTTTAGTTTTGATTTTGGTTTGGGTTATCTGGGTTGAGCTTATGTAATAATTGTGCTCAATAATTGAGCCACTCAACTATGGACTTACGATAAATGACCAGTTCACGAGCATTTTATTGAAAGAACTACGAATTTCATGAAAGGCTCAATTCGCATACAGCCTTACACATCAATGGAAGCGGTCCCGTATTTCTTTTCTGGTGTACTGTACTCTAATTGATAGAGTTATTTGCCCAAAGCCAACATTAATGCAATCTTATGTTAGGCAACTCCAAAGTTTGGTGAAGATGAGCGATGTAGTTCAACCCAACTAGTATCATCTTTTGCCGAAGTAATTGAGCGTTTTACAAGCAGGAAAAAAAATGGTTGGGATGCGTCAACGGGCGAGAAAAGCTATGTATGGTACATAAGGCCAAGGAAAACCAACACCCAGAAAGCAACTCTCGCCTAAACGCACCCCGTTCACCTTCCTATAATATTGGTATTGGGTCGATGCTTTCTTTGATCTGATCATAGGATGTCCCAAGCTGATGTCTCTTACAGGTTTACTTTTCCCCTCTGTTGATTTGGCAATCACTATTTGCCCTGTGCTTTGTATTTCCTTAACGCTATTGGATCGTCTTTGTGTTGGTTGATCAGTTACGATTATGGGCCACTTCGAGTTATTGCTCGTCTATATTTACTGGATATTGAGTGGTTTATTGGGTTGTGGTTTTAAGGAACTTCTCTAAGTTGTGAAGATGACCTTAATTGACATGGTTGCAGTCAATACTGGTGTATCTAGGTCATCTTTGTAGGTGTGAATGTAGTTCGACATAACCATTGACTGCAGTCATTATTTTTGTTCTCTCCTATCTTGTTACATGAAGTATTTATGCATTTTAATTAATCATTATGCTTAAGCAGAAAATTTTTATCCACCTCATTAAATACAATTTGAAGAGATTGTTTTTGAAAAGCCAAAGGTAGTAAAATCTTGGAACGGATGTAGGATAAAGAAGTGAGATGCCGATTTTTGGGGCTTTTGAAAGTGGTGATCGGAAAGTAGGTTTCATAATTATTCACACAGTGAAGCTTTAAGAGACGATTTTGTGTATCAACGATAGATTAAGAAAGAGAAATTAGTTGGCTATTTTCTTGATTAGGCAATTGACGGAGAGACGGTGGAAAGAAAGGACCTTCATATAGATCTGAAAAAGCATGCGATAGGGCTCCAAGAGAAGTGATGTTGTGGGTTCTAGAGAAGAACGGAGTATCTAAACATGGATGGTGTGAGTACGGCGGTCTTCACCAAGAATCAGCTTTAAGCGCATATTTTTTTATTTGGATAATGCACGAGCTTGCTAATTATATCAAAGACAAGGTTCCATGGTGGATGTTACGTACGGATTATGAAGTGTTAATTGATGAGACTAGAGGAGGACTAAATGTTAAGTTAGAGTTATATAACAAGTACTTTAGAGTCGAAGGGCTTTAGATTACACAGGGCAAAGACAGATATCAAGCATTTGGACACAGGTAGACTCTACGTCTTGACTCTTGAAGCTGATGCCAATTTGAGTGAAGGTTTTGACAGCAGTAGGCACTAGAGTTTGCTTCAAAACTGGAACAATTTTTGTTTATGCAGTATTATCAGAGAGGACTGCCGTCAAATCCCAGGCTCAACCCTGGACAAGCGGTGGAAACTAGTGAGCTGGAGTCGTGTAGGAGTAGATGGAATTTCCGGCGGAGCGGTGAAATACGTAGAGGTCTGACCGAACATCAACCGCAAAAACGCTCTGCTGGGCCGACACTGACACTAAGAGATGAAAGCTAGGGGAGGGGATGGGGTTAGATACCCCAGTAGTCCTAGCCGAAGTCCATTATGGCAATTGGGAAGGTATCATGGAATCAGGATTCAAGTCAACAGGCTTAACTTGTCGCAATCTGGCAAGACTACGCTTTAACAGGTGCTGTAATTAACTGATTAAGGATAACTCTCAATCTTGCATATTACCTGGTTGCTATCGAATCTCGTATTGTGCATGGTGCGGAGATCAGAGAAGAAAAATTGATATGTGTTTTGGGCCTTCAAATATTGATAGGTAAAAAAGGATAACTCGTCATCTTTGAGATGATAACTAAATCCGATATGATGCGAAGCTTTAAACCATCCGAAGTTTGAACATTGCAAATGGCTTTTCTTCAAAGATAGGTAAGATAATAATTATTCCGAGTTCCTTATATTCACTAGAAACGTCAATTTTTACATGAAGTGTATGACCTTCATTATGAACCATTTTCTTTAGATATCCATCAATACATGCAATGTTCCTCATATATCGCTTCTTAGTGACTAGTGAGTAATATATTATCTGGTCGTTATTTTTTACTTAAAGTGATATCTTACCAGGCTTTTTAGCCAAAATCTATCATTAGTGTGGAGACACTTGTCATTGATCACAGTGGCACAAGACTCCTTTGTTACATGAGTCAGCTTCCTATTGAAGATTTTGTCAAGCTACTGATTAGTACAAGTAGTTGGTACAGTGACATTAAATTCACGTGTCACTTTGCAGGTGTACATGAGGGTGAAAACATTTTTTAGGATTATTTTATACAATATACACTGGATACAACCTCCTGCACTTGTGTTTTTGTACTTCATGCGTTTTGTCGAAGAGATCAACAAATGGAGAACTTAACTAGTTCCCTGAAAAACCTTAGTATGAATTTAAGGGCTCAGTACAAAGCTCTGAAAGAGGCTTGTCACTTTCCTGTCATAGTACTCTTTGTGCATATCATGTATTGCTTGCATGTAATGCCTTTCTCTTTTTGTCCTTCACAGCTGCGGGTCTTGTGGATACCCTCTACACTTAACGTCTTCCAATCGTATCACTTCGGGAATCGGCTCTGAGTACCGCCAATCCATTAAGAAAGGTTTTATTTCCTTCCTTTCAGTCGACCTTAGTCGATTTACTCAGGTTGATGAGGTAAACTGCATTCCTATTTCTTGGGGTCGTTATCGTTCAAAGACCAAACTTATTTGCCGTAAGTGTGGAGTTCTTATAGGATATGGATATGGAGACTCATCTGCTCTCTGTGGTTTTGAGTCACCTACCTCATCTAGCTCATCTTACAAAAACATCACGATAAAGATACGAGCTTTACAACCTTCAGACGAGTGCTGACAAATGGAAATGGAAAATGGTTCTAGAGACGGTCCCACCTCCATTATGCACCTTCCTGAGGACTGCCTATATTATATCTTCCATAGGCTTGGTTCAGGAGCTGATCGTGAGTCATTTGGCCTAACTTGCCATCGCTGGCTCCATATTCAAAATTCAAGTCGTCAGTCCTTGCAGTTTCAATGTTCATTTAGTCAACTAAGTATTTCGTCGTTATCTCAGCCTAGCACCAATATTAACTCCTCCCATATTCATAGGTTGCTCAACCGTTTCCAGCATTTACACTGGTTGTCCTTATCAGGGTGCACAGAGATCCCTGATTCAGGTTTAACCCAATTGCAATCTTATGGATCAAAATTACACACCCTCTGTCTAGATTGTTGTTTTCGAATCACTGACAACGGACTTTCTTTGGCTGCTTCTGGCTGTTCTTCTTTGACTGTTGTAAGTCTTTACAGATGCAATGTCACTGATATTGGGTTAGCAACACTGGCTAAATCTTGTTTAGCTTTAAAAGACGTGAATCTCTCATATTGCTCTTTTATTTCCGATCGTGGAATTCGAGTGCTTTCAGTAAATTGTGTTATGCTTCGAGCAGTCAGGATATCTAACTGCCGAAATATATGTGGTGTTGGCTTTGAAGGGGGTTCTCAATCTCTGACCTTTTTAGAAGCCGATTCCTGTCATCTTGAACCTGAGGGTATTTTGTGCATTGTGGGCGGAGGTGGACTGGACTATCTGAGTGTTTGTAATCTAAGTTGGCAAATTTTGGGAGATGGTTTGAGAGCAATTGGTGCTGGATATGCTTCAAAATTAAGAATCCTTAATTTTCGTTTGTGCAGAACACTCAGTGACGAGTCCGTCATGGCAATCGCAAAGGGGTGCCCGTTGCTTCAAGAGTGGAACTTGGCGTTGTGTCATGAGATCAGGGAATCCGGGTGGGAGTCAATAGGGTTAAACTGTCATAATTTGGAGAGACTCCATGTGAATAGGTGCCGGAATCTATGTGATCGAGGACTGCAAGCTGTAAGGGATGGCTGTAAACGGCTGTCGATCCTGTACATTACTCGGTGCCGTCGAATCTCGCATTTGTCACTAGAGTTGTTTAAACTATCACGACGCAATGTGGAGATCCGAGAAGAAGAAATAATGTGTATCACGCCTGATGGGGCGTTCCAACAATGACAGGTAAATAGACTATTGGATAATTTCTGAGATGATGGATAATCTTGATTAGTGCCGTTACTTTTTTACTTACCAAAGAAATAAGGGTAGATTGATAAACTTAATAGCCTCAATAAATCAGTGGAAAGATTTGTAATCCTCTCTGAGTTCCTTAATACGCTCTGAATGTCATTTGTCTAGAAATTATACATAAATACTTGTTCGTAAGATCATTTTAGTTCAGTTGCAATCAGCATCTTTATACTTCTTTCACTGAAATTACCGCAGAAGTATTTGAGAAAGTTTCAGTGTCAGTCACGGTGTTTTAAACTACTGTTCACGCAGCAGAGCCCATATTCCTAAAACCTCAGAGGTAGGGTTGTCATACCATGCCCAGTACTAGTTACTGAGGCTTATGATACATTTTTGTAGAAATCTAAGACAGGCCACTTGATTATTGATGTGTTACTTGCCTTCACTTCTAGGTAGTAAAAATAGGAAAGAAACCTTCGGACGACGATCCGATGGCCAACATGGCCAACTCAACCTACTGAACGAACCAAATGTTGGCTCTGAAACGTACCAGCCTTAGATGTAGGAAACTAAGGTTACTTTGCCAGCTACGTAAACGTCTTCTTAACTAGAAATAGGTTGTATTCACAAAATCTTCAGATTGTCAGCCCTTCGCTGTAATCAATATTCCACCTCTTTTCCATTTCAGATTAGAGTATAATCGGCTTGAATTATCGTACCCCAAGCTTTGAGTAATTATTAGATAATAAACAGAGGGAAACGCGACCTAGAAATGCAAAATCTGCTCATATCTACAAATCTGGAGCATAATAATCTAATTACAATCTTCTGAAAAAAAAAAAGCTTGAAGAAAACCATAATTAACGCTAATCAAAGCTTGAGATTCAAATCGAGACCCGTTGCATCAGGAGGATTGCTTTCTTTACTGTCCACTTGCGTCGAAAGATTATCACCATTGTTAGCCTTGTTCATCACTGCACTGAGACTCGTGGTAGTGGCCGGATTAACTCCATAAAGGTCGCGATTTGCACCATTTGCTCCTGCAAGACCTCCACTATGTGTCTGGAAGTTTTCGGACCTTAGCCTGTCAAAGGATGTTTGTGGTTGTGGCGCCACTGAGGATGACCTAAACCACCCATCCTGCTGGCCCAAACGGTACGTGGATCCCGAGGACGACCACGGATAAGATGGCTTGTGAATCAAGGAATCCATCCTAACCCCTAGTGATCTATTCATAGCAGAACCACCACCATACAAAGGGAGTTGACTAAAACTCGAGTATGGATAGTAGGGATTATAGGGTGGTGGATGACCAAAAGGCACCACGTCCATGCCATGGCGCCTTTTAGCCAGAGCGCGCTCTTGTTTGTGCGCGTTTTGGTGACCACCCAGCGCTTGAGAGGTCGAGAACTCTCTCTTGCAAAAGTTGCACGAGAAGACTCTAGATGGCTCGAACCGCCTCTCGCGTGTGGCCTCGTCGTTTGACGACTCACTCGCCACATTCGACGGGTTGAACAGATTGAGCTCGAGCTTCGACGAGCCGTTGCTGCTCGCGTCGTCCATATTCGAGAGCTTCAGATCCAGCCGAAGGCGAGACGACGTCGACCCAGAATCGAGTGGCTTCTGCTCACACTCCTCCACAACTGTTTTCTCCTTCATTTTCATCTTCTTCTGATCATCTCCATCTTGACGACGAAGATACCCTTCTGATGATGCTGCTGAGATACTAGATGCCTCAGAGGCTTCCATGGCTCTCTAAAAAGTTTGGGATTCTTTTAGGGTTTGGAGCAGGATTTGGTGGCTCTTTATATCAAGACATAATCAATGCTCAATCCTCACATATATGGAAAGTATATTTCTTATGGAATCGTTACTTGGGCGTTTAATTAGCTTAAAAGATGGCTAAGATTCCTATGATTTTGTTTCTTGACAAGGTTTACTAGCAATTATACCATATATACCACGTACTACTATTTCCTTACCTCTGCATTAATGTCGTAATAAGTGCACCTACTTACATCCAGTTCAAACTTGATTCTGCACGTGATTAACGATTTATTTGAGTCCTTAATGTCCAAATTATAGAATTTGAATTCAAAGCATTTTGAAATTAAGCACAAGTTAATGAGGGCTCCTTCTCTAATGAAGGAAAATCATAACTTGCGCTTTAGGACATGATTTGTGAGGCACTAGACATCAACTAGTTGCGAAGCACTATTAACACTGTTTTGCTAATTACAAAGTATTCTGAACAACTTTGACATAAATAACTAGATATTGTTTCTGCATAAACAATATTCTTGCTATGGGAAGAGATATTTGTTCGTCCGTAACATGCCATTTTCTTATCTCAGATTAAGGGTGGTAATCACAATCCAAACTTATTAGCTTGCTCAAACCCGTCCATTTAGAAGTTACCAGCAACTACGCATTCACTAATTGGGTCTTAATGAGTTGACATCCTTATAACCCAATAAGGATTATAATGGTTTGTAAATGGGTGCCTGATTAACCATGTCATTCAATGTGACTTGTAGAATAATGAACCAACAACACACTCTCAGCTGGCTGGACCAGTCGTCCTTTGCATCGTCGTCCACATCCCCACCTGCCGTTGTGGCGTTGCCTACCTACCTGCCACCGCCATCCTCACTTGATGATGTCGTCCCTATCTGCCACCGTTCCGACTCCAAAGACTGAGCAATGGGTGGTTCGTCACCAGAAGGCCTTGCTCCCATTCGCTTCATGGTTGTGCGCCTTAGGTAGAAGATGAATCTAGGCAGGAGTTTTGGCAGGATGACGGTATGCAAGGATGACAGTGGTGTTCTGGACCCTCCAAGATCTGTGATTGGTGTTTGTGGTGGTAGACTGATGGGGGTTGCGATGGTGGACTTGTGGTGGTTAGTGTGGGTTTGATGGCGGTTGTAGTTTTTGCAAAGACAATGGTGGTTATGGACTTGGTGAGGTGGGACTCATAGTGGTGGTGGTTTTTGTTGGGGGTGTGGTGGTCATCGTGGCATGGTAATCGTGGTTGTGTTTATGAGGTGGGTACGGGCCTGGCGACAGCAGAGCGGTGGCGGCAGTGAAAACAGTGAGGCGGTGGTGGCAATGGAGGTTGATAAGGCTGTTGTGGTGCCGACGACTGCAAGTGTGGTGTTGGCAGTGGCTTGAGTCGTTGATAAAGGTAAAGTTGTATATATATATATATATAGAGAGAGAGAGAGAGAGAGATGAAATTTTTTATTATAATGTATTATGGCTCGTTATTGGGTAAATGGGTGAAATTGACTCATTTAAGAGATAACATGTTTAACTCATATCTAAATAAATTGAAATGAGTCGGTCATTCATTTGTACCCAACACATTTAATTTATTCTCAAACTCATCTCACCCACCTATTTTGCCACCTCTATCTGAGATTGTCAAATAATATACTCAAATAAGTGACCACCCCTTTTTGCCCACCTATTGTTCCATCAGCCTCCCCAATCCAAACAGTAGTTTCTCCTTTAACAATCCTGCTCGTATGCCACTCTCGCCTTTGCGTTTATGTCCTCCATGTTTTTATAAAAAAACAAAGTTTGCCTTTCGCTTACAGTTTCAATTCAAGTGTTTACAAAGTTTCTTGCAATTAGCTCCACTTTTCTTTACGAAATATTAATCACATCAGAAACGTTTTTGCAGCCGATTTCCCCCCCCTCCCCCTCTCCGCTCGGACAAATCCACTTCTGCGGCTTCTTTGTTATCCTTTTTTGTAGTGATGAATTTTGCATGCGTTCCTAAAAAAGGAAATTTGTCCATTTTTTGGGACATGGCCAAGCGGCGGGTTTTAGTAGTCCCGCTATTCCCATTGCTGATATTAACCCCTCAAAAAAAAAAAAAATTTGCTTTAGATGACTATCAATCAAATAAAAAGTTATTCTATAACCAAACCCATGGGGTGGAAATAAATGGATCAGAATAAGCAATAAAAACTGGACCAAGAGCGGGATATCTCTCGATTCGAAAATTAAAAATTGAATTAATGTCCTTTCATGATCCGACTTCATGCAGGCGCGTAGCAACCTGCGATCCAAAAAAAAGTCCTAAAATTGTAACAGAAAACAAAACAGAGACGCGAACTGATGAAAGGCCACAAAAGGACAATTCCACCCAAGAAAATGGAGTACAAGTCCATTCCGGTTCAAATTCTTTTTTTTTTTCTTTTCACTTTTCGGTGAATATTTGGTGGTTACCAGCCAATCGGTACAACCTGTCCTCTTGTCTCTGGAAAGATGCAAGGATTAGGGGAAAAAGATAGAAACAGAAAAAGGGAAAGCAAGAAAGAAAGAAATTGGGTGCCAGCATGATCATTATTTTGGACAGGAACCACCACATTAAGATGAGACTGTAAATAAATGACGTCCTTCGAATTTGTTCACAACTTTCTGGAAAACTACGCGCATGTGAGGGGGTACAGCAAATCAGCACTCAAGTCATGGATTGCACACAAGAATTCATTCTACAATAACTTTCCTACCCATCTTAACACTGTATGCAAATATAAGAGCAATGGGCAATTCCATATAGGAACACCAGCTTATTCCATGCATAAGCCCGACGCTATTGGCAGCGATCCAATCTATACAGAGGCTAGGACAGCATCAGGTTCATCTCTATTCTTAAATGTAGCTGCCTACTCATTGGCGCCTTTGGTAACAGAGGTAGAGGCGGCTCAGATCAGCTGGTCGAGTTATCCCCCCCACACCCCATCCCAGCCACCGCTGGGAGCGGCCTTCGGTCCCTGAATGTAGCTTTGGCCCCCTTGGGGATTCTGAGGGCCTGGGAGTCCGTTCGGCTGGGGAAGGTTACCTTTATTCGCCTTTGTTCTGATTCCAAGCAGTCTCAGAACGAATCTAGCTAACTCACCATACAATAACCCTGAACGATCAAACAGCTGCAACAACAAACCGATGTCAGTACACAAAAGTATTGTAAACAGGTTCATTTAATATACTACATGACAGCAGAGTAAAGTCCCCCCAATCCAACAACACGTATTTAGAGGCTGGTCTAGGATATCGTCTTCCAATTAACTAATAAGGGAAAAAAGTAACACCACAAACGTACCTGAAGAAGGGCAGATATGAACATGTGGAATGCCTGGGTGTTCTGGTCAATTAAAACTGCAACCCGACCAAAGAAAGTTACGACCCCTTGCATCTACCATCATTACAAGGGAAAGTTAGTACATAGAGACAACCAACATATAGATAACTTACAAAAGTACAAGCAGCTTCCAAAGACACTAGCAAACACACCCAAACAGAATGAAATAATAACTCAGGCATATTACTGTTGAGGTCTAACTGCCACAGTGCAGTGCTGAGCTTGTTTTCTGTGAACCCTCCAGAAGAATAACCAAGGACAAAAATCTGTCTTTAATGGTTTCACAATACAAGCATAGTGCAATGTAAGTTGGATTGCTTTTGTTTATAGTTGCTAGTTTTGTAACTTAGTAAACATGTTAGTTCATTGTGTTCACTTTCTACTTGAAGACTCTGTTTTGCAAGCTTCATGTAAGCAAGGCCCTCTTGACAAACCATAAACAAAGTGGGCAGGAGGCACAAAAACCCACAACACACCTCATCAGGAGGAATCCTTGAGGCTTGAACGTACTAGACAGGTAAAATGTACTAAATATGTTATCCTTCTCCTCCTGGTCAAAAACAATACTTATGCTACTCTTATGCTGGACGCTGGTATAAGCTTATTGGTCCTAGTATCCCTCTTCTCCTCTTTTCTCAAAGTATATAACACAGGCAAACAAGCAAGTTGCAGCCAGGACTTGAACCCTAGACCTTCAAAAAGTCGATACCTACTGGTCCTGGAAAAAGTCGCGTTTCTTTCTGGAAGATAAATTTTGACAGAAGCCAGTTAAGAAACATAATTGTGGTCATTGTTAAGCAATATATTATCGTTTGGTTGCCAGTTACGTTAATCATGCTCAAATTTTTTTATAGAACTGAAAAGAATCAGGCACTACATACAACACCGCTTCTTCCTTGTGCAAAGCATATCAAAAAGTAGATGAAAAGAAAAGAAGTATCTTGACTTACCACCCGCATAAATGAAACCCAGAAGCCTGGTGGAGATGGCGGAGCACCAAATGGATTATTTGGATCCTGATCGCCATATGGACCACCCCCCATACCCATCCCATAGCCACCCATTGGACCTCCAAAACTTTGATTATACATCCCGCCACCATACATGCCACCACCTCCATAAAGTCCACCACCATAACCTCCTCTGTTATACATGCTGCTTCCATACATACCCCCGCCATAAGATCCTCCAAGTCCACCATAGGAACCACCATACATTCCTGACCCATACCCTGAATTGTAATTCATACTAGAACCATAGCCTGCACCACCTGGCATCAAGGAATAAGCTCAGTCAAAGCTGTAAATGGTAAGCTAGCCTTGTGGTGGAAGGTGAACTTGAAAGCAGGTAGCTCATGGTATTTGTTGTTAACATATATTAGCACCAGCGTTTTCCCAAAGAGCATCTAAGTGTGACAATTTTTTTTCCTTACCTCCATTTATAATAGAGAAGAGAATACCAAAGAACTAATTGCAAGCGATTTATTTTATGTTATAATTTATGTAAATCTTTCTACCAGTGTGTCTACTGACTATAGAGATGTAGGGCCTGGCAAATAGGTTTTAAAGATCCTAAGGGGGTAAGACACGTACAAACTTGGCGGAAAGAAGAAACGTATTTATGTCCACGCCTGATAATAATGCTACTGAAAAGTAAGAACAACAAATACCTCCATATGTGCTGTTGTATGTCTGCTGCTCCCATGGCCTAGCAGGAACAGGCCTCCCCAGTGCATTTCGGTTGATCGTTGTATTAACGTCACCGGATGATACAACTTCACCAGGTTTTGCTGTTCCAGAAGCCTCCACTACATCACTTGTGCTGCCAGGGGACGGAGGTTTAAAGGGTGCAGGACCAGACGAAGATGCAGCTCTTTCCCAAGGTTTTGGAGGAGGGCTACTGCCTGCAATGTGACATCAAACAAAATTAGTAACAGATAGCACTAGCAGCAACTTTAAATCAAAGAACACAAAACATTGAAAGAGAGAGTAGCCAAATAAGATTCTCAAGCTGCTGAGCACACGTAAGGGGTTGCCAACAGAGAGAGAACAGTCACATTAACAGATTGTGACCTAAACATAACACTCAACAGTTACTTTACGTACTTTGTTTACTGTGTCTTATATCCCTCTTCAAACGGATAAAAAGCATTAATTTCATTCCGTGGTGGATTGTTAAGAGCTCATTGCTGTGGAGAAGAAAAGCCAGATGAGGCTTTGGGATTTGATACTCCTTATCTCCTTCAGTGCGTTTGGGAGGAGAGGAATATGAGAGTTTTGAGGCCAGGTATTGACGTTTGAGAGGCTGAAACAGACTTTTGTCCACCTTGTTTTACACTTTTACCAAGGTATCCTCAGTTTTTGCATGCTCCCTGCTTAAGTAATTTTTCTGTGAATCAGGTTCACTTGTCCAAAAATTGTATACAAATGCATACTCTCGATGGTCGCTTACGGTTTCCTCTCACAAGTCAATTCAATCAAATAAGAGGTTCCCTCGAAACACTGAGGCTGGGCTTTAGAAATAGAGATTTCAGAAGACAGTAGAAAACACCAGGAAAAATAAGAAGTCAAGCATTGGCATAAACAACTGTTGGCAGCCAATATGACGCCGTTTAGATGCAGATTAGGAAGCAGTTACTCACTGGAATTCGTATAAGTATAGAAGATTTATCATGAAAGAAGGAAAGCGCAAATTAACTTTTAAGCCTTACTTTTCTCTTAAGTAGCTTGCCTTGAAACAGTTCTTATCGAGGTTTTACCCATTATTTGTTCCTTGGTACTGGTCAAGCTTGCTAACTCCCTTTTGATTTGTTACCTGCATATTCACTTAAAACCCCATGCTTGGGTTGCTTGTAAGAATTGAGCCTAATCTATACGAATTGCAGTAATCTGTACTATATGTATTTGGATTCACTAGATAGGTTCTTTTCCTTCCAAACCTTAACTCTTTTTTCCTAGAAATTTTTATTTCCAAAAAATAACTGAATTGGTGTTAAACATAATTAGTCAGAAAATAACCTCCAACCCCATGACTTCCACCCGATGACTTCCTTTCACCCACTTCGTTATTGACTACCTCCTTTCCTGTGCATAGCACGGGATTTTAGCTAGCAATAAGGTAAGAACGTTCTTGACAAACTTGATGAAGCTTTTCTTAGCTGTCTGACTGTCTCTGCTTATAGCATCCATAAGGAGAGAGATTATAAAATTTCTAAGCAGCAGGCTAAGGATCCTAATGTAGCAAGTTAGTTTGGCTGTTCAAAATGAGGATAACGCAACGGAGAGTGCAAAATATGGCCTTTTTTGTAAAGTTTGCGTCTATCTAAGTTGCCATTAATGGGCAAAAAAACCTCAAATTCGTTACTTTGATGTTCATCCAGTCTAACTGGTTCAAAGTAATCTATTTCTTTGCGTCTTTCTAAGTTGCTTTGAGGGTTGCATAATTTTGACTGCTTAAATTAAAGAGTCGTTAAGGGGCAAACAAATCTCGAATTCGTTACTTCGATGTTTATATCCAGTCTAACTGGTTCAAACCACTCTATTTTTCTCCACAGTCCGGTTTATCACGCTCGCCTTTCGCCATTCCCCGGGCCGCATGTAGCAATCGAGACGAATATATCAAACGAAAGAACATAAACACAACGGAGTACCTCAGAAAGCAAGAGATCTCTAGCTAAATCTAACGCACCAAACCGCCCAACCAAATCCCAAAAAAATCATGAAGACGATAATTTCGCAAAATGGAAACACGGCATAACCCTAACGATATCAGAATTCAATCTTGACATACAAACATGCAATAAAACCGGAATCAGATAATAGCAGATGAACTTAAACAGAAACTGAAAGCAAATCAAACAATTGATACCGGATCGATCGTCCATGGCCGATAGAGATGCTTATAGGCCTCCACTGCGAAAGGAGAGGAGAGGAGAGAGAGAGAGAGAGAGAGAGAGAGAGAGAGGGTCACAAAACCAATGCGGTCATGATTTTGGTCTTGGAGCGTGTATTTTATTTAATCGACTCTATCTCTATTTCCTTGCAAGGTCCGAGAGAAACTGATCTTGTTGCTAATTACTAATGTGCCCTTACCGAAAACAATCCTGGTCCTGGTCGGTAAGGGCTTTGACTGGAGTCTGCTGGTCAACTACGACCCCTTGAATTTACAACCCACTATGTGCTGAAGATTGGGTTAGTCAAGGCCAACATATATATAATCATATGTGCTACATGTCCATCAATCTATGTTCCATTGAAAAGCGGTAATAATTAATGCTCATCAGCCTTAAATTATTTAATGAAGTTTGATTTGTACGTTTATTTAAAATATATATATATATTATGCTGTAACTTTTTATTTCTACCCGAGAGAGAGAGAGAGAGGGGGAGGGGGGAGAAAGTAGACTAGGGGAGATAAAATGGTTTTTTGAAGGATTAAATGTGGATAAGGAAATAGAGTTAAAAAAAATGTAAAGGGTAAATAATGAAAAAGTACTTACAGAATCTTTCTTAATTTGAGAAGTCATCAATTTTTTGAGACTGACAAAAAAAAATATGATCAACTTTCTTAGAACGGATGGAATACATAACAACACTCTTTAATCAATAATTTTAGCATTCTAAAATCGGTAAGTTTTTCTCGCTTTTGCACTTATGTTGCGTGTGTGTCGTGATAATGAATCGTTATAAAGACGTCGCGTGCTATTAATGTTGGACAAGTATGGCCATTTATGATTCTACTCAAGTATAACCATCTATGATTCTACTTGGAGAGCTTTTTAGTAAATGTAAGTATAAAAAAGGGTGCTAACTAGGCAAATAATATCTTCCATATTCGCCATACGCATTGCAATAGAACAACAAAAGCAGTTCATAATCTTTGAAGGGGGGATGCCAAAGTGATTGCCAACATGACAACAGACCATTCCACCACCGCATTCTGGAGCATCATAACCACCATTGAAGAATCCAAATATCTGCTAAAGAAATTTTATTATTGGGATTTTGTATTTATTCAGATGTCGACTAATAGAACAACTCACGATCTAGTTGCTAATGCTTTCTTTTGTAACCATTTCGACTTTATTCCTCTTCCGTCCAATCTTTTGATAAATTTGGAAGAAGATAAGAACAGTGATATAAAGTTCTTGGCTTCTTTGGTAATACATTCTGTTTATCACAAAAAAATTAATTACTAATAACAACAACTCCCATATGATTGTTAGCATATACTGTTCATACCCTATTCTGGTCGCACCCCAGGACCAGCTAAGGGACCCATTTTGCACGACACATCACCCAGTCAGCGGTCAACTTTTCAACGCTCGAGAGCCGGTCAAAGCAACGCATGCTCAAGTCACGTGAACCATTCGTGAAGCGACCTCGGTGTGCCTTCCACCTTGGGGGTCGGCCACCCCAAGGGGTCGGCCGCCCTTGGGGGTCGGCCACCCTTGGGGGGTCGGCCACCCCAATGGGTCAGACACCCTTGGGGGTCCGCCACCCCAATGGGTCGGCCACCTGCCTTGAATACCGACGCCGTCACCTTTGACCGTGCTCCGTTGTCACGACGACCGTCGCTCGCGGCCGCGCTCCGCCATAGTCGCGACGACCGTCGCTCTCGGCCGTGCTCCTTCGTCACGACGACCATCGCTCGCGGCCGCGCTCCGCCATAGTCGCGATGACCGTCGCTCTCGACCGTGCTCCTTCGTCGCGATGACAGTCGCTCGTAGTCTCGATGACCGTCACTTGTGGCCGCTCTGTCGCCATGACAACCGTCACTCACGGTCGCGCGCCATCCACACAACGACCCTTGGCTCTCGGAGATCACTCTGCGACCCTCGTCGCCCGCACTCAACCGCGCCCCATGCGCTGCAATCATGTTATATGCTCACGGGATAGGCTACTCCTCCAGGACACTATCTCCGCCGGGGTGCCTGCGTGACTGGCCTACGTGCTCTGGCACTGGAGGCTCGCGTCGGCACCCCTAAGGACTATGACCCCCGGGTCACTCCGAGATGGGAGCAGGTCTTCGGAAGGGCATCTTGCCTAGTCCACCTGGCAGCTGGGCGTCGGGTCTTTCCCACCGCTGCCAGGCCCGTGGGATTCAGTAAGGGCTTGGACTGGAGGCTGGGGCAACGGGCTACTCTGACCATGCTACCGCGGCATGATCAGTCTCCTCAGACAGGCAGAGAGACGTCGCAAGGGCAGGGCAGCACGAACTTAGGGACCGGCAGTCCCAACGGAGGATCAGTGCTTTGGCCCCCCCGACGACGTGTCGTTCCCAGGGGGTGACACATGTCAACTTATGACACATGCACATTTTTGCCTATAAATAGTGGACTTTGGAGCCTTTTCAAGGATCTTTTTCTCATTTTGAACTTTTCACTTTCTCTCTCTAAAGAGACATTCTCTCTGGAATTCTAGTGAGAGAAACACACTCGGGCTCACGTCCACGAACCCTTGACGCTGCTCCCTTAGCACGGACTGTTGACTGTCGGTCTTGTTCATCGTCACCCTGCCTGCGCAGCGCTGCCAGCCCTCACGACCTGTCTGGGGAGCCTTGCCCTCGGCCCTTGCGCAGTCCTTGCTGTCTCCCGCGTTGCCTGCTTGGAAGCTGACTCAGACCGCATCCTTTGTGGCACCCCCACGTAGCATCGAACCATTTTCGGCATCATCATATACTTTTGGAACTTGAATAAAACAAGCTTGTAACTTTTGCGTAGTATAAGCATTCATGAGTCGAGTGACGAAGAGTGCCATTCTCACTTCCATACTTTGGGCTTGAGAAGCGAAGGGAAGGTCGTCGTTGGGTATATGTGCCGTAATCTTGAGACATAATTGAGATAAATATCAAATGTGGGACAATGGCACAAAAAATGCAAGTTCGTGTGACCGTTCAATCATTTGTTACGCTTCGGGGTGCAGTAAAATGTCATGATTCATGTGAGTTAATGGTAAACAAGACGCGAATTTAAAACATGGTAGGAATGAGATCCCGATTAAAACTGATTGGAGATGTGGTTAAATTGCAAACACTGTTGATGTTCATCAACTGTAAGTCTATGCTACTTTTTCCTTCTTCTTTTGGGAAAAAAAAAAAATCAGAGTTGAGCTCATGGAATCAATGACACACTTACATCTTACAACAACAGAAAGGGAATTCCAACAGCTGAGCATGTCCTACACCCCTTTGCCCCCAATTTAAAAAAATCTTAATGCAAAATTACCGGTTTATATCAAATTATTTTAAACTCCATGCAACACATTACATCGTTTTTTTTTTTCCATTCGTGTTGTTTTTATGTAGTGTCGCGTCTAAAGTGGTCACATATGTTGAACACATCCTCCCGTGGCTAAGAAGGGAAGGGCAAATGTCATCGGCATGTTATAAAAATTGGAACGTGTATCTCAAAAAAAGATTCCTCAACGATCGAAGTACTACTTCATATATGTTGCTTACGTAATGGATTCATGTCACACGTATACACGTCAAAAAGGAGTACAAATCTGATGGCCACGTAGGATTATATGGGGGCAGAATAGTGAAAAGAACCAAGATGAATAGAGTGAATCTTGAGGACTGGTAGCTCTTCAAAATTGCAGAGTCGGTGAAACATTAGTCTCATCACATGTCTAATGTCAAATTGTTCGGCCAGACATTATGCTGTTTCAAAAATTCTATGAACTCTAAGACTTTAGAGTTGGGGAAAAAGTTGTAAAGTGTAGTGAAAATAAGTTCCGAAGAACCTTGTCTTTTTACAACACACAGCAGCAGTTGAGATTGAAACTTGACACAAAACGCACCATAAGCTGATGCTAGGGCTAGGGGCGGACCTCACTCATGAGGGAGTGGGGGGGGGGGGGAGGGGGAGCCATGGCACCCCTCAAGATTTTTTGAAATCCTCTTTTAATTTTTGCGATAATGAATAAATATATTTAAAATATTTCTAAAAATGTCACCATATTGTAGCATTAATTTATTAAGATTTCATTTTGTCTTGTTTTTTACTCTCTGTACGTTGTCTTTGTCTTTGTCATTTTCTTACTCTATTCTATATTCTAAATCTCCATATTACAAAAGGACAAGAACAAATTAAGGTTAGTTATTTATATTATTTTAAATTCTTATAATTTGTTAACTTATACGTGATTAACATAGTTATACAATTGATAATCACATTAGTAATATATCTATAGAGAGTAAGAGTTAAGTTTTTTTATGCAAAAGTGATAATTTATTATTGACTAACCTTAACAAGTTAAATAAATTACTACGCATAGCAAAGATATATTAGTAGTGGTCAAATTGAACAATCTATTTTGTATTTAACGTATTTAATAGTGACGCTTTTATAATGTATTTTTAATTATTCATATTTTATATGAACTTGAATCTTTTGAATTCTTTTATGTTATTCATAGTTTTTTTTATTCTTTTTTGACATCCCTGATTAGATTTTCTAGATCCACACACGGATGCAACACCTTACTTACTTTACTGCCTTTTCCCCACATCGTCACTCCGCCTGCTCAGCTAACATCGCTGTGGTGGATGGGCCATCGATGTCCTGCCACACATGCCTAGTGCCCTTATCGAGTCTCACGAACGCATGAGAGACGCAAGGGATCTTGACAATGGTGGGACAATTGCGACCAACATGCACGTGGACTAGACATAGATGTCCTTTCATGGGCATGCTTTCAATATCAGAGTGGCCTGAAGGTAGTCATCCTCAAAGATGCTGGTAAGCACCTATGTCTGATCCGTGCTAGACGTCCACAGTGTTATATAAGTCACCCTAAGCAAAGGTAATTATAATGCGAGGGTCGCCTATCTTGCATGGACCTTGCGAGCATTGGCGACATATATTCAAACAGGTCATGACCAAAGGACCTTGAGCATCACATGAATCACCTTCTATTGCAAAAGACAACAGTCCTTATGCCAGAGCACTGAGTTAGATTCATAGGAGGCATTTAGGCACGTAGCAAGAGCGCGGTGGCGCATGAAAATCGTAACGGAAATTGCCAAGAATATGACTCATGGAGATAGTAGAAATGACTGAAGAAACTTCCATGGAAATAACACATTAAAACAATCACAAAACTGGGCTAGGAAAAAGAGGGCCATGACACGGAAATGGCTGGGGCGGTCATCTTTGGATGTAGCTTGATTTGTTTTGTATTTTAGCCCTTTTTAGTATTTTTTGGGCTCTGTGCGCACACCAGATGACACGGCCAATTCCGTCAGTTTACTTTCTCTAACGGGCGCTGAACAGTAACGCGTTACAAAAAGTAAGTAATATATACAACAGCGTGTCAGTTGCCGACACAAGTTCAACAGTACCCAAAAAAAAATATTTTCTTCAAAAATTTCAGACAAATAAAAAAGAATTTCACATGCATAATGCACCAAACCATATGTGAAATGTGATGCTTGAAACGGACTCAATGACAGCAGTGGAGCTTCTAGCTGCGGATGATTGCAATTTGCACCCCATGAGTAGTCTAATTAAGGATGCTAAATGTCTTTTTGATTTCTAGTACAACTATTATCAGGCATGTATATAGAGAGGACAACCAGTGCACAGACATTTAGCTAAAATTGGAGAGCAACAGGGGGATTCTTTTGTGTATCTCATGCAACCACCATATGTGGTTATCTCCCTGTTAGCTGCTGATATAGTAGGTGTTGTCCCTAGTAGGGCCTAGGTTGTATTATTAACCTTTTGCTATAAATTTTCAGTTGCACCAATATATATATATATATATATATATATATATATATATATGTGAAAGGGGCCAAATTATATATAAAGAGGAAAAGTCCATTCACAAGAAAAGGTAAAAGGGAGTGTCCTCACTTTTTATGGAGAAGCAAAAGAAAAAGAATCCCATGGGGGAAGGCCAAGTTGCTTAAAATTTAGCAGAAAAAGATCACATTCGCTCCACACGTATCCGTACCCATTTTCTCCCCCGTCTAACCTCAAAATTCCCTTTAAACGCCAAACAAGCATATATAAATTACTCCTCCCCAAATTGGTTTAATACCACCGCAATTGGAATTCAATACTATATTAGAAAACCCACTTTCTTTAGGCGAAAGATTGAGGGGAAAGAGGGCATAATTTGGTGCTTTTTCTTGGGATTTTGATTGATTGACTGATGGCTGCGAGTGCGAACCCGGCAGCGAATAACAACAACCAAGAAGGCGGCTCGGCTCACGGAAATGGCGCGACCAGCAACGGTATGGCGGTCCCCGAGAATTCCGTTGTGGGTCCGACCCAGGCCGCGCTCCGCCACAACCCGGGCCTCTCCGTCGAGTGGACTTCCGATGAGCAGTCCCTCCTCGACGAGTTGCTTGCCAAGTATGTCTTTCTATTGACAGACGCACAGTAATTGCTTATGCACACGAATACTGTGTCTTAATACCGCTTTTGGTATTTACTTTGCTGAGTTGTGAATTTTATTGGATTCTTGGAAAACCCTCCAATCCGCTACGTAAACTGGTTCTGTCTGCCGAAAGTTGAGATTCAATGCAGCATTTGGATTAGACTCGATATATGTGGATAATGGAGTTGTTTGTTGCGGTTTTATTGATTTTTTTTCTTTTAGCTTTTTGAGAGTTATTAGGATAGAATTTGGTACCTGTAAGCATTGATTGTACTCTTTCTTTTTTATCCTAGCTTGATTCACCAAATGATACTTATTTGTTATAAAATTGCTTTGGAAGTTCAATTAAATGTTATACATGTACCAAAATCTTCAAGGATTTAGCAAAATGTCAAAAGGGAAATGGAATGGAGGGAGTACCTGCTTTAATTGATCATGGAGTGATTAGTAGGAGTTCATTCTTCTCACGTGATTTCCGTTTTCTTCTTCAGCGCATTTTAAAACTTTGAATATCGATCGTGACTATCCTTTTGAATTCCCCAATTTTAGGGGTTCTATTTTTCAGTTTCAGCACACTATGGCTCGACATATGAACTCAGAAACTTATAGAACTTTAGATTAGCCTTGTACCATACTTCGCGTTTTTCCCAAACCGTGCTAATAAGGTAGAAGAAAACGAAGAAAGATCTTAGCAACTCATAGGTTAGTTTATGTACTTTTGTATACACTTTTCAAGGATCTTCCCCCAAGTTTTTTATCAGTTATGTGAAGCAGAATTTTAACGTTAAAAATAAAAAAATGACTTGTTCGCCTAATGGCTTCATTCAATTATCACTTCATTACGGTAAAGAAGTAATAAGCCTCATTCTCAAATTGGGGCATTTTTTTACGAATATTTTAGTTCCTCGAGAGCCAAGTTGATGGTCTAAGAACTTTGGTACTGATAACATATATGAGAACAGACATGCGATATAGCATTGCACGAAATGCTCTGCATGCTCGAGTTATTTGTTAGGATTTACTGGAATGGATTTTCTTTTTCTTCAAACTTTTCAAGCCTTATCTCCAGTTAATTGGTATATATATGGCAGAAATACTGTTCTTGTGAAATTGATAATCACTATATTGAGTCATTTTTCTATAAGGGTGTCCTGCTCCGGATTGATCTGGTTCATTCATGTATGTAAGATATGCATGCACATTGTTTTTTCCGGTTTTCTCACTCCTTGTAATTCATGAACAATGGATATTTAACTGGCATACTGTCTTTTGCAGATATGCGTCAGATTCCGTCATTGTTCGTTATGCTAAAATTGCAATGCAGTTAAAGGAGAAGACAGTGCGAGACGTGGCATTACGTTGTAGATGGATGACTGTAAGCTGCCATTTTTTCATGGGTTGTGTCTTTTTCACCCCCTCTTTGGGATCGACGTGCCTCATTAATTCTGATTTTTTTTCTGAAACATGGAAAAGAAAAAAAAGGCCTTATATCTTGTCTTTCATACAACTGATAAAAGCACCGTGTTAATTGATCAATGGCATTATTGGTTTGTCCCAGAGTTTGGCGATTTTACGAGAACAATATTGCATATTTTCTGCCTAGACCGCTAGTTTTTGTTGACTCCAAATTCTTGGGGATGGGCTATAGTATCTCGTCATGGATGTTGTGGACATTAAACATGTGTAGAGCATCTTCTTGCAACATGTAGGTCCCCTAAATATAATCATAACTCACACCCGTTAGACTGCATAGTACAGGTTTACAATGTTCATAGCATGTTTCTGAAAGGATATGTGAATGTGTAGCAACTTAATGTATATTGGGACCAGCCTATTGAGTTAGTAACAAGAGTCTCATGCAAGATCTTTTCGGTTCTTCAAGCCCGTGTTTTTAAAAGGGTCAAAGACAAGAAACTCGAAGATTGTATAGCATGAGATTTTTCAGATTTACAGAGGCATAGGTTTAGATATTCACTTGCAAGCATTTGTTCTGTAGATTCCCAGGTTTAAAATCTTTTAATCTCAAATTGGTTTAGAAAGTGTAATCGTATGACCAAGTCCCTTTTGTTCAGGTCGTAAGTAGTTTAGAGAAAATAGAAGAAAAAGAGGGAAACCTAATAGAAAGAAACTACAAAGAATAGCTCAAAGAGCGGAATTCCTCAAAAGTTGCGGGGTTAAGGCTGTGCACATTTAACCATCCCAGACCCCGCAAGGGGAGGTACCTTGTGTATCCTTTGGTCAGAGAAAGCGAGTTTGCTTGGTTGATGACTGATGATGATATGTATAAAGTTTTAGAAATCTTGACTGATGTTAAAGGCAATTTAAGGCCCTGTTTGTAAATATACGTCATTGCTTTATATGTTATATATACAAGTTATACACTGCTATAGACATCATAGATAACAGTTGACATTTTAATGGTTCTGTTGGTTTTTCAGAAAAAGGAAAATGGCAAGCGAAGGAAGGATGATCACTCGTCAAGGAAAAATAAAGAGAAGAAGGTAAATTTGCTTGCTTTTCATGGTTGCTTTAGCAGGCATGTAATTAGGTTGAAATGAGAACATGCCTCTGCATGTGCCCCTTTCTCTCTCTCCTCCTGCCACGTGTCATGTGAGTGTCTGAATTTGTGTGATTTATGTTTACCTAGATGGGCTTGCACATGAGTCTCATATATTTCTATTTTACTGGAGAAAAGTTAAAATTGTCTTGCCCCCCTCTTCCCTGCCCTTTCTACATCTTTTTCTATCTATTTAGCCTTCAGTTGTCTTAAGTTTAAAAAAAGAGCACTGATTGAGTTATATATCAATAGTTCTCGAGCTGGACTGTATTTTTACGAAATACTTATCGCATGGATGACGGACTATTTTCATGTCATGGAAGTTGTAGCATCAGTAGATTCCTAAAGCTTTCCTTTAATAAACTGCACACTTACTGTTTAAATATGTCGTATGTCAGTCCATGCATGTTTCTCGAAGGAAGAATTTAGACTCTAGTAGCTTTAACGAGTTAATCTTCTTCCATTCTGCAGGAAAAAGTAGCAGATCTTTCGGCAAAATCAGCTTCTCATGTTACAAATCGTTCTAATGGTCCTCCGTATGCCCAACCTGTCATCTCTATGGACAGTGACGATGGCATTTCATACCAAGGTCGGTGTCAGTTTCATTGTTTTAATTAGGAAGCCAAAGTCAGTGAAAATCGGCAAATGGGACGTGCACTTTGTTTATTTTGATTGAGGTCATTGCCATAAATTTATAGATTACAGCAATTTCTAGTCTACTACCTGTGTGTTTTGACTTTTGACCATCTTTATCTTGGCTTTGAGAATAATATAAAGCGTCACACAAATATGATATTAATTGGAAGTGAATTATGATAGATTCAAATTAAAGTGGAGGATAAGATTTAGCTCTATTGTTGGAGCTTGACAATTTTAGTCAGATTTTGACCCTCGTCTGACCAATTAACAGCCCTGGCCTAGGTGTAAACACATATCACATAGATGAAAAAGCGTCCAAATGTTGACTTAGGTCATTCAACTTCCGTTGGTTTGTTATTGGCCAATGGACTTCAGACATTTTGGAAGTGGTGATTAGTTTCTTGTAATCAGGATTGACTTGGAAATGTGTAAGATTTTGTATTATTTAAATTAAATGCTTAAATCTTGGGACTTTTGATAAGTAAAGTTACGGGAAGTTGAAACTGAAATGGGAGGAAGGAAATGGATGAAAAGGTTAACAGGGAAGCTTAAGGATCTCTGAGTCGTTGTAGCTTTGTGGCAACTTTTGAGCATTAGCTTGGTGGCTTGGTGCTCACATGCATGGCATGGTGGTTGCAACTTTTTTGGCCTTAGGGAATTGCTTCAGCGGAGAGCTTCTAGGTCCGCCTTCAGCATATGATGCCAACTGTATAATAGAAGATACAATCAAAGATTAGTGTATTGTCAGGGGATTGGTACATGAAGACACCTCTCCTTTGTTTGAACTTCAAAGGGAGATGTCTAGCTGTGCATCTATGCGCAAGATTTATTGGTTCTTTTTCCTTTTGTAAGTCTTTATGAACTGATTTATGCTTCTTAAAAATTTTCAACTATTGTAAGTGCGTGGTATATTACGTTTCTCATCTGGTTGTTGCAGTTTGTATTAGTGATCATATAGTTTCTTTCTACCTTGTTGATATTGAAGGTACTCTAAAAGGTTGTATTCGTTGGTTTTTCGTTTACCCATATGGAATTTAATTTCATAACGGGAATTACCAAAGCTGTGCAAATTATTGCAGTATACAAGTAGTTGCCATACGCTTAAACTTTAGAAACAACTAGACTAATTCAGCCACAGTAAGTGCAATGCAGTAGATGATTTGATCCACGTAGACTGGAAGTGCCAAATAGGATCTGTCGCTTATCTCAAGTAGCTATATTGTTGAATTCGCATATTGGAGATCAATTGGAATTTTGTTTACATCATGGCCTATTCACATATCAGTTTCAGTACTATTTGCATGTCTCATCTCATCTCATGTGCTTAATAACGTATACCTTTGTTGCAAAGTTATGGGGGATTTGGGATGGCCACTTGTAGTCTGAGGCTCATCACTGATATGGTTTATAAATTTTATAGAATTGTAGTTGCTGCTCTGTTTTGGCTTTCAACTGTTTTGTGCTGGGAGGGCAAGAGTGGACGGGGCTGATCTTGCGCTATTTAGTCTGAGCTTGTTCCTTGTGCCTATTGACAAATTGCCCCGACATTTTCCCCTAAAGATTATATACAATTTATGGAAGAAGAGGGACAGATGGTGTAGCTTGGGTTGGTTTGTTCTTGCTGGCTGAATCAAAGTTTATCCCTAAAGATACCATTCGTAGTGATATTGCATTGGAGTTTGAGGATCTTGTTATAGCTGATCTGTATTTTTCATTTTACTCTTTTCTCGATCAACATTCAAGATATTCAAGACACTTTCTTGCGATAAAGAGATCTTCTTTCACCACAAAATTGTTAAGTTGGTGCTAGTGTTTTTGCACAATCTATTATGCATTTTAGTTGAATTTTGAGGAAATAGCAAGTTTATGCTGATGATTGTCTGCTTCTTGTGCAATTTTGAGCGAAATATGGTGGCAAGTTACGTATATTTATCCTTCCTTTTTACATAAATGCTTTTGTAGTCATTAAGTAGTTATGTTTGCAATTTGCAGCCATAGGAGGTGCAACTGGACAGCTGCTTGAGCAGAATGCTCAGGCGTTGGATCAAATTTCCGCCAATTTTTCAGTGTTTAAGGTGAAGTATACAGTTTTTAGTATACCTATTATCATTATCACAATCATCATTTCTTAAAAGTTGCTCACAGAGTCATTGATAACATTCTTTTGATTTTTCCTGTGCATCCTGCTTGTCATTTATAATGGGCTCCCCCGTTCCAGTGGATCCCCATTTTACTTTTTCAGAGTTCCTAAAATAGAGTTAGTAGATGTAAACGTTGACTTCTCTCGTCGTTCTTACCCTAACTTGACTTGCCTAGTGATGCTTAATTAATCCTATTCTATAGTTGTTGTCTGAGTTCAATTTGACATTTGCATGGTACTAAATTTTATATTAGGAATTTGCAAAAAGTCACGGGAAAATCCAATTGAGCGGAGGTAGTATATAATATGTTCTATGTTTTAGACAGATACGAGAGATATATTATTGGCTACTCCTTGGCTGGGAAGTTTCCTTTTTCGATAAAAGTAAAATTATTAGGCAGAAGAGCTAGAGAAGAGCCAGAAGGGGATGCAACTGAAAAACATTAGATGCGCAAGCTTATAAAACTATAGACTCGGCAAAACATTTCGATAGCTCAAGGTAAGCTTCATTGGAATTGATCTCCTTAGCCCAAGAAAAGAGAGAGAGTTGAAAAGTGGACTTCAGCTTCTCTAGCGACACCTCTTCTTCCTCGAACACTTAACCCTTTTATACCATCATAATGCATCAAAAAAAGGAGAGAGTACTCATGCCCTATAAATCCAACCTCCTCCTCCTCTTGTAGAGGCACTGCATTTTTACAGATCAAGCACCGTCCTTGGCATCACCCACTGGATACAGATGAGACTGAAAAAGGATCGAGCAACTGGGCATTGTAAAAGTCAAGGATTCACCGACACCATCACCCCGTAGCACCAATTGATATAAATAATAAATCCTTTCAACGCTTCCTTGGATTGTGTTAGTGAACACTGCATATTCCGCGGCTTCTGAACGATAAAGCTACTTTGAAAGGGACAAATCGACGCCAAACAGACTGTCAAGTGCCAATTCATAGTCCTGGAAGCTTTCTGAGAAGTCAAGCACGTCCCTCATTCAGGCCTCTTAATTGCTAGCAGTTGAGAAAAGCAATAGGGATGTTCTGCGCAAAGCATCATCACCGCGCCAAATCATCATCTTCTAAGGCTTTGTCCCAAACCAAATATTATCATCATCTGACCCACCAATTAGAGTTGCTACACAGAAGCTGCTGCTAAAAGCCCTCGTAACCTGCTTGAGACCCAGCAACGCCAAAGTTACCCACCACCATCTCCTTGGTGCATCTTGCTCCACCATATTACTCCATAACCACTTCACAACATTTTCAAGTTTCTCCCCTTTATTGTTCCCAGACCTCCTTGATGATTTTAGAAGACTCTGGAATTTAGTCCTTTCCTTTTAAATTTTCTTTGCGTTTTCCCTACCAGTCTTCATCTCAAATGGGGTGGTTGTAGATTTGGGGTTCTGCTTTTGTTTAGGCGATGGTTTGTGATGGCTGGAATTTTGGCATGGAAAGGATATGGCAATGGCCATGATGGGCGCGAACTGTGAGGGAGGTTGGTGGTAGACAGTAGTGCCATCAGTGATAGTTGATGAAGAAGGAGTTGCTCCTTTTTACTTAAATCATACTCTCTGTTTTCACTCTGGAAAACTGCTTGATGTTCGATGGGGTTCGATGGCTTCGGCACCTAACAACATTTTTTTTATTTAAAATATGGTGAATAGGATGAAACGAACTTTTAGACCATTGTCTTCTAGTAGTGTAGCATCAAATGTTTTCCTTATGGTGGTTTACAGTGAGGTTTTATCTTCTTGCAGATACACGAGAACATGAATCTCTTTTGCCAGGCTCGAAGTAACATCTTATCAATCTTGAATGAGTATGTCAGCAGCTTTTAGCATTTTAATTTAGTATTATACTACTACTAAACAAAAATATGAAATAAGTCATGTTTATTGCCCATATTGACGTGAACAAACTATTATTGCAGCCTGAATGATATGCCAGAGATAATGAAGCAGATGCCACCTCTTCCGGTGAAGCTCAATGAAGAGCTAGCCAACTCCATCCTCCCTCGGTCATCCTTGCAGAAAAAATCATGATTTTTCACTTCCCGGGACTTGGCTTACTAATGATGTTTACTCTTCCTTAGGGTTGAGATCTTTCCATCGTGATCCGAATGCAGAATTAACTGGCTAATCGAGTTCCAGTTAGTTTTCAAGTTTGGATGGAGATAGAAGTGCTTAGGATTTGCTAGTTTCTCTTATTGCCAGTCTTGCTTCTTCACTTTGTTAAATTTTTGTTCATTTGATTGGTTTTAGGAGTAGTTCTGCTAGTATGTGAATAGTGAATTCTACTAGTGGTGTAGGAAGGGTTCTTGACTCTGTAAATGATTGAAGAATAAGCAGTGAATTAGATAGTTGCTGTTTTAGTTCAAGGCAATAAAGTTAATAGAAAGGTTGCATGCAGTAATTCTGCTTGTCTTTCTTTCCCTTATTTTGGGTTTCGGTGATTCAACTGGAAAAAAGAATACTCTTATCGGGAACATGCTAAACAATTTAATTTGTCAGTGATCTCTAGGCCCAGGCGTGAAGCAAACTATGCATCTGATTTCCATGCAAAAATTGGTCGAGGTCAGACGAGTCTCTAAGTATTAAAAGCTCCGCCAGATGAACTAACACGCACTGAGACGGTGTTCTGGGTGTTCACTGGCCATGAGTTTTTCAAGCATTAAAAGCTCCGCCCGGTGAACTGACTGAGGTCTTGAGACTGAATGCTTTTGTTGTTCACGGACCCAGAAGAAGTGACCTTTTTTCTTTTAAGCTTTCGGTCTCCGTGCTCGTAAATTCTTGTACCATCACTATTATATCCTGTCACCGATTTAGTCTTTCTATTTGTTTCTTTACGGTTAGATTGAGAACTAGATTTGTCATTTCATATTCTTCCCCAACCAACTGTAACGTCTCCGGAAACCGGGAGCTCCGTCGTCCCGAACTCCCGGGTCGTTAACCTACCGGATCACATCAAACCTGTCAAACCTGTTCACTAACACATTCCAAATTATCTAATTCAACATCAACTCAGATTTCTCAAGATACTGGATCATAATTGCTTAACTTAAACTATTACAGCTTAGGTTATTCGCAATTCAAATTTTTTATGAATAAATTATTCGTACCGACCCGCACAGGGGTCTTACTATCCAGTAATGATGGGCTCATCGGAATCTCAGACTCTAAACCCCATTCCCGAGCAGTTTACTGTTGATCAAAACCTGCATAAGGAATCAAACGAAGGGTGAGCTTTTGAGAGCTCAGTAAGGTCGCACAAGGACTACTAACAGGATTACAAAACGATTCCAAAGAATCCAACCGACGAAAATTTTCAGAATACTTCAGATGGTCAAAAACTCAATGACTTCCAAAAGGATCAAAAACTCATCAGAAATAGGTACCAAAATAAACCAGAACAACATGACCGATTCCAAAAAGAACAATCTATAATAGATCATTTCTAGAGTCATCATTTCCAAATACAATGAAGGTTTTTCAAAAGATTTCAACAGAAGCACAGATCATTTCAGATAATACTTTTCAGACATTTTCGTAATAGTCACGACAGTGTACAGAGCAGATAAAATAAAAAATCAACGTTAATCCTGGGCGGTCGCGATGCCATTCCGGCAAAGCACAAAAGTGTACACATGCATGGTGTACTAAAACACTAGTCCACTTGGGTACTAGCCTGTTTTTTCCTGCAGGATTCAAACCAGCCTTATTATGCCCTCCCACATAATAGAAACCTAGGTCAACACATAAAATCAACAATACCAGTGAGCCTTGACATAAGCTCAATCACCGAAATCAATTCGGATTCCAACAATAACAATAATTATACTGGCATAAGTCAGCATTCAAAATTTTCAGAAGAAACCAGAATTTTCAGAAGAAAATCACAGATAAACAACAAAGACGATTGCGAATAGATATCAGATTTGGACATAACAATTCAGAAGAATGGATACAGACAATGATCAACTTTGCTCAACATGCAATACATGCGAACATCACAAGAATTCCAAATAATTGAGCTAGGTTCAATATTAGGATTTTCTGGGCAATTACAAGCTGATAGCCATACAGAATTCAGAGTTCGGCATTAACCGTAAATAAATCAAATGAGTACTTACGAGTACGAGCAATAGAATAAGGGTTCGGACAAAGTCCTTACCCAAGGTTCAGATATAATCCCTTACCTGGATCCGCAGCTAAATTATCCTAACCGGAAGTCTTTAGTTTTAACCTAAATGGAATAATCGAACCATTAGAATACAGCCTCCAGAACAAAAGTATAATTTAATACAAAACTCACACATGCTCCCAAAATGAACCTCCCCTCACCGGGTATGTAAAATTACTGAAACGCCCATAGGGTGTAAAATTACCAAAATGCCCCTCTCGGACTTAAATTACCAAAATGGTCTTCCCATAAGTAGAATCACTGAAATAAACTTTCCATATATAAATTTATGCAAAATACCTTTCTTATGTCAAATTACCAAAATACCCCTTCGGGTGGCAAATTACCAAAATACCCCTTACACTTTAATTCTCAAAATGACTTTTCCATAAGCAAAGTCGCTAAAATAGTCCTACTGTATGTAAATTTACTATAAAATACCTCTCATAGGTAAAATTACCAAAATACCCCTTCGGGATAATAAATTACCAAAACACCCCTGGGGGTTTCCGGCACCGGAAAAATCTCAAAAATATCTTAAACCGATATTTTAAGTATCCTGATGTAATTTCTGGATTAAAAAGTATTTTAGAAAATTTTCGTCCGAAAATCCCAAACCGGTGTTCGGACCGAGCGCTAAAAGGCCAGTTTCGGGAAAAAAATATTTATCGACTTCGGAATGGTCCAAAAGTTTAGATAATGAATCATATCTGTAAAATAAGATATGCATAAAATTTTCAGATCAAAATATCTTGGTTTGATATGCTAAATAATTCGATAAAGTTATTTAATCGGTGCTCCAATTTAGCGCTCTTTGCGGACTCCAAAAATTCCCAAAATTTTCCAGAGTGTAGATCTCATAAAATTATTGGGGGTTACTTTTTTGAATTTTGTCTAATTTTGGCTCTAGCTATTTATGAAAATTAGATTAAAAACTGCCTAAATGAATTTCACCTTTAGCGACAATAACAAACATTATTCAGATTACTACACACACTATTACACCTTTCTTTCACACACTTTTCATCTTCTTCCTTCAGCCGTGACACACACTTCTCATACACACGCAGTTACATCTTTACACGCCTAAAACCCACTCAAATACCTTCCAAACACTCCTAATATACATGAATCACATGCTAATATACATATTTCATTACATAAATACACATATGAATCCCCATCTTATGGCCGTAACACACTTCAACCCATTAGCATATATTTCAATTGTACCCCTCTTTCCTACTCTTTTTAACCTGAAAATCTTATAAAAATTAACCTACACGTTGAAATTAAACAAAATCATAGTCATCGACATCCAATTTTCAGGAAATACTTCTCCTACACAACCATGTTCATCACCTCTAAACTTACTCCACAATTATTAAAAACACACATAAACCTTATATTTACACACTAGAACATGCCTACAAGGAGTTTGGAGGGTTTCCCTGTTAAAAATGTTTGGAAATCCTCTATGTTCTTCCCTATTTTCCCTCCTCCACGACTGCCCTGTTTCCCTTCTTTCTCTCTGTTTTCTTCTTCTTTTCTTCTCAGTTACTGTTTATCTCTTCTCTTTCATTTTTTTTTCCACCCGAATTACTTTCCTTTATTTCCATTTAATTCCTTTCCCTTATCTAATTCATTAGTTTATGTTATAGTGTAATTAGTCATCAAAATTTTAAGTAGGAGCTGTCACCAACTTATGACCCATTTTTTTTTTCAAATTTTGACACCTAGTATGAGTTACCAAAATTTGCAATTTGACCCACAAAGTTTTCAAAATTACAAAATAACCCCAAACTTTTGTATAATTACATCAAGGCCCCCAAAAATTATTCCAACCTCTACTAATTTAATGAAATGACCTTAAAACATTTACTGCCACTTATTTCATTATTTTTCATCAACAAGAATATTAATTACATATATGCCACCAAAGTTTTTTTCCAGAATTACGAAAATACCCCAAAGATTTCAAAAATTACATTTTTGCTCCAAAATTCTTTTAAGCTTTCACAAGCTTCCAATACCTGAGTATTACTCAAATTAGCGCCCGTTTATTTTTCGAGTTACGGATGACTAGTTTAACCCGTTCCCAAAGTTCGAGATATTACACCAACTCACTCTTTCATCGTTGCCTTGACATCCATCATTGATCATTGCCTCGACATCCATCATTGATCATTGTCCTCCGCCTTGCAATCATCACCATCAACACCACCAACCATCACAAACCCGACTCGTAGCCCCATCTCCATCAAAACCTTGTAAGCCACCACCCCAACATACCACCATAGCTACAACCACCACAAAAGCCCAAACGATCTCCACCCCTTTGATCTCCTTCTTTGGCTTCTTCATCGTAGCCTCAGCGCACCATCATCACCTCTACATCATACTCCCCCGCCGCAAGCCGCCCACCACCATCACCATAGGCACTCACAACAACTCCTAACAAGCCAGCGAACCAATCAACACTGCACAAAGCTTTGCGCGACTGTGAGTGGTGGTGTGCGACTGAGAACAAAGTAGGACATTTTTTTATAAATTGACCAAAATACCCACAATTTAGTAAAGATATGCTAACAAATGGATTAAATTGATGACGGGGTCACAAGGCATAGTGTAAGGATTAGTTTCAAAGATTTAGAAGTACGAAGAGTGAAAATAAAAAAAAAGGGCAAAAGTACGAGAGACCTAAACGGAATAATCACATAAGTAAATTTTTCAAAGAGTGAAAATAAAAAAATGGGCAAAAGTACGAGAGACCTAAATAGAATAATCACATAAGTAAATTATTCATATTTAATCCTCTTATCTTTCTTATTATAACAAAAGGAAAAAATAATGCAGGTTCAACCGGTCCGAAATACATCATTTGACATCCACAAAATTCATCATTTTAAAAGTGCAATAAATGGTCAGTAAAAATACAAAGCAAGACAAGCCAACAAAGTTAACGAACTCAACAAAAAAAAAAAACCACCCTAAAAAGAGAAAACAAAATTTGAATTTAGTGAAAATAAAAACAAAAATAAATGGTAATCTGAAGCATTTCTAGCGACGATTCCAATGTTTATCACCGACACATTACAGGAACACATTGTAATTTGGACATGAGATGTGGGCGAAGTTAAGATTTAAGTGCACCAAAAGCTGAATAACGCCGTGCACACTGGACATGAGCAACAACTGTGCAAAGTACAGAGAAGACGAGCCCAGGTGAAAAAGCCCTAATCTCGGCATGCAAAAGCTCGCCTTCACAGATTACTGAGCGAAAAGGTTTGCCTTTTCACCAGAGAGATGATGGAGGTGTCAATGTGCGGTTCGCCGGAGCCGACGCCGGAGGAAGAGAAACTGACGGTCAGAGACATTGCAGTGGCAGCCGAAGCTCAGACCAAAGAAGGCGATATCTTCTATCTAATCACTCAGAGGTACTGTCTTCTGTTGATACTGAATTCTAGGGTTTTGGTGATTATATGCACAAATTGCTCCTTCGTTTCGGTGATGTTATTCGTTTTGTAATCGAAGCCAATGCGTTCGGTTTGCCCTCGTGTTATGCTGGCAATGTCGAAGCATAAGTTCGTTTGTCTATGATCTTTTAGGGTTTTCCCTTCCATGATTTTTCAGCTTGTTTGTAAGGGGGAAAAAAGGAAGTAAATGGGGCTATGACATTCTCCACGTTGAAGTGTGGAATTTTTTAACTAGGTCTAGACAAGGTTCTATACCCTAGTGGAGGTTCTTGCTAGCTCGAATTTATCGAGATTTGATTTCATTTAGTTTCATTACGGGGGCTTGTAAACAGTCAGAAGATTGCGATTCCGTTCCGGAGAACATGGAGAGTGACAGGTCTTTTGATTGATAGAGACCTTCCTTTGATTAAGAGAGCCAGAGCCCTCCAGTGGTACAAGGGTATGAAATTCCCAATGGGAGAGGATGCGCCCCGTGAAGAGAAGCGCTTGAGCAAAGAAGGTTGATTTGGAATTTTTCAGTTGGAGAGTGCATGCCCCAAGCAGTTTTTGAGGTTTCTTTCAGTTTCTTAGTAAGGATGGGTGAATGTATTCTGCCTAAATAGTAGATACAGGTAATAAATAAGAGAATACTGAAGATCCGAGCCATAGAATTCACAATTCTGACACAAGGTACTTGCTAAGGATGTCAATGTACCAATTTGTTCGACCTAGTTGATACCTAGCTTTTTCTATCATGCTTAATTCGCAAGCTAAAATCTTTATTTACTTTTGCTGATTAATGGTCATTTTAGGGGCCTAGCTGTAAATTTAGTCTGTTGTAAGGGCTTATCACTTATGTATTTGATTTTCTTGCCACAAGATTGTGATATGTGACTTTGCTGTCATTGACTGTTTAACGTAGTTCTACTGATTTTTGGGTAGTTTAAGAGCCTAGCTGTATTTTTTACTCTGTTGTAATGGCTTTTATATATTTGTGTTTCTAGCCACAAGAGTGTCGATTTTTGACTTTTCTGCCATTGACTTAAAACTCTATTCACTGACAACAATATCCATGATAAGGCTTTAATAAGTTTCCGTTAGGAAAACTGCTTGCTTGTTTGAAAGAACATCATTCAAGCACCCGAACAAGCTGACTGTAGCCTGAAGCTCAAACTTATAGGGGGTTCCTAGATGTTATCAATAATTGATGCTCAAGTAGTTGGAGTAATAGTTGGATACCATAGGATATCTGCATCTGAGCTCAGACTCTATAAGGTTTTCAGTATCTTTTTCTTCTCTTTTTGATGCAACCTTTAAATACCACTCAAGAGTACATCCCAATGAAGTTAGACTGGTTTCAACCACTTTTGCACTGGAGCCCTTTGCCGCATAGAATAGGTGCTAGGTTTCTTGCAGCAGCCATTGGTCACTTGAAGTGAATCATTCTCCGTGTTGGTTTGTCCAGCAGCCCTTTCGGCTGATAGGTAAATTCTGGGAATCCGTTATCAGCTTCCTTTCCTTTAAATTTTTTATCCCAAATTTTAGAGGATGTAACAATTTAGTCTGGATTGTTGGTGTCAGGTCATGAGTATCTCGTGCACTTCTTTCAATTTATTTATAAAGTAAGAACCTAACAAATTTTAGTCTTCATTGCTCTGCTGGGTGCTTACAGATGGTGGCAAGATTGGCTTGAGTATGTGAATCAAAACCAGACAAATGATGGACCATCTTCCGAGCATCACGATTCAGCTAATATCTGTACATTGAAGAGGCCCTCCGCTATAGATAATTCTGATTTGATCTACGAAGCAGCAGTAGAGGATTCGACTATGGGTATTGAGCTCCATGATACCTTAGTTGAAGGCACTGATTATATATTGCTTCCCCAAGAAGTTTGGAATCAATTATATGCATGGTGAGATAGACGGGAACTTACTTCATTGTTTCATGTCTCATGTTTTAACTATATTGGTGCTACATTCTTGTCAGTTGTTGATACAAAGCAGCATGTATGATGACAGCCTCTTACATGTTTCGGCTTTCTATTTTTTGTGGTGCATGGCTTCTACTCTAGGAGATAGCAAAATAGGATACTAAAACTGTACCTTCCAATTTCTTTTATCCAACTTGATATCTGCCTTTCAAGAAGCAAGTCCAGCTCAAGGATTTGTAAAGTTGCAGAAATAAACAGAAAATAAGTAGGCATTCAGTGTATACTTCTGACGTTCAATTCAAACTTATGATTATTTTTTACTTGGAGGAGGATCCTATATTTTTTTTGCTTCTTTTCTTTCTTGCTAAGTTTGTGCATAGTTGCCAGTTGGGCTTTACAATAGCACTTTTACGTATCAAAAATATTTGAATACTTCAGAGATCTTGGAGCATGACTTTTGAGTCAAATTAATTCATGCTTATGAAAAGCGGTTCAGACTTCAATATAACAGTGAAACTTGAAAATGAAGGAATTTTGGTGTCTGCCTAAGCCCCAGCACATAGACAAACCTAAAGGTTACTGTGCAGTTTATTTTAGATTCAATACCCCGTTTGTATATGGTACAAAAGTAGCTGTAGCCATTTTTTCTGAAGTAGTTTTGGGATGTTTGAAGTCAAGCAAATAGTTGCTGTGTGTTGGTGGCTTATTTTTTTTGCTTCGGAAGACACTTAATTCTTGAAGGTGTCATATAAGTTTGTCTAAACGATTTTATTAAAAATATGATAGTGTTTGTTGGGTTTAGGTATGGAGGGGGCCCTACACTGGCACGAAAAGTAATAAATTCTGGTCTCTCTCAAACAGAATTGTCTGTGGAAGTGTATCCCCTGCGTCTTCAATTACATCTGATGCCAAAAGGTGACCAGTCAGCTATAAGGATAAGCAAAAAGGTACAAGTATAAGCCATTACAGCAAAAACGCCCTTAGTTTTGAACATCCCCACCCCCTCCCTTCATCCCCATTTTCCCTTACTCATGTACATGTGCATTAAGTACATGCTGAAAAGAGCTTTAAAAAAGAATTTTTTGGACAGGAAACAATCGGAGAACTTCACAGGAAGGCCTGCGAGATATTCGATCTTAATTCAGAGCAAGTAAAGACCTTATCCATATGCTGTTATATCCTTTTCTTATTCCTCCATTCTTTTTTCACTGTTAATACTTTCTTGTCTCAGGTCTGTATTTGGGACTACTTTAGCCATCGAAAACATGCTTTGATGAACGACATGGATAAAACACTCGATGATGCCAACATACAAATGGATCAAGATGTGGGTGCCTTTATGAACAGCTCTTTATGACTTCTATGCCTGCTTTAAGGAAGTCATTGAGCATCTAAAAATTAGGTTTATATCTGGAAGTGCTTTTGGTTGATATTGTTCACATCTCCTACGTCTGCGCCTTTGTACATTGAAACCCACTCTGACCCCTGCCTCTCTCTCTCTCTCTCTCTCTGCACATGGTTTCACGGCCTATCTTGCGAAGTCCTAGTTTCATGTTGTTATGAGCTCATACAATAGCAGTTACGTGCTTCTTTTTTTTAACCATCATCCTTGAAAATCCAAATCGGGGGCCTAGACACTATGTTGTTATGTGTCAACAACTGTTTCTGTAGTATGCATATATCCACCTTTTGATATATGATGAAGATGCAGATATGTTAGCGTTTTCTCGTTCTTTTCCTTCCACTGTAGGGATTGAATACGTTATTTGTTTTTATTTTGGTGGATTTCTTGACTAAAGTTTCATCTAATGTTTTGTAGTGTAACTGTGTTATATGTAGATCTTTCTTATGTCATAGAATTGATATCTCTGAGAATTCTCGTTTCTGGATTTTCAGAATGCTGGTTTTATTGTTATTAGAGATCGAAGATTTACCATTTTCTCTTGTGCTTCTAGCAGATTCTGGTGGAGGTTATTGACAGTACTGGTGGTTGTACGAGTTCTGTTCAGGAGAATGGATCCGCAGAAAATGAATCATCAGTTCACGTAGAGCCCTCTAAGTCAGGCTTTTCGATGGGAGGTGGTTTCTCTACAAGCAAGGGTTTTCACAGAAACGGCAATTCAGGGTTGTCACAATTTAGAGAATTGGATAAACCCCCAGGGACCAGTGGCGTTAGTACGAGGGGCTCTTCTGGGGGTTTGACTGGATTGCTGAATCTTGGAAACACTTGTTTTATGAATAGTGCGATACAGTGCCTAGTTCATACGCCAGAGTTTGCTAGATATTTTCGAGAAGATTACATTCGAGAGATAAACTGGCATAACCCTTTGGGCATGGTTGTAAGTTTCAAACTCAATGATATATTTGTTCTATTTTGGTGAAGCTTTTATCTTGAGCCACTTTACAAACGTGGTGCAACAGCTCCTCTTTGTTCCATAAGAAGACATTATGATTATCCTCAATACACCAAATCAATTGTTGATAGGTTAGGTTGTTATCAGAAGGTATCTTTGTTTCTAAACCTTGTGGCTTTTTTGTTCACAATTGCAAGATCTATATCGCATGTAAAGATGTGAAAGCTCGTCAATCAACATTGACAAGATTCTTGTGAAGTAATCATAGGTTCTTTGTTCAAATTCGTTTTGATCGAACTAAAGGAATCCGGGTGAAAGATCCTCATTTGGTCTTTTAAGTATTTATACAGTTTCACAGTGTATATGAATTGGATGGCTAGGAAGGGCGAAAATCTTGATGGTCCAGGATCATCCTGGACTGTAGGATATATGATATTCTCCCGCCCCTCTTTGGCCCGGATCCTGTTTCATTGGCCTTCTGTCATCCCTTGATAGTCCAGACCAATGCTCCGGGGACCATTGATGATCTTATCCTAGGAATGACAATAGGCACTAGAAAGGGACAGTTTCATCTGTATTAGTCAGTGTGTTGTAGGTTTTGACTTGCGTGTTTCACTTCTGTTGTTATATAGTAACACCAAGTAAGGAAATTCTTTAACCATTTAAAGTTATATTGTTTACCCATATAACGCCAATCACCTGCTTCATCCTGGTGCAGACCAATTCTGTGGTGCATTCAGGTCTTCTTAAAAGGTTCTGCACTAATCTAGATGGGAAGTTGTGTTTGCCTGCCAACTTTTTAAGATAGTCCTCTGTTACCATTGAGCTTCATCTTCACACAAACAATTCCCTCCAGTGCATTTCAGTCTGTTCTGGACTAATCTAGATGTTTTTGCACTGGTTCCGTAAAGGTTTTTTCTACATTTTCATAAAGACATAATTTTTGTGGTAGTTCTTGTGTTGGCCCTTGCCTCAAGATTGTTGATCTAACTTCTTATCCTTGTACTTCAACAGGTATTTTTGGGGTGCTTGGTGTTCACGTTTGGTTTATTCCTTATTGTCCTTACGTTTTTCATGAAGGGGAAACTCGAAGTCTCATTCTCATATTACTATATAGAAAGTTGGATTTTGAAATTTAAAATTTGGGGTTTTAAGTAGAACTAGTGTCACTTAGCTTTAGGGATAAACATGAGAATTATTTAGCCTAACCCTTCTTTTTTAGCTTGAATGAAGCTCCTAATTTCTGAAGGGCAGAATTGAGAATCTCAGATGCCTAGGACGGGGTTTTCGGGGGTCATAAATGTACAGGACGCACATTAATCATTTAAACACATGCTGCTGGTTTAGGTTTTTGAATTTTGAGTATGATAATTGGTATCATTTAGCTGCAGCACCTTCTCCAATATCGAGGGGCCCAACAAATGGACTGGTCATTTTGAGAAATCAACCCGGGGACCACTCATGTCATAAATAGTTTGAAAGTTGAAAAATTCTGATCTTTTGCTAGTCTTGTTTGAATGATGCTTTATGTTTACGCTGGTAAGTATATTAGAAAATAAGGTGGATAGTACGAATCTGGAATTGTATTTTAATAAAATGGAAGGAGTCGTGAAGGATTTCTATTTATGTCTGGTTGCAACTCACACATCTTTTTAAGATTCTCTTTTAATGAAAGAAAGTAGAATATCATTTTTGTGGATGTGGTAGGAAGTATCATTATTTTTTCGTAATTTGTGACACTTGAACCGATTATAAGTGTTATTTTGCAGGGCGAGCTAGCTCTGGCATTTGGCGAGTTACTTCGAAAGTTGTGGGCACCAGGAAGAACTCCAGTTGCTCCCCGGCCTTTCAAAGGCAAGCTTGCTCGCTTTGCACCACAATTCGACGGATATAATCAGCATGATTCTCAGGTTGGTTGCATATTGGATCAAGCTTTCATGAACTGAGACAGTTAGTCATGGGAATGCTGTTAACAGCCATTTTTTTCCCTGGTAGGAACTCCTTGCGTTTCTGTTAGATGGACTTCATGAAGATCTGAACCGTGTCAAACAGAAACCTTACCTAAAATCTAGAGATGCAGATGGGAGACCTGATGAAGAGGTAGCTGATGAGTACTGGGCGAATCACATTGCTCGTAATGATTCCATTATTGTGGATGTCTGCCAAGTGAGTCCTTATACTCTACAATGGTATTTTAAATTGCTTAAGGTAGAATCATCTATCTTGTACGATGAGATGAAATTCAGGCATTCAAGCTGGAACATTTGGAATGCTATATCGTATAATCTTTAAGATTATAGGCTGGTGCAGCTGGACCATAATATACTCTGGAACGTGTAGACATACTATGACGATGAACCCATGAAATTCTTGGGACGATATTGAGCTATTAATAAGCAATATGTTAAGCTAAAAATAGACTATGAAGAATACCAGGAACCAAGTTGGAAAATTACCGAGTAAAATTTGAGATATAAAACCCGTACTGCCTTCTTATTTAAGTTTCAGGTACAAAGAGAAGAGCTCATTTACTTGTTAGTTAGCTTGTATAGGCGACTATCTGCTTGTGAGTTTTAATGTTGATTGTAGAATAGATAGAGAGAAGCAAATATTCATCAAGATGCCAATCTGCTTGAACCTTTATTTTAGTCACACACTATGCCAATCTCTTTATGCATGTAGGAGGGAGATGAATATCCCCTGCGAATCATCTGTGCATGGCAACATTCTTGAAGGCTTCTTCTTCATTCTGGTAGAAGTAAATAATCGAGCGAGATGAAGGCACGTGGATGTAAATGGAACCTACATGCCCTTCCCCAGGATGACTTCCATAGGCTATGAAATTAGGAGCAGAATGTGAAGATAATATTTTCTGTAGATGTATTTGTCTAGATGTCGTTTGCCATACCCCCTGCTAAAAACTTATACCAACTCTGGAATCGCAATGTGATTAGTCAAAGTTAATTTAACAGATTATTGGTACAAAGAATAGTTGATATTGTCTAGTTTTGAGTTGATTCTTTGCACAAATGCGCGCACGTATGAGCAAACACATGTTGTGCATATTTATTCATGTCAACTAAGTATATTTGATCCCTTCTTTGATGTAGTTACTTATCTGGTTTTTAGCATTCATCAGTAAGATTTGATATAGCTTCTTCTAGTGAGACAGATTAAATGTCAATCCTTTTTCTCAGTCAGTATCTAGTACCCTTTTTTTTCTTTTTTTTTGCCCCTCAATATCATGCATTTTTTTTGTTCCCCTCACTATCATGCATTTTGCTGGTTGTAGGGAACTCAACTTCTTTTGGACAATTATTTGGGTGGAATTTAACTGATTCACCTGAATTTGTTTCTATGCCATTTTCCAGGGTCAATACAAGTCAACTTTAGTTTGCCCCGTGTGTGATAAAGTCTCAGTTACATTTGATCCCTTCATGTATCTTTCCTTGCCGCTTCAGTCCACCACCACACGTTGTATGACTGTTACAGTTTTTGCTTGTGATGGAAGTGCACTACCAGCTGCTTGTTCTGTAACTGTTCCAAAGCAGGGACGTTGCTGGGACTTGATCCAAGCACTTAGCAATGCTTGTTCTTTAAAGCATAGTGAGAAGCTTTTGCTTGCAGAGGTGGCAACATATTTAACCCTTTTTTTTTGGCTTCTAAATTTTGTTCACTAATTAGGTTAAGTTAATCAAATGCGTCGTTTGCAGACTCGGAGCCACTTGATTTACCGGTTCCTGGAAGATCCTTTTATGCCATTGTCTTCCATAAAAGATGATGACCACCTTGCTGCCTACAAGATTCCAAAATTTGTCAAGATTACCAAATTTCTTCAGCTGATACACCGTCGGGAAGAACAGTAAGTATTTTTTTTCAGTACCTGATTGCTAATTATCTGAGGCAGCTAAAGATGGGCTTCCTTTTTCAGTAGGAATCATGCCGATTGCTGATTAGTGATTACTATTTTGGGTATATTCCTATAGTAATGGGTTTAAGCTCTCCAATTCTTTCACAGTAACTGCTTCGAATTGTTCGGAGAATTCTCCAGCATTTTAGTGACTTCCCCCCCAAAAAAAGGGAAAAAAAAAGGTTAAATTGATGATAACATAACAAAGAATCTGTTAGGGGTGGTTTTGTATTGGGTTTCATTTGGTTGTCTCTTCTGTTTACTAATGCTGCTTGTCTCTATAGGGATATTGGTAATGGCAAGAGCACAATAGGGTGGAAGCCTTACGGGACGCCTCTTGTTTGGCCAATCTCATCTGATGACGTTATGACAAGAGGGGATATACAGTCAATAGTTCACAAAATGCTCTCTCCAATGATAAGAAGTGAAAGTTTGGGACATCCTGACATCTCTGATACTGACACATCATCAGCAGCATCAGACCCACCTCGCGCCCTTAGTCCTACTGAAGCATCCACAAGTTCCAATCTAGCTGATCTAAAGCACAAGAAAAGTGGCAGTTCTAAAACGACCTCACTAAAACTTCCTTTACAATTAGTTGACGAGAACAATGCATGCATTGATCTATCAGTTGGCGAAGAGAAAGCTGTTAAGTTCTCGTCAACATCGATGTCAATACTAGTATTCGTTGATTGGTCACAGAAGCTTTTGGATAGTTACGATACCCACTACCTGGAGAACTTGCCAGAAGTTTCCAAATTTGGGACTGTGACCAAAAAAGCTCGTACTGAACCTCTTTCTTTGTACACTTGTTTGGAAGCTTTTCTGCGTGAAGAGCCATTGGTACCTGAAGACATGTGGTTTGTTTCTTCTGCTTCATTCTGTAGACATTTTATGACCAACATACACAAACGTGTTCATATCAAATATATTTGCAACTTAAACAGAAGTAGATTAGTTGCCGTGAAAATCTGAATTACCAATACGGTTGGCTGCTTTGCACCTAAAAAGCGGGTGATTATGGCGTACACTTTTGCTTTGTTAAGGATGCCGTAAGTTGATTGTTAAACAATAAACTACTGCCTCATAAGCCCAACCCTGAACCTTGTGGCTACTGATGTTCTCGTGTCTGTGTTGGCTACCTGATTCGATTTCTCAATGCCTAGCACCATTATAGTTGCGGCTTATGTACCAGTTTCCTTAATTCGGTTTGTTTCTCGTGTCAATGAAGTAAATAATGGTTCAAGTACTCTTTTCTCTGCTGTGGTAGAAAAGGGGAAAGATGGCCCTTATATTGCCAACGCTCATTGAAATGTGAATCTGTGGTAAACGCCTTAGCAATTGTTCTGCACCCCCTTTAGTATGTAAATCCTCTACATTTGAGTCTTGTAAGCATGAGCTGTTAATTTAATCCATGTCCGGATTTGGAGAAAATGGTATGGTGATAGGTAGTTTCCTTCATGATTGTGTGTGACTTTCCTAGTTTCAGATGCTACTGTGATTTGTTGAACTTTGTCTGAGGTACGAATTGTCTGCCCTGTAGGTATTGTCCTCGATGTAAGGAGCGAAGGCAAGCAAGTAAGAAGCTGGATCTGTGGAGACTTCCTGAGGTGCTTGTTATCCATCTGAAGAGATTCTCATACAGCAGATCAATGAAGCATAAATTAGAAACATTTGTCAATTTCCCCATTCATGACTTTGACTTGACAACTTATGTTGCCAACAAGAACAACTCCCGACGTCAACTCTATGAACTCTATGCCTTAACCAATCACTATGGTGGCATGGGAAGTGGGCATTACACTGCACATATTAAGGTGAGCCAAAGTCTTCTGTGCTTTCTATTTAAGATTGTATTTCTTGGTATATGCTTCAGCATCAGAAAATTAAGTGAAGAGTGAACTCTAATCAAGTGAGCCAAAGTCTTGTGTGCCTTCTTTCTAAATAATAACTCTAAGCATCCTTCAGAGAGTATATGCTCAAGGTCTTCTCTTGCCTGAGGCTGCTGCTTATTTGTTTCTCGAGTGCCCCCTGATTTCAAGGATGCATCCAAAGAAGTTTAAATTGGTTCATGAGTGTCGTCAGTTTACAGGTGAAATAATTCTGATTATATCACATTTGTGATTTTGCAGCTCCTTGATGAGAATAGGTGGTACAACTTCGATGACAGCCACATAACTCCCATTAATGAGGAGGATGTGAAGTCGGCAGCTGCTTATGTGCTGTTTTACCGGAGAGTGAAAATTGAAAATGCTACAGTAAGCAATGGAGCACAATCCAGTGCTGGCCGCAACAATTTTCTCCCTAAGATGTGACCTCGCAGACGCCTATTTTTCACCGACAAATGAGTTTACTCTTGTTTGTGTGTACCCCATGTATATTATTGTGAAGAGGATCGGCCAATGAATGCCAGAGAGAACAAAAGGAAAAAGAAAATTGTTACTGGAGGGTGGGGGTGGGATTGGGATTTGGGTGGGCGGGTAGAGAGAAAGAAGAGCAGTGTGTGGTCTGTGTTGTTGGTGGGATCTCATTTAACCCCAAAATCGACACACAAACTAATTTATCAACATCTATATTCTCCTTTTTATTATCCAAATTTATTGCTTTACTTACCCCCCTGTTGTGTACCATTTTGTTTAAGATATTAACACAAGATCCTCTGAAGTAAATAAACGTAATTAGATTTGACTTGTTCATAGTGTCTGTAGAAACTTGAAGGTATGTTGTTTTCTATTACCAAGTACCGCGACGAATCTCTATAAACGCTTTATTTCCATAAAAAAATGCAAAAATTGAGTGCTCTATCAAAGTGTATGTCCTCGACTCATCAGGAAGATTAGCAACTACGGGCTCCCTGCAATCATTTTATTTATCTGATAACACGGCTTCAATAGTGCAAGCATCGAGAGAAAACAGGCTCTCGCTCTCCTGGTAGTTAATTAAAATGTTCATATCTCACTTGAGGGAGTTCTCAATGTCGATGACGAATCGATACTTCACATCCCTCTTTATCAACCTCTCGAGGGCCTCATTTATATACTCGATTGGAATCACTTCAATATCTGGGTATATCTTGCGAGCTGCGCAAAAATTCAGCATTTCTTGCCACTCTTTGTTCCCGCCTGTTACGTTCCCGGTAATGGTTTTATTGCCTGCACCAAAAGAACAGATGGATGCAGTGAACAGCTTAATGCACATTATCGTTATGGTTAACTGCTTTGATTCAATATTCTTGTGCATATGAATACGTAAAAACCCATGATAAGACTCATAGGACTGAACTTGACTTCACTTGGGACGTAAACCAAGACGAGGACGCCGTTAGGCTTCAAGAGCGATATGTATGAATCAAATGGGTGATCACCCGATGCTGTGTCAATGATGAGGTCCAGTGAATTAGCCTGGGCCTGCAATGAAGAAGAGGACCTTTGATTTCGAAACATATTTGTTCATTGTCTTGTATATGCGTGCAAACGACGTAAAAATGTTACCGCCATCTGCTGCTCGTTCGATGAGACCACAAATTTGTCCGCTCCAAGCTTATTCAGGGCTTCATCCTTTTTAGATTCACTTGTGCTGAAAACGGTTACAACTCAGTCCAAAAGCCATGCCAAACTTTATTGCCATATGACCGAGACCACCTATCCCTATCACCCCTAGAGATTTTCCAGGTTGATTCATCTTGTGGCGCATCATGGGGCTATAAACAGTGATTCCAGCACATAATAATGGTGCTGCTGAGGCCAGTGGATATCCATCAGTTAACTTGTAGCAGAACCTGTAGATTCGCCAACAAATATGAACACAACAGTATATAACTCCATCCGTGGAATTCTATATCTCGACTATACACAAATATGAGCACAACAGTATATGACTTTGAACTCCATCCGTAAAACCTACATCTTGACTTTACACGGTTCAAGAGAGCAATTGAAGTAAATGTTTTTGGTGATAAAGAGAAAGGACCCTTAAGCTATCAGCAAAAAACAGCCTGACGAAACATTTAGGAATTAGGGACAAAGGAACCACGTGAATATGAACAGGACAAACATTTTGTTGTGAGCCATATGGCTATTTTTTATACTTCTTTCTTTGCAGAATTGTGTATATATTCATCCAGATATAAGAGTTTTTAAACAGGTTCAATGCTCAAAGTTATAATCCATAATGCATTTATCCCTATAATCGCAGAATTACAACCTTTTAGCATTGCCTTTGAAATATCTTGAAAACAAACACCGAGGAACACTAGGTGGTGATTACATATGGAAGTTACCTTTGATGAACAACATAGTGATCGGAATATCCACCTTGTGCGATTGTACCGTCCACATCAACTGCGTTGATAGTCCGGACTCCCTTGGTGCAATGAACTTCTTGTGAAATGTCACACCACTCGCATTCTTGGCACGAGTTCACCGTTACTCCAATCAATGCCAACATAATCCCCAACTTTGAAGCCATGAACATTCGATCCAACCTCTTTCACGACTCCAGTAATCTCGTGTCTGACACACACACACAAAGAAGTATAAGACAATGTTTGCAAGTGATGATAATGCATGTAGGAACTGAGAAGGATTATGATGCAAAGAGACATATACCCTGGCACCATAGGGTACTTGGCATCTCCAAATTTGTTCCTCGGAAATACCACACCAGCATAACAAACTCCACAGTGAGTGATCTTCACCCAAACATTGTCTCTTCCGACCGCCCTGTTTCATTTTCCCCCACAATTCAGATTCTGATGCACAACTAACAAGAGGGTACACACGCACATGGAAAATTACCACGTTTCTATACACAATCTTTTATCGAGGTCAGCATTTTTGCATCACCACGAAAGAAACTTGGATATACCGGTAATAGCACTGACGTAGTATAACAAAGAGAGAATAATAAAACCTTAAACGCTTATTGTTTGGAAGTCCCTAAATCTTGCTTGCTCATTGCACCGTGTCATATTTATCACCGCCACGCTGACATTTTCTTACACACCATTTTATTTTCGTAACAAAAATTGTTCGAGACATGCTTTTTGAACTACCTTACACTCACCGGCGGGAAAACTGATAAGGAGACAGATGGCCGGATGAATCCCTTGCTGCCCATCCAACTTCCAAGACATTCCTTTCCTGAACAACTCATTTCCCTTTAGAGCTTTTGTGTTACAAAAGAATAAAATGCTATACTCATATATATACTCGACTCATCCACACCTACCGATGACAACTTTTAACAGCGCATCTGAATCCACTGTTATCGCTGGCAACTTAACCGCGCGTCTGTTCGTGGCCGATGTTGTGGACAGATTGTATTTATGGCTTTATACGCTGTAAATGTTGAATTGTAGTACTTGAGACAGATCGGCGTGGAGAGTGGGACTATTTGTAACAGCACCATACCTCATGGAGAAAAGTTTTGGGAAGCCAAAGTTGCTCCTTTTCTTTGACCGGGGAGGCTCAGGTAAGCCGTGACGTTGCGAGGGACATGTGGCGCGAGTTATGAGCCGCCGGCCTGCAAATCTGTGAGACTGCAACAGTGACTCTATAAAAGCTGGGAGAACACTGTATGTTGATCCAGACCTGTCAACGGTAGTTGCTGAGAATGATTCTGGGCAGGCGTTTTGCTTTGGGTTAGATAGACAAAAATGGATCGGTATCTGCTTCCCCTGAGAGCGGTTTTTGTGGGTTCGGCGTGACCGTGACGTGATATAATTAACGGATAAAATAATTTATGACTTTATTCTAACTTTTTTGTAGTTGATGTGATATATTTTTGTAGGTATGCTTGTTAGGGTATTCGTACATTATACGTATTTTGATTCATTCCTTATTATCCTTTACCTTTTTCATAAAGTTGTTTGCGCTCCTCTGCAAACACACAATCAATTTAAAGGCAATTGTTACAATTGATTTAAATGTGTGGGTTCTTTTTGGCTTCTCGATGAGAACTTATTCAAAACGTTTGGAAGATTAAAAACTGCGAAAATATAAATTGTAAAAAGTGCACTCAAATGTAAATTGAATGCATCTGAATTCTAAACTATGAAGACTTGGTCTTCAAAAGAAGAAAGACTTTTCTTTGAAAAAAGAATGAATAAAAAAAAGATTTAATTGATAATGATTGACGTTCCTTATAACGAGTCTTATATCTAATATTTAGAGTACAACTACCACATAGAAGATGACAATTAAATAGAAAATAATTATTACCATTTAGAAGATAAGTACCCGCTCATAAATAATCAACTATATTTACATTAAAAAATAACTTCCAATTTGAAACTTTCATCCATTATCATCTCTTTTCGCAAATTAGTGACTATCGATAGTGTTTGAGCCAATGAATCGATTGAATTTTTTTTGGGTCTCAACATTGGCCCCCTAACTCAAACAAATGAATACTTCGAATTTGTGAAGAGTCGTTCTTATACACAAAAGCCAAATAAATTCTTCTCAAGAAATAGTGACCAATAATAACACAATTTTGCTAGATTTTGGCATTTAACTTTTCAGAAATGCCACATATTATCGAACACTTTTTGCTTAATCAACTTTTTCAAAGTTTCTTTTCTAATCAACCAAAGCATCAAGATCATAGCATGGTGAATTCCACATTGGGTACTGAATCAGTAAAACCAAAGGGTTCTACAACTATATAGTCTTCACCGAAGTACGTGTCGAAGCCAAAATTACCTAGGGGTGGCAATTTGGGCTGGGTCAGAATGGGCTTTAACCAACTCAGCTCAAATATACACAACCTTTAACCCATTAAGCCCAACTATTTTACAAAATGGGTTGGTCTGAGTTGGGTCATTGTTAAAATGAATTAAATTGAGTTAAGCCCAATAAAACCACACTAACCCTTTCTAACCCAAACAAAAAAACAAAGGCAGCCAACAATTCTCCTTCCCCGACTATCGGCAGAGGCGATAGCCGATTTCCCCAATTCCCCAAAATCAATTTCTAGGGTTCTAACCCCAAATCAATTCTCCTTCCCCGACTATCGACAGAGGCGACATAAGGCATTTTCCAAGAAAACGTCATTATACCTTCTTTGGCGAAAACATCGGGACTTGAAGAGAGGCCGCTGCCAGTCGGAGCCTCATCGTTCTAGCTTGAGCTCCGGCAACTATCCAGTACTTCTCCTCTCTGTGCGTAATTACAGTTATCTGCATATCCTTTATTTGGAAATTTGACATTGCTTTCTTGTTTTCTGTTCCGTCTTTCCATTAACAAGCCTTGATTGAAAGATTTATAGTCAACTCTACGTATCATATTTTCTTGGGCTCATATTGGTAAGATACTCAATCTGCAGATCGATCTTTGAAGAATGTTACTAGTTCCTTATGTCTATGCCCATATATATGTACTTTATGATCTTGAACAAGTAAAGACGCCTACAATCACGACAGGAATTAGATTTTCGAAAACTAAAGCTATTTTTTACTTTTTATGTACATGGTCGTAGAAACTCATTTTTGTGTTGCAATGCCGTTGAAGAGCCAACTCTAGCTGAAGTGCAAGTATGAAAAAGTTCAGATTCGGCTAGTTCAAGTTCTAGAATGCTGAAAGGCGAAATGGTCAAGGTTGAATAGCCCTATGAGTTATATAGTAATTTGTTGACATTCATGATGATTAACCTTTGTATATAATTGTGACAGTGTATTTTTGTCACTTGTACATGTGATGTGTAGATAGTTCAATGTGGTAGGCTTTGATTTACGTAAATGATAGTAACAAACTAGGTTTACGACGAAACCCAGAAAAATTTGACAACGAACTAGTAAATTCGTAGCACATCCATTCGTGCACAAGGATCGCCGCAATGCACAAGTTTTCATTCAAGATGGAGTATATTTATATTAAAACTAGTTAAATGTTGAATGAAGCATATGCCTAACTACACTGAGGCTTACCAAATAGTTGTGAGAAGTTCCTGAAGCTCTTTGACAACATCTGAACCCCGCTGGAAATGATGGAACTCTTCATGTCTTCACTTGACAGGCTTTCTTCTTCCTCCCCCTTCCTTATCTCTGAATAAGACACAGAATTAGGCTATTAAACAACTACATAAAAAAAGACTTCATAAAAGCAGAGAGAGAGAGACCCCTGGGAGAGGAGTCTGTCTCTGGCTTTGATCTTCTAGGCTGTTGCGCAGTAACAGTCACGCTAGAGGTAGAAACACAACCAGCAGAAAAGGGAAGAAGTGCAAACCTTTCCATTCTATCTTTCATTCCTTCAAGAGGGCTCATAAGAAGAGGTTAAAAAATTGAAGGTGGTTAAAGAAATGAGTGTTGCTCGAGGTAGAATGAGTTGGTTATAATGAGGGATCGATGGATGCTTGCTTTGTTGCGAAGTTATTAATGTTTGTGTACATTTAAAAATCTATGCCCATAGTCGTGATTGGGCCCTAGTCAAGTTATTAATGTTTGTGTACATATATAATGTTTGTGTACATATATATATTGAAGCACTGACACGTTTTGTCATCTAAAAATAGCCTAGATCGTCTTCAGCTTTGTAGGCTTTCGTGATATCGCATATATTGAAGCACTGACACGTTTTGTCTTCTAAAAATAGCCTAGATCGTCTTCAGCTTTGTAGGCTTTCGTGATACTACTTATGCTCCAATTATATGCACCAGTATGATGTTAGATAATATTAGCACAGGTTGCATCAAACACGTCGATCATGAGCTGAACTTAGGGACAACTTATGAGGTTCATCCATCGCACATACTATTATAAAGTGTTGGTTTACAGTGTGTTTGGCAAGCATGAACTTATGTTGTAACACTGCACTAGACTTGGGAATCCCTTTATTTGACATATTCCTTTGGGTTTTTCTTTCTTTCTTTCTTTCGTTTTTTTTTTTTGTGTGCAGGAGGAGGCAACAATTACCAAGTCAGCTAGCAACAGTTGGTGTCTTCACAAGTCTTGGGATTTTATTTCTTCTTTAAAAATAGTGAAACTTTTTGTTAATGATTTTTTACTTTTCATATTGTTTAAAGACATGGATGAGTTAAAGTGAGAGGGGTTTTACTGTATGAAGTGTTATAGCTTATTACTTGTTTTCTCCCTCTACAAATGTTGATGTCCATTTATCTTACTAGTTTAAGGAAGAGTATAGTACTTTTTAATTAGACTGGCGTTTATTAGTTGTCTTTAATATCTAAGCTATGTGTTTGTTTACTGATTGATCTAGAAAATTTTCTTTATAATATCATATTTTATCATTTGGGGATAAATGAAACTTTTTATTTATCAAAGATTAAAATATTATCTATAAGTCAAATGTGAGTAATGTTAGTCTTTAGATAATGAGACGCGTTAAAGAAAATTATTCATTCATGAATGAAACAAAAAATTAATTAGATATTGGTTGGGTTGGGTTGAAACCCAAACCATAGCATTTTTACTTTGGTTGGGTTGGGTTGGGCTTTTTTTTAAAAAAAGTCCAATTTGGGTTGGGTTGAGATGGGCTTTTAAAAGGTTGGGTTTTCTCTGGTAGGGTTGAAAACCAACCCAACTCGTCCAAGTTGTATCCCTAAAATTACCAAACTCCAACTGAACTGGAACCTTTGGTTGTGAAAGCCAAAAAAGGCTTGCCTAGACATCCATTACCTACACCACTTATATTTTTTTGGTGTATATACCATTTCATGATCTTGTGGAGCATTAACATGCCTCCCTATAACACCATTGTTATTTTCTTTTGGTGTAGAGATCATTTTATGGTCAAAAGTATCACTCCTTGTGCGTTTTTCAATAAAAGTTACATTATATAATTCTTTTGTTACTTTTAGCACCCCCATTGAGTTTACGTAAATCACTTGTACCAATTTTTGTATAAGTTTTAGCCGGTTAAAGTAGTAACTTCGTATGTCTCTCCAAACACATGCATAGTCCACGAAAAATCTGGAACTCTAAAAAAATTTGAATGGTCATTTCCAAACACTCTGAATTATATTGTCCCACTGGGCATGCCAACGTTTGCGCTGGATGGCAAACTCCAACTAATGTGAGTCCTTTGGTCCGAGGACTTCTCTAAATGGAAAATTTTAATGAAGTAAAATCAGATAAAAATAGAAACTTTGAATAAGTGAGCAATCAAAGTTATAGACTGCGCGCCCAAGATAGATGATAGCTTGTAGCAATGAATTGATTGACGTAATGAAACATGAGCTTCTATCGATAGGAGGCAAAAGTAAAGCATTCATAGAATATGAGGAAAAAAAAAAAGAAAAAGATAAAAGTCTCGAAAGCAAGTCATGTTGTTGAGCTGTGTGTTGACGATGCCTTTCAATACTCCATTTCTTGAAAACCGTTCAGTCCAGTCCACTTATTTCGATTTCTTTCAAAAAGAGACCCTCTGCTTATCCTTTATAACCGTTAGTGTCGATCTTCCATCTCTTATCGAGAGGTGTACCAATTTCTATTCGGTGTCTTGGACACGAATTGTCTACGTGCCGCCAAAACCTGCCATGCAGACCCCACGTTCATAAACTGGCTTCCGCTGTAAATTGCCGTAAACTGCTATTAAATTATCATTAATGACTTATTACCCTCTAATTGTCCTTTCTTTCATCAACATTATCTTTCATCTTTTCGTGTACAAGTGTCCATAATTGATTGGCCACAACTGAACTAGATTTTACAGGTTAACAAATTGGGAAGCTACAAATACTTGGTATTGTTTAGCTGCAGCACCTAATCAGATGTTTAAGGGAATTGTATTTTTTAGGATTCTTTTTTCATAAAAGAAAGTAAACTATTCATCTTGTGGATGTGGTAGGGAGCATTATGATTTCTTCACAATTCGTGACACCTAACCGATTATAAGGGTTATTTTGCAGGGCGAGCTAGCTCTAGCATTTGGCGACGACTTACTTTGAAACTTGTGGGCACCGGGAAGAACAACTCCGCTTGCTCCCCTGCCTTTCGAAGGGAAGCTTGCTCGGTTTGCGCCAAAATTTAGCGGATACAATCAGCATGATTCTCAGGTTGGTTGCATATCGGATCAAGCTTTCATGAACTGAGACAGGTGGTAATATGAATGCTTTTAATAGCCAAAGTTCTTTTTGCTGCTTGGAATTTTCGCGTTTATGTTAGATGGACTTCATTACATGATTGTGGATGTCTGCCAAGTGAGTCTCGTTTACATCTGAAATGGTATTACAAATTGCTTAAGGTGCAATCATCTGTCTTGTGTCATGAGATGAAACCAAGGCATTCAAGCTGGAACATTCGGGATACTAAACATTTTGTTTAAAGAATTTTATTACCGAGGAGCTCGACGTGTCTGTGTAAACACTTTATTTCGATCAAAAACTGCAAAAACTGAGTACTCTTTCAAAGTATATGGCCTCACTGATAAAGAAGATTAGCAATAACGGGCTCCCTGCAATAGTGATTGATCTAATTAGCTTAGTTCAGCTTCAACAGATACAAGCATTGAGATAACAGGCTCCTGGTAGTTAATTATCTCACTTCAGGGTGTTCTCAATGTCGATAACGAATCGATACTTCACATCCCTCTTTATCAACCGCTCGAGGGCCTCATTTATATACTCGATTGGAATCACTTCAATCTCTGGGTATATCTTGTGAGCTGCACAAAAGTTCAGCATTTCTTGCCTCTCTCTTGTCCCTCCTGTTACGTTCCCAGTAATGGTTTTATTGCCTGCACCCAAAGAACAGATAAATGCAGGAACAGTTACATGCACATTATTGTTATGGTTAACTTTTTGATTCAGCATACTAGTGCATATGAATACATAAATACCTCTGATAAGATTCATAGGACTGAACTTGACTTCACTTGGGACGCCAACCAAAACAAGGACGCCGTTAGTCTTCAAGAGCGTTATGTATGGATCAAATGGGTGATCACCTGATGCTGTGTCAATGATGAAGTCCAGTGAATTAGCCTGTGCCTGCAATGAAGAAGAAGACCATTGATTTTCGAAATATATTTGTTTGATATCTTGTATATCTGTGTAAACTACATAAACATGTCCTCAATTACCGCCATCTGCTGCTCGTTAGACGAGACTATAAATTTGTCTGCTCCGAGCTTATTCAGGGCTTCATCCCTTTTAGATTCACTCGTGCTGAAAACAGTAATGCTCAGTCCAAAAGCCTTGCCAAATTTTATTGCCATGTGACCAAGACCACCTACCCCTATCACCCCTAGAGATTTTCCAGGCTGATTCATCTTATGGCGCATCATAGGGCTGTAAACAGTGATTCCGGCACATAATAATGGTGCTGCTGAGGCCAATGGATATCCATCAGGTATCTTGAAGCAGAACCTGTAAATTCACCAACAAAATATGAGCACAACCGTATATAACTGGTAGATAGCTCCATCCATAGGATTCTACGACACGGTTCAAGAGCAATTGAAGAAAAACTTTTTGGTTATAATAAAGAGAAAAGACCCTTAAGCTATCCGCAAGAAAAAAACGGCCTGACAAAAGATTTAGGGCCAAAGGAACAATGTGAAAATGAATAGGTGACTTGCTATCACCCTAATTCCATAAAAGAGAAACTGGACAACCATTTTGTTGTGACCCATATTGATATGTTTGATACTTCATTCCTTGCAGAATTGTGTACATATATTCATCCGTATATAAGAGTTTTCAAACAGGGTAAGTCAAATCCATAACGCATTAGTCCCTATAATCGCACTAGCAAGAGAAGAATTACTACCTTCTACCATTGCCCTTGAAATATCTTCAAAACAAAAACCAAGGAACACTAGCTGATGATCGTAAATGGGTCTTACCTTTGATGAACAACATAGTAACTGGAATATCCACCTTGTGTGATGGTACCGTCCACATCAACTGAGTTGAAAGTCCGGACTCCCTTGGTGCAATGCACCTCTTGTGAAATGTCACACCACTCGCATTCTTGGCACGAGTTTACCATTGTTCCAATACCAACATAATCCCCAACTTTGAAGCCATGAACATTTGAACCAACCTCTTTCACGACACCAGTAATCTCGTGTCTGACACAAACATACACACACAAAAACAAGTATAAGACAATGCTTGCAAGTGATGATAATGCGTGTAGGAACTGAGGAGGAATATGACGCAAAGAGGCATATACCCTGGCACCATAGGATACTTGGCATCACCAATTTTGTTCCTCGGAAATGCCACATCAGCATAACAAACTCCACAGTGAGTGATCTTCACCCAAACATCGTCACTTCCGACCGCCCTGTTTCATTTTCCCCTCAAATCGGATTCTGATTCACAACTAACAAGATACGGTACATATGCACATGCAAATTCACCACATGATTCTATACAAAATTTAGTGAGGTCAGAATTATTTGCATCACGACGATAGAAACTTCGGTATACTAACCAAGGAATGAGACGAGACACTAATAAAACCTTGAACCCCTACTGTTTGGAAATCCCTGCATTTTGTTCAGTCTCCATTTCGTTAAATCTCATTCGTCCATTACCCCCGCATCATATCACTCACCGCTATCCAGGACATTTTCTTACACGCCCAAATCAACAGTGTTACATGCAATACTGCAGTTTACATCACAAAATCGTTCCACACACAAGGTATTTGAGACAAGCTTTGTAAACTACGTTACACTCACCGGCGGGAAAATTGATAAGGAGACAGATGGCCGGATGAATCCCTTGCAGCCCATCCAAGACATTCCTTTCCTGAACAACTCATTTCTCCTTTTATCAATCTTCTCTCTACTACTTCCCTGCATCCACATGCCCATTTTCCCAACATATTAGAGCTTCTATGTTATAAAAGAACAAAACAATATACGCATACAAGGTATTGCATTACACTAAGAACCGAATCGATACCTCGGACACAGGCGAACTTATCAACAGATTGACGACTTAAAAACAGCACGTCTGATCCACAGCCACAACTGGCAACTTGACGGTGCGTCTGTCCGTCGCCGATGGTCTCGACAGATTGTATGTATGCTTATACGGGTTATAGAAGCAAAATTGGCGTGGAGATTGGAATCTATTTATAACAGCACCATACCTCGCGGAGAGAAGTTGCTCACTGCAAGTACTGTGATTCTCTTTGACCGGGGAGGCTCACGTAAGCCGTGACGTTGCGAGGGAAACGTGGCACAATTTATGAGCTTACCGCTTGCGTACTTGTGGGACACTGTTGACTCTGAAAGGCTTGGAGAACGTTTTATGCTAATCCAGACTTTGTGAGCGTAGTAACAAATTGGTATTCGGAAACTATTTGGTATATGATAATAATTTGGAATTCAAAAATTAATCAGAAAATTTTATCATTTAATCGGTAATAATACGATAGAATAACAAAATTCGTATCGTAAATAAAAAATAATTCGATAATTAATCGTTCGCGTTATAATAATTTTAAGTGTATGAAGTTTTGTAAAGTATGTAATTGAAATAACAAAACTACAATAAATCTTCTATTCTTTAAGTGATGGGTTAAAAAAATGATGGAGAATGTACGGCTAGAACTTTATAATTATGTGTGGCTTACTAAAATATGTATTTATTTTATTGAAAATAAGCAACAATTATAAGTTGGTGTGATGGCACAAAACTCAAATAATAGCCAGAAGTACACGGGTTCAAAAGCTACCGAAGGAAGCTTGACTTATACTATATCTTTTTTTAAAAAAAAAGAGGAGGAACTTCAGTTCGCGATAAATTCACGATTAAGATTTTCTAGCAATTTATCACTATAAATTCGCGAATATCGCCAATATATCGCGATTTTTGTTACTATGTTTGTGAGTGGAATTGGTTAGGCATGACCGTTTTGCCTTGGGTCGAACGAATGGGTTGTTAGAAATAAATGAATCGGGCTTGGGGAATATTTTCGTCGCTACAGATGGTTAGTGACAGTAAATATGTGTATTACGCCATCGTTGAGAGAGTGAGTGTCATGTGGTACAATGGAAAGATTAAATTGGGACATATTAGATTCAACTCTCTCTAGACGTGTTCTACAGTTAGCAATAAGCGAGATGTGCTCGCAATGACCCTGTAATCATTGTTTACGAAATGTATCATGTTGTCTCAGGATGGATTAGTTGAGAATGCGTAGGACAACTCCCCTACAGTGCCAAAAAAATTGACAAATTAAATAAAAGAATAATAAATACTTAATTCTTGCGTGTCAATTGATGAAACTAGGTAGTGTTTGACAGAATTTTTGTTTTCAGTTTTTTGTTATATTTTAAAAACCGAAAAAAATATATTTGACAGACAGTTTTCATTTTTTTCCACCTTCAGTTTTGTTAGCCAGTTTTAAAATGGGACTGTTTTTGAAAACTCTAATTTGGAGTTTACAATTTTCAGTTATGGTTTTTATTTTAAAATCCTTTTTCAACGTTTATTATATTTAAAGTCTAATAATATTTTTCCAACTCCATTTCAATCATTGAACATCCACCACTACACTGTAACACAACAGGTAGCCTCTATATACCACTGTCGCCCCCTGCTCCCAACACCCAACACCAAAACCTCCATAACGATTTTCACAAAGCCATCCCCAACTATTTTCGCATCACAATTTCTTGATTAGAACAAATTTACGCACCAAAAATTCAGTGATACCAATCATCACCACCAAACATACTATCACCACCATCACAATAGCCGTCGTCGCCGCCTTGACCACCATACACCACCGTCTTAACCACCAAGCAGTACCACCGTAACTATCGACGCCACCACCATACACCACCACCCCCCAAAAACATCTATTAACGTCGACGTTGTCGATCTCACGACTCCCACCGCCGACACCGTCGATTTTCACAGCCGCTGATCTCCAGTCTGTAGCTCAGTTTTCATCAGATCTAGTTGTAGCTCCATTTAACTCCATCGTGGTAATACTTTTGACGATCGGTCATGATGGATGGTGATTCGTGGCTATGTGTGGTGGTGATACTGGGGCATAGTGGTGTTTGGTTGGTAGTAATAAAGACTTCTTTGTGAGTTGGGGGTAATAAAGACTTCTCTCTCTTAAAATAAAACATTGGTGTACCAAACATTTATCTCTTATTTAGAAAGAGAGAAAATTACAACTAATTTTTATTTTTGTTATTTGAAAAATCAAAACCAAAAAAAAAGGTTATCAAACATACCTTGAGTCTCACGGTTTTGGCAAGTGTCTTAGCAACTTTTGTAGCGAGACGTTTGGAGTAAATGGGAAGATCTACTCAAAAATATGTTTTCCTTTCGAGCTTCACTTGGTTCTGCGCGTTTAAATTAAGACCCAGCCCAACGTGTAAGCGGTATTCCTCTCTTCCAACCCAGGCCTAAAACGGCAGTCCTTGTTAGTTGTTGCTAAAAAGTTGTTTTCACCTTGCGACTCCCTTTTTTTTTTCTTGAAGGTTTTTGCTAAATCTTAAAAATTCTTTCTTGTAACGAAAAACCACCCAAAAAAAAAAAACTATGCCTTCTTTTATTACCTTCTTAAAAAGGGATGTGGATAAGCAGCTTGACATGCCTCATTTCACATCCTAGCAAGCTGCTCATCCACATCCTTGGTGACACATTAAACAAAAAACGGAGATACTTTTTTCTTAAATAAAAGCTTGGCATATCCAAAAAGATGAGAATAAAACGGTCTCCAACAAGATTCTTATGACCTTAAAACGGCTCCCCATGTGTATAGATCATGGCAAAGTTTGTCTCTCGATTAAGATTAGAACATGGTACAATGTAGCTCTTTTATCTCTCGAATGAGATGCCCTTGGTCGTGATTGATCGGTTTGAATGAAGTTTAGGAAGTTACGCAATCATTCAATCGTGACTTGTTGGGTATAAGTTTTAATATTTGGCAGACTAAAAGTTAAAGCACATTTAATGCATCTCAGACAGGATCACACTAAACTAACCTCTCAAACAGGCTAAGAGGCCATTTGAGATTGATTCTTAAAAGTAGATTTTGATTAAATTAGAATCAGTTTCGAAATCAGCTTTAATCCATTTCAAGCATGAAAGATTAAAAGTTATTGAAGGTGGTTGGATGAAAAATAATTAATGTAAATTTAATGTGGCGAAATTATCATATAGTGTATTCAAATTGAAATGGAGCATTTAATATCTGTTTAAAAGTAATGTATTTTAGTAATTCTCTTAGTCAAACCCGATTCTTAAATCTTAATTTAAGAAAATAAATACTATGGATTTAATTAGTTTAGAGCACATTGGAGCAGATTTAATCGGTTACTTTTTTTTTTGTCAAACACTTCAAACCTAATTTAATCTGGATTTAATCAAGTTTGATCATTCTAGAATCAATCCCAAATATCTTCTAAAGCAGGAAAAAGGCCCAGACTTCAGCTCTTCCAAAGTGTACCAACCAATCCAAGATCATTAGAAGTGCCTTAGGCCAATGTTTATGAGATTTTACTAGAGTAAGGCCCTTTAGAACATTGCTCTAAGCATATACCCTATTATTGGACTATTAACATATGTTGTTATATTGGCTACATAAGCCCATACTTAGGGAAATGTTGATCTTGGGGCGCTTGAATGAAAGTTGTCCAGATTTCACACAAATGCATCATTTGTGATTTTATCTTTTTTTTAACCCTTACCGTGGTTATGAGCTTTGTTGAATCTTAAAGAGAAGTCATTGAAAATCCTACTGATCTAGACCAACCTATTATGTATGACGCCTTTTGGAATATTGCTCTAATCCGGTACCCAATCATTGGATATGAACATATATGTTAGCCCTATGGTTGGATAACCTAGGCTTACATCTTGTTTTGATGATAACTACACATTGATTATGTTCTAATGTGTGTTTTGAGTGGATTCTTAGTAGATATATACATGACACTCATGAAGACACATTTGAGAAGTTGGATAGATGGATTGAAGCCAAAGAAGCTTAAAGTTATAGTGGACATACTATGAAAGCTTCATCAAGTCTTATGTCAAAGAGCAAGAAAGAATGCAAAGGCTAAGTTACTACGATTATGATTGGTCTTTACTATTATGTAACTAGTCTTGGATTGATGACTATGACCTAAAAAGACCTTAGGACACCTTGTGCATTGCATGTGAGTTCATAACCTTTCACACAAGTGTGGTTCTTGAAAATGAGTGAACTTTGGAGCTCACTCAGATTTTCTCAAAAACTATTTTGGTGCTAATCTTTTCATATCTTGATAAAACTTTTCATTAGCTTTCCAACACAAAAAACGGCACCTCAATCCGATTTTTCTAGAGAAAGTTATGCCCAAAATAGGAAAGGGGGTTCCGTGAGGCAGCTGATAGGCAGTAGGGTAATACAGTCGACTGTATTTGAATCCAGTCGACTGCATTCCAATGCAGTCGATTGCATTGGTCAAAATTCAGTTCCAACGGCTATTTTCAAGGACAAAACTCCAACGGCTATTTTAGAGGGATTACAGTCGACTGCATTGGGAATACAGTCGACTGCAATGACAGTTTTGCTCACTTTAAGCCTCTAACGGCTATATTTCATTTGCTCTCTATATAAATGATTTGGGGCTTCATCATACACCATGGAAACCACATTCTAAGCCTCCATTCATTAGAGAAACATCAAGGCTCATAGATTAAACTTTTCTCTCTTCATCTTCATGATTTTACATCATTAAAGAGAGCATCTTTGTGAGCAATTCTTTGATTGAGAGTGAGCATTCTTCAAGTCATCAATTCTCTCATCTCTCTATTGTACTAGAGCTTCATTTGTACTCATTTCCTTTCAAGAAGGTTTCTTTGTACACAATTGATCTTTGTAAAATGATTGTGATCAAGGCTTGGGTTTGTCAAGTCTTGGGTGAGCTTTGTGGATTCAAGGCTTGTGCTTGGTGTGGGGATATCACCAAGTGTTGTAAGGGTTTTGATCTTGACCCGGAAGAAGATTGTTGCTAGTGGATTCTAGTGCTCTTGCAAGGGACTTCCTTGAAGAGGTGGATGTAGGCTTGAGGGTAGTTCAAGCCGAACCATTTAAATCTCCTTGTCAAGTATCTCTAACTCAATCTCTTTACTTATTGCTCTTTAATTGTTTGAGATTGTTTAGTTAGCATCTTCATTGAATTATTACTTGGTTTGATTAAGATTTATGATTGTGCTTAATTTAAATTTCCCATTAATTTTCAGAAACCCTATTCACCCCCCTCTAGGGTTGTTTTATTGGTTTCAAGTGGTATCAGAGCCTCGGCTCTTGATTTTTTTTTGGTTAACACCTAGAGAGTTAAAAGATCATGGGGTTTCCTAGTCTTGAGGGGAGTTCTATTACTCGACCTCCATTTTTTTATGGGTTTTCATATAGTATATGGAAAATTAAAATGCGAGTATTTTTTGAATCTTTAGATTATGAAATGTGGGGAATCGTTGAAGATGGCCCTTATGTTCCAACCAAGAGGATTAGGAATAAGCTTGTGCCAAAGGAGAAATCCGAATTTAATGATTATGATAGAAATATGCTTTGCATGAATTCTAGAGCTAAGAATTGTCTTGTTTGTGCTCTAAACACAAATGAACTCAATCGAGTTATTATGTGTGATTCGGCTAAAGGTATGTGGGATACACTTCAAGTCACTCATGAAGGGACTTCTCTTCTAAGAGATTCAAAGATGAATTTATGGCATGGAGAATATAAATTATTTCAAATGTTTTTCGATGAATCTATTATGGAAATGAATTTTCATTTCACTAAAATTGTTAATACTTTGAAACAATTAGGAAAAGATTTATCTAACGGTGATCTTGTGAGAAAGGTAATTAGGTCATTACCTAGAGAATGGGATGCAAAAATCATCGCACTTCAAGAATCAAAGGATCTCAATACCATCTCGTTGGATGAATTAATTTGCTCCTTGATGACATATGAAATGCAACTTGAATCATTCGGGCAAAAAGTTCCAAAGAAGAAGAAGAAGTGCATTGCTCTTAAAGCTTCATCAATGATGGATCAATCTTCAAGTGAAGAGGAAGAAGACTTGAATAACAAGGAGATGGACATACTTGCAAATGAATTCAATGAGTTTCTCAAAATTAAGAAAGTTGAAAACTCACACAAGAGAAAGAATGATTCAAGTGTAGATATTACTTCATGGGAGAATAAGAAGAAGAAAGGGTCAAGAAAGAAGCACTCCATGAAGACATCAATCGAAGCCATCATTTGTAGTGATGATGATTCAAATGGAGATGAACGTGGTCATTTCGATGAGGGAGATGCAAATTTATGCTTCATGGCTCGAAAAGATGATGAGGTAAATTCTTCATATAGTGACAATGATAGCAATTGCTCCAATGATGATATTCATGATGCTTATGCTCTTTTATATAAAGAATCCATGAAATTAGCCAAGAAAAATTGTGCTTTGAGAAAACAAGTGCATGCGATTTCAAAAGAACTAGATGACTTAAAAAGTGATTATTGTGAGTTGCATGCCAAGAATGAATGCATATCTAGCCATTTATATGTAGAGCATGTGAATAATGACTTGGTTGAATTGATTGCTAACACTCCTAGCTCAAAACAAATCTCTTGCAAAACTTTGGTTTTAGAAAAACAAAATGAAGATTTAAAACTTGAGATTTGTGATTTGAAAAAATGTCTTCAAAAATTTGTTGATGGTCAAAACAATTTGGATGTCATGCTTGGACGTCAAAGATTTGGCCTAAACAAAGGTGGTCTTGGATTAGATCCCTTGGCCTTACCTCCTAAAATCTTTCAACAACAAGCTAGGTTGAATACTCATTCAAAACAACCAAAGAACTATTGCACACCATTTACACATTGTGGTTGGTGCAACAAGAAAGGGCATACGACTAATTATTGTCCTTGTAGAATTGTTTATGTTAGAGGTAGAAAGAAAATGTGGGTTGTTAAAGAGTTTCTTAACGTTACTAAGACTAACACTTATGGACCCAAGAAAATGTGGGTACCAAAAGTTAGACCTAAATTGTGATTGTAGGTTATTCAAATCAAAGGCAAATAGCAATAAGGAGAAGGCTCCAAGAAAATTTTGAGAAGGAGGAGCAACAAGTTAAATCTTAAGGGGGAGTAAGCATTCCAAGATTGTACATGCTACTTAAAATGAGGAGAGCCTCAAAGCTTGCAAGAAAATGGACTTCAAGAATGATCACTCATGAGCTCAATTCCTTGGTAATTCATCAAGAGGGTAAAACTTGGCTCTATTCAACATTGTTCTATACACTAAACTTATATGTCATGAAGCATGCTTAAATTGTCATACTTATTTCTCATAGTATAAATAGCTTGCTCGTTGAGAATTAATGTGAACCTTGCTGATGAATGGTCCTCTTGCACTTATATTGGTAATATTGGTTATTGATGACTATTATTGGGTTTATAGAAATTCCATGTTGAGATTATGTCGTCTTAATGCTTCACATTGCCATTCCTACACACACACCTTTTGGTAATGCCAAAGGGAGAGCATGACTTGGTTAAACATTTAGTTGTGTTCGTTGGATATTGTTGGCATTGATTGAGGGGGAGCATATATTATGATGAAATATGCATATGATGACTTGATAGAAGCTTACATCCTTGAATCACATACTATCTTGTTACTCATGAAAAATGCATGAAGTAAATGAGATTATTGAGCTACATTGCCTATCTTTCTTTGGATCATGAAAGAACTCTTGATGTCATCCTATAAGTTCATGAGTTATATGCACTTCACGCTATTATCTTGCTTATAATTATCTCTTCACACATGCATACCCTTGTCTCTTTGTTGATGACAAAGGGGGAGAAATAATCTTGATTCTATATGCTATGTGATTGTATATTTTGAGAGAACATTAGAGGAAGAGCATATCTTGTTTTAGCTAGGGAAGCTAGCTACAAGCTTAATCGCTAAATGAGATAGATTGACATGTCTTGAGTATACTAGAGATTATTGAATGTTCTAAGTGAGATTGTTATGCTTAATTGACTATCATATGATACATCTTACCTTATATAGAATCAATGTTTGAAATCATCAAAAAGGGGGAGATTGTTAGCCCTATGGTTGGATAACCTAGGCTTACATCTTGTTTTGATGATAACTACACATTGATTATGTTCTAATGTGTGTTTTGAGTGGATTCTTAGTAGATATATACATGACACTCATGAAGACACATTTGAGAAGTTGGATAGATGGATTGAAGCCAAAGAAGCTTAAAGTTATAGTGGACATACTATGGAAGCTTCATCAAGTCCTATGTCAAAGAGCAAGAAAGAATGCAAAGGCTAAGTTACTACGATTATGATTGGTCTTTACTATTATGTAATTAGTCTTGGATTGATGACTATGACCTAAAAAGACCTTAGGACACCTTGTGCATTTCACACAAGTGTGGTTCTTGAAAATGAGTGAACTTTGGAGCTCACTCAGATTTTCTCAAAAACTATTTTGGTGCTAATTTTTCATATCTTGATAAAACTTTTCATTATCTTTCCAATGCAAAAAACGGCACCTCAATCCGATTTTTCTAGAGAAAGTTATGCCCAAAATAGGAAAGGGGGTTCCGTGAGGCAATTGATAGGCAGTAGGGTAATACAGTCGACTGTATTTGAATCCAGTCGACTGCATTCCAATGCAGTCGACTGCATTGGTCAAAATTCAGTTCCAATGGCTATTTTAGAGGGATTACAGTCGACTGCATTGGGAATACAGTCGACTGCAATAACAGTTTTGCTCACTTTAAGCCTCTAACGGCTATATTTCATTTGCTCTCTATATAAATGATTTGGGGCTTCATCATACACCATGGAAACCACATTCTAAGCCTTCATTCATTAGAGAAACATCAAGGCTCATAGATTAAACTTTTCTCTCTTCATCTTCATGATTTTACATCATTAAAGAGAGCATCTTTGTGAGCAATTCTTTGATTGAGAGTGAGCATTCTTCAAGTCATCAATTCTCTCATCTCTCTATTGTATTAGAGCTTCATTTGTACTCATTTCCTTTCAAGAAGGTTTCTTTGTACACAATTGATCTTTGTAAAAGGATTGTGATCAAGGCTTGGGTTTGTCAAGTCTTGGGTGAGCTTTGTGGATTCAAGGCTTGTGCTTGGTGTGGGGATATCACCAAGTGTTGTAAGGGTTTTGATCTTGACCTGGAAGAAGATTGTTGCTAGTGAATTCTAGTGCTCTTGCAAGGGACTTCCTTGAAGAGGTGGATGTAAGCTTGAGGGTAGTTCAAGCTGAACCATTTAAATCTCCTTGTCAAGTATCTCTAACTCAATCTCTTTACTTATTGTTCTTTAATTGTTTGAGATTGTTTAGTTAGCATCTTCATTGAATTATTACTTGATTTGATTGAGATTTATGATTGTGCTTAATTTAAATTTCCCATTAATTTTCAGAAACCCTATTCACCTCCCTCTAGGGTTGTTTTATTGGTTTCAATATATTCATGTAATTTTCACGGATACCATGGTAAGGGTCATGATTTTGCCGGTGGCACGGGTCTTTAAAGAGCGTGGCATCCTTGGACACACTGAGTTAATTTAACAAGACAGTTGTGGCATATTTGGTCATTAATTTTCTCAATGATATTTCGAACATAAATTGCAGTCGGGTTCCATGTGACCTTCGTGAAAACCACATTTTAAGATCTGATTTTGATCAAGGCCAGACCATAGTAGAAAAACGTGTCTTTCAATTACTGGTTGGTCCATGTAATTTTTGAGTAACAACAAATCGTTTCTCCATCTTTAGTTGCAATATCATCTTGATTTTTATATCGTGCACCCATAAAAGTGCATTTATCAATTGTGTTGTTTTGAACACGCAAGTACCCGCCGCCAGTTTAAAGATGCTGTTTTGAGGGGGAAAATGTTTCTCTGTATGCCATACGGCAAATAGATAACGTAAGTACATAACCAATAGAATGCCACAAGAACAACAGGGCATGTCCCTGCCAATTGGGGAAATGTCCATCTCAATGAAGAAGCAAAACTACGAAACGATTTTAGTCAAAACGCACTACAAAATGTGCCAACTTGCTGCCAAACAGAACAGAATAAACAAAGCACCCAATCCCAGTATAACGGACCCAAAAAAAGGGGAAAAAAAAAACTTACTACTATCATTTGGAGGTATTCAAATGGAAGGATCCAATCATCACAAGGGTCAGCCAGTTGGGCTGCTGAACTGGTCTATATTGTATTTGTCAGCATCATCATACGGATCCTACTACCTAATAATGCTTCATTCATGCTCAAAGGTGGCAAATTTTTAATCCAATCACTCACCAAGAGATTAGAAATAGATGGATGCATTTTCTGTGAAAATTGATACCGACTATTAGTACCTCGTGTAGAAACGATTGTACACAAGTTGGTCATTGCAATGAAAAACCCTTTTTTTTTTGTTTTCTTTTTTTGAGCAATCCATCCATGAAAACGAGTGAAATTGTGAAGAGCAATTTTGCGATCTCAGAGTAATTGACATTAGAAGCGACGCGCGTGTAGAGGCAAATATATGTTAAAACATGAATTACCCGATAAGTTTGGGAAGACAAGCATCGCTTCAACAACATATTCTAAAGCCGGAGGCAACAACTTCCACTTAACAAAGATGATGACTACCCACTATTCTGCCCTTGTCATCCCATCCCACACACACACACACGGAGAGAGAGAGAGAGAGAGAGAGAGGAAACGGAGGGAGATGAAGCCATCTTTCATATTCATTGCTTTCATCCTCATCTTTCATTCGTTTTTAGGTGTGAATTCACAAGCTGCCACAGATTCGTGCAGCTCTAACCTGAACGTAAATGGCCTTCCCTTTGCCACAACTTCTTTCATCTGCCAGCCAGTATGGGGTGCTCAAGGTTTCATCCTCAGAGTAAGTCCACTTTGATTTCTCACACAAAATACTATCTGTGCTTGGTAATCTCAAAAATCACTAATTTCTAATGTCTGGAATTGCATTTTTTCCAGTATTCACAGACGGCACCAAGTCTGTGGAGCTTTGTCCTCTCAGCACCCAACGCAAATGCTTACGTGGCGATCGGATTCTCAACGGACGGCAACATGGTCGGCTCGAGCGCTATTGTAGGCTGGGTGTCTAGCACCGATGGTTCTGCCATGATGAAGAGGTATTATTTAAAAGGGCAGTCACCAAATCTTGTGGAACCTAATCAAGGAAACCTGCAAGTCCTAGGAAATACTTCGTCAATCTTGTACGAATCGTCGCGCATTTATTTGGCCTTCCAGTTGAACACCAGCCTGCCGGAAAAGCGGCTGCTATACGCGGTTGGAGAGACCGGAAGGCTGCCATCAGCTGCCAACACCCTTTTGTCGCAGCACAGCGACAAGATCTCGACTACTTTGAATTACGTCTCAGGTGAGCACATTCAGACTAGCTAGTCAAGTAAGTATTTTATCGTTACCACAAAAAGTTAGGATCCAAAACAAAGTAATTTATTCAAGAACTGAATACAAGTTTGATGACCAAAACAAAAGACAAGTTTAGAAAGATTATTATCAAAATACATAAGTTACAATATTAAATTTGTATTTTCGATGATTACTTAACATGATATCTAATTTGGTAAGGTTTTGGGTTTGATTTTTTCATATTTGGTCCTTCTTTATTATAGTGTAACTTGTACTCTGTTTAATTATTTACTTGGTGGTTGCGCACCTTTAATCTGTCTCTCTTCATGCAATGGAGATCTTACACGTGAGGGGGAGTGTTAAGCATGATAATATTATTGTGCCTCTTTTCTAATCACTTAAACTTTTTAGAACAAATGAGAACTTATCATATAAATTCCGTACCCTTAATTTTTTACATGTAAAAACATGTGCATCAAATTCAACAATTTGAAATCAATTTTTTCTCAATGGACAAAGCTTCATTAATATGTTACTTGTGTGCCACCAATAGTTGAATGCTGGCCAATCACAACGATTTGGTCTATGATAACGAGGGATCCATTATTCTATTTCGGAGAATTCAAGAGCCGCGTTGGTTAGTTGATCGCCGGCCAAGTAACGTACACAGGCCCTCTGCTTGGTGGCGTTACATGTTTGACTTCGAAGGCAACATTCTTCTTCAATACTCGTACTAGTACTTATTAAAAATAGAATTTATGTTAAAGAAGAATTAATCTCAAAATACCCGTTCACAACTTTGCTTTTTTAAATCTATCTCCAGATTGTATTAGGTGTATAAATTGGTTGAAGGGCTCCATGTTCTTTGGCAGAAGCCAATTGATAAAGAAGGGTCAACCAGGACCGGTCAAAATTAAGTTTGGTGGGGGCTGTGGGGTTTCCTATTTCCCCTTTTAATTTAGATGAAGATACTAAAGAGAGCCTATCTTCACACTTTGAACTTTTAGCAGCAAGGATAAATAAAAAGAGATGCGAAATAGTTGCTCCTTCCAATATTTAGCGCGTCACACGACCTTATAATGGACGAACTGGCGGTCGGTGTCGGTAAGCTATTGCATGTTGTATGTCTATGATGGTTCGGCCACACCGTAAAACAATCTTAAGTTGATCATCTATGATATAGTAACATATATTTTCAAGAAAAAAATAAATAAACCACTCCTTATTCTAATGGATGGTTAAACTCTATTCCCATGTATTTTTCCATCGATATTTCACCTACGCAAAATTTTTACAAAAAAAAAAAGTAGTTGAAATTATTAGAATAAGGCATTACAAGAATTGTCCCAGCTATTTATGAGTATATCAACATACTAATTAATTAAAAGCTAGTATAAGGAGTTACACACCGTCGACATTAGCAACATGAAAAGTAGCCCGACGGGATTGCTTCAGTTAGTAATCTATTCCTTTCTAAAATAATTCTGCACGGTTTCGAGTTAGCGTAAATAATGACATACATGGCCTTGGAAGTAGAATTAAATTAGTATACTTTCACATGCATATCCTATGAATACACCTCAATAAATGTTATCACACATAAAAAGACTAATTACCTAACTAAGTCCACATGATTTGGTATTTGCAGATTTTTTTTCACGTATGACCTGCAAATCACTTCTTCTTGCATTATGTTGATAATATGGAAACAAACTTAAACATATTGTCAAGTAGTATATTACTCTTCATTAGGAGCACAATGATCGATAAATTCTTTTTGCTTGTGACAGGTCAAAGTACGCAAGAAAAAAGCCCGTATTCGAGTTTGAGAAAGACCCATGGGATCTTAAATATGCTAGGGTGGGGCATTTTGATGCCAGTGGGAGCCATGGTTGCTCGCTACTTGAAGCAATGGGATCCAATCTGGTTTTACTCACACACCGTCTTCCAATTGTTAGGGTTCATTTTTGGATTTGCAGGTGTAATATGTGGTTTTGTGTTAGATGATCGTCTCAACTATTCCAACATAGACAAACATAGAGGCCTCGGAATCTTCATTCTTGCACTTGGGTGCCTCCAGGTTTGTGCATTGTCATTTTCTATAAACGTCATGTTTGTCTTCGTAGTCTTATTAGCATAGTAACACGATAGCATCGACTTGACATTTTGAAAGTTAGACTCTCAGATTTACATACAGCAAATAAATAAATAAATAAATAAATAAATAAATAAGTGCACCCTAACGTACCTAACAGTGGAGCTATTGGTTATTATTATGTAGGTTATTGCGTTTTTGGCTCGGCCTGATAAGGCATCAAAAGTGCGAAAGTATTGGAACTGGTACCACTATGCCGTGGGAAGGATTTTGATATTTTTCGCCGCCGTTAATATTTTTTATGGAATCCATTTGGCCAAGGCCGGAAGCGGATGGAATGCTGGTTATGGAACTGCTCTTGCAATCTTGCTCATTGTTTCTGTTGTTTTAGAAGTGAGAATGTGGATGAAGAAGTGATATGTTTCACTTGATGAAGAGAAAAGAGAGGTTGTAAAGCAGATCTAAGAGCCAAGGTATCCCAAAAACCAAAAAAAGAAAGGAAGGAAAGAACTTTGTAGTTTGGTTCTTGTATGTCATTCTTTTATTTCTAGACTACTTTAATTTCTTTTCACAAATCTGTGTGTGTGTGTGTGTGTGTGACATGCACAAGATACACAATAACTATATATTACATACTATATATACAGAAGCCAATTATCTTTGCAAGGAGTACGCCCCTCAAGCCAATTACCTCTGCAACGAGTAAATGAGTATGCGCACGACATGATCAATAACATGTAAAATGTAAAACTGTTATACCAATTGCCATAGCTATTTCGGAGAGTGATATAAAATTAGCTAGTAAGCTGTCCATTTTTGTCCCAAGATGGCTCCTCCATCCCTGTTCATAAAGCTTAACTAGGGTTTCAAATGCACTATGCTTGCTACACGAGCTCATATCATGATCGGTTATACGGACAGATACTTTTTGAGATTGATTAGCGAGATAAAAGAACAACCTTAAACTTTGGTTGGACCTCCATGTAAGTTAGCTGTAGAAGTGCATCAAGAACCAAGCTACCTGTTTGGTATCAGCAGGAGAGTTTATTATATACACAAGATCCTTAAATGGCAAAAGCTCGATGGCTTTTGTGAAGTGAGTTTGAACAATCAACAACTTTGTCTGGCTCGGTGGTCTCCTCTAAAACCTTTAGCCGCTTAGTGAAGCCTTAATATGTTTCCTTGTTGAATTTTCGATTAAACGTCTCTCTGGAGGTGAGCGCAGAAACATAATAATGACTTAAGACGTACTCCGTAATATTCAAAAACTTCTTCTGCCTAAAGAATATATATCCTATTAAAAGATCTGCTGTACAAAATATTTGAATTTTGAACTGCAGGTCTTGTTACCTAAGCTCTCTAGTGACGCTGGTTTGTAATCTCTCTCAGCTAGGGTGTATTGTGAGAATATACGTTAACGTAAACGCGGCAGACATTATTTGAACGAGTATATCGTACTACCAACCATTTTCCTAACGGAAGAGATCGAGATGAACTGTTTAGGTGCAGCCCATGAGAGCGGTCCCATGAAAACAAACTCATTAAAGAGGTCAAGGTCAAACAGTGGAACGATAAAAGGACTAGCTTCATCCTCGAGAGAACATCCCAGATCTCAGTTAAAGTCTCTAAAGACCGCTCAGTGATGAGGATTGTTGTACGCAAGTAACCATCACCAAATTGAAGATCATTCAGAAGCCAATAGGAACTTCAACTTATAATTGATAAAGATAATTTGATGTAACTTTTCAAAGATATGTTTAACTACATTATAGTTTAGAATTTAAGATCTAAATTTAATAGCAATTATATTGTGGATAAAATAGTGCGTAAGACACCTTAGTTTACATTTTTTTTAAAAAAAATAAACTGATAACTAATGATTTCTTTCCTTTTCGTTACACTATTTAGTTTAACAAGGAAAGAATGTAAGGAGATGTACGTTTACAGAATTTCGTTTTCATTTTTGTAATGATGGTAAAAAGGATACATTTTTTCACATACTTTTATCTTTTTGCGTATTCGTTTTGAATAAAAAAAAATTGAAACAGTATCAAAAAAAATGAAAACACTCAAATTCACATTTTCTCCCTACTCGTATTCTCTGTGTCAGAGAATACTGAAGAGTCTCAACTGTTGGAACAATTTTCTTCCCATGCCTCTGGTGCCTAGTTGCACTGTCACTTCGAAGACAGCCGCTAGCTCTCTCCTCTCTTTCTCTCCCTCTCTCATTTATCTCCTCTATTTTTCGATGAACAACAGTTCCTCGTCAATTAATTCTCACATCCTTCGCATATTTGTCGAAATCAACGAAGAAGCTGCACCAAGACGAAATCCCTCTGGCTGCCGAAGCTCCTCATCGATTCATTTTTCAATGAGTAACAGCTTCTCATCAATTCATTCTCACATCTGGGAATTACACGAACAGGGAATGGGAAGGGAAACTCGTGAAGGGAAAATGGAAGGGGAAGGGAAAAGGGATGTCACACACAAATGTGGGCCCAGGGAAAAAGGAAGGGAAAGGGGAACCAGGTAACATTGGCGTGAAGGATGAGTGGGGTGGACCCTACGTGGAAGGTTTTGTCTAGTGTCGAGGGATGACTTTATTGGAAAAAGTAAAAAAGTGGATATGCAGGTTTATTGAGAAAATAAATAGAAGGTATAAAAATAATTTGTTAGGTTAAGAGTAAGGTTTAAATGAGAAGAAATGTGTACAAATAATGTAAAAAATGCTAAACTTACAATAATGGCTCTAAAAAAATTGGTGAAAATGAAAATGGTAAACGTACAAAAAAAATTAAAAAAAGTAAATACGGAAAAAACTAAACTAAAAGTACACAATCCGATTTAGAACTGAATACTAAAATATGAAAAACAAAAACGAGATACGAAAATAAATTGCTTAAATGTACGGTCCCTAAATCTTCTTTGCCTAAGATTACCCAAATCTGAATGGCAAACCAAAAAGGGAAAATGTAATTTGAAATTAAAAAAAAATGGGGTTGACAAGTAAGCTAAAGCCAAACACGTCATATAAGAAATTAATGACGTACCAAAATGGATCTTATTCTCCGCGACGGAGGTACATGGTTGTCACCCCCCTTCGCCAGTAGATCCTACACGGGTCCCACGCGTATTAAAGGCACACCAACACCTCAAGTGTATCATCCTCCAAAGGTGCCTCTATTTTTACAGATTTGTGTGATGGTTTGTCACTAATTTACTATACAGAAAGCAAAATTGGCAGCATATCATACACTTTGATTTTCAGTAGCACAAGTGAGATTAACTCCTATCTAGGTTTCTTCTTCTTCTTCTTCTTAGATTCCTTTCTCCAGGTTCCAGCTACTTGTTACCCTCTTGTGTGTGTGTGTGTGTGTGGGTGTGGGGGGGGGGGGGGGGGGGGGGGGGTTAACTTTCAAGTTTGACTGAATCTAACCTTTTCAAGCTAAGGATGATGAATCAATTGATTTGTGTAGGTTTCTTTGGATTTTTTTAGTTAAATTTGATCTATAGAGTTAAAAGGAAAAAAAAGTGAGGCAGATTGATTTTCTTCTTTCTTCATTGTTGTGACAACCTTCCAGTTTAAAAAGTTTTATATAAAAACGTACATGATGGATACAGGAGAAAGTTACATTAGGATCATTTTTCTTTGTTTGAATGTAGTGTTTGTAGCGATGACTTGCCAATTATTCAAGCAACCTTTTTAACCATGGTTCCACGGTGATTTTAGACCACGGCAGTGGCGGAGGGAAGGGGCGGGCACGGTGGGCACGTGCTCACCTCTACCCTTTAGCGTGAAGTAGTTTTTGTCCACCTCTATTCTTTGGCATCAAGTAGTTGCTTGTACTGTGAGTTTTATATTAGTGATTTTTTTTTATTTTAGTGCCCCTCAAACAATTTATAGATTTCAATTACTTTTTTAAAGTTATGGTTCTTTTTAATAAACACAAAATTATTCCTATCACATCACAATCAAGAAATCCTAACACATCAATTTATTTTCACTTTTATTACTATAGATTTGTAGTAATAATTCTATTTCTTTGAGGATGCTTCATTGCTTTTAATGTTCAAAATAGAGTATAAGGGCAAAAAATAAAATGCAAATTTTATTTTCTCAAACCAACATTGTGAGTTTCATCTTTATTAGTTTTGAACCAACCACGTCAGATACATTTAAAATCTTAGTGCCTACCCTGTACAAAATTTCTGGCTCCGCTGCTGGATCACGGCGAAACATTAAGCCATGACACTAGTAACAACTCGATTCTAGGCTCTTCTCTGCAAAATAGCAGCAGCCAAAATCCTACTCTTCCAGTATCAAACTTATTATTATCAAAATGATGATCAGTCCATAATTAAAAAGCAAGTGACTCAGAGATCAAGTTTCTCTTGATCAGTTTTTGTTACTTTATTTTTATTTTTTTGATAATAAGAGGGTGACATTGATAAGTAAAGGTTACAAAGGCTTTCAAGTTGCCCCAAACAGTTTTTCCTAATAAGTCACGACAAGTCCGTGACTCTGTAACAAGACCACAAAGGTCAAAATTAACAAATTACCTAATAAAATCGTACACAATACAATCAAGTTAAAGTAGAGCAAATCCTACACTATAGCTCAACTTAAAGCAACATGCAAAGTTTTTGTTACTTTATTAACAATTGGATCATCTTTAGTAATTGCACTGCCGCAACAAGTACTTGAAAAACCACCCCCCCCCCCCCCCCCCGTCGCCCACAGCTCGGCTTAAGAAAAAATGCAGTGTTGGAGGAACTAGCCAAGACTAATCCAAAGAAGTTGAAGAGGTACATAATTTCCAAAGCAAAAAAAAAAGTACTGACTTGATCTTTTGTATCTCATGCATAAAGTTCATCATATCGGTATGCAAAGAAGTACGGATTCTTATAACCATATATTGTCGCAAATGTTTACCGCTATAGAATGAATTAAACCACTTGACACATGCTTCTTTTTTCATGGGCTTTGGTGTTCATATTAGGTTTTAGATGTAGTGATCGACATTGTGATTTTTACGATTATGAGAAGCATATTACTAGCTAGTGATGATACGTGAGAGCATAAAAGGAGTGATAAACTTTCATGTTTAACGAAATTGATCAACATGTTGGCCAGTGTTCCACATGCATGTACCCCAAGAATTACGATTTAACATGAATGTATACCTATGCAAAGTTGCCAATTTTAATGCAACATGCGCGTGACCGAGAGCTAATCACCCGAATTTGCTTTGTTTGCGAATAAGGAAGCTATAAGTAATACAACTATAAATCTCATGGTACTGCTTTAATGGGCAAACAATCGAACCCTTGGAACGTACTACAGCCCCGGGTGGCGTAGTGCGCTCTAATGACGTGAAATGCCCTTTTTGTGTACTGTCTTCCAGATTTCCTCAATTGCCATTAACAACAAGCTTGCTTGTACGATACGCCACAAGAAATAATAATGACAATTCGACTTTGTTCTCTCTATCTTATATATGTATATGTGCGTGTGTATATATATATGTGTGTAATTACATCTTTATGTACGTTGGTGTGTTTGTTTTCTATGCCAACGTTTGGAAGTTGTTTTTTATAAAGATTCTATCACACATGGGTAATACGTCCCTTTTTTGTGGTAATAAATACAATAGAATCATGAGCAATTGTGAATCGGCCATCAAAGCAAAGCATAAAAATAAGTATCATTCGTTCGATCTTGAACAAACGCGACAGTGTTTAGAAGAGCAAGCTGCGGCAGTTTCAAAAAGAATAGCCACATACAAGGTACACCGATCCAAGTTATTTTTTATAAATAGGACTATCATCTTGATTAATTTATATACATGAACTCTTAAATCGTTCTAATAATGCATGCCCTCATCATAGGCCGTATTGAAAATTGTTCTCTCTCATTTTCTCTTAGGTACCTTATCTCATTCAACTGTTTTGCTAGGTCTTTTCAGGTAGCCTAATTGATGGCTTGTTAAATAATACGAATATAATGTTTTCATAGAGAAGCACGAAGAACCTCGATCCTGAGAATGTCCAGCATAAACAAATTCTGATCGATGAATCTCTTGAGGAAAGGCGTCAGCTACGAAACTGTATGCTTTCATTTTGCTTTCTAATTTATTAGAAGTCTATGGTCAAAATAGCTCTCTTCATATACTACAACTGCCATTTTAAAATTTGTATAACAGTACTTGTGACAAAAATGATGCAGCCTTGTTTATTCCTTTCTGGTAACTTATATTTCTCATTACAACTAACTTAGATATCTTACCTTTAAATGAGCTTGATTCAAGAAAAATCACTTGTTCCAAGATGCTTTTAAGAAGTATTCCATTGGGAATTTTCTATATCAGGAAAAGAAAAACTGCAATTATATTAGTCACACTAAATTAAATGCTTTATGTTGTTAATTGTAACGACCATGATTTCCCATTGACCCGCAAGAAAAAATAAACAAGAAATTGTCTTATATCTTAGATTAATTGAAAGTTTCTAGTTCTCCTCTATTAATTCTTTCCTTTGTAGAATATATTACAAAGTAAGTTTCATGACATGTCTAGGCTAAGACTTATTTGATTATAATCCTTACCCCTTCCTACTAATGTCAACTATAAAAACTACGTCAATTAATCTTGAATTTTTAGTTGCAAACATTCGTAAACTCCGCTTATGAGGTTTTTGAAAAGAAAAAAAGAAGAGGCAATTGCTTTCTCTCCATTATTGGCTACCATCATAGAGAAGTTGGTTTCTTATGTGGATTAGGTATTAATTCGATATCGACCTTAGCCCGAAATATCCACTTAAACTCTGGTCATCATAATTATGAATACCGTACCGAAGTGTGTATCATTTTTTTTTTCATAAAATGGTACGTATCGATACCAGTACCGTCTCAAAATTTTCATTTATAATATATATTTGTAATATTCACTCATTCGCTAACTAACAAAATATACATATATTTTTTTACCAGCGGCTCCTCTAAAATGAATTATTTGTCTTATAGAGCTTGAATTGCGTTGATTTTCAAATAAACTAAGTAGCTTATTCAATTGAATTACCTCTTCTAAGATTATCCCCATTTTTTTAACAATCACATTCGCAAATTCTTATATAAGAATAAGTTGTTTGTTCAATAATAACGTCTTCGGCTTCAAGAATAAGTTATTTTTATGTGTGTGTGTGTGTGCGCGCGCGCGCGTACGTGCGGGTGTGTGTGTCCTCGCAAATATGTGTGAAAAGCAGTACATCATATAAATGAAAGAAAATGATCAAAACTTCTAAGTATAAAGTAGGGTTAAATACACGTAGGTACCCTGAAAACTACCACAAAGTCTCACTTGAGGGTCCCAAAGTTTAATTTTTACACATAAGGGCTTGTAACTCAAAATGTGTAACTTCTAAGTACATCCGCCCAAATTCCTAACGATCTATGTTTTTCCGTCAGGGGCAATTTTGGGTTTCCAAGCGACAACACCGGCAAATGCCTCTTGCAAACCATGTCGGTAATTTTCCTTGTAGCTGCCAACACCGTTGGCAACACCGTCCGGCTACCACGCCGGCAACTATCCCTGCCATCATTCCCCCATCACCACGGTCCACCGCCTACCAACATCGTCCGACGACCAACACCACGATCCACCCACGACCAACATCGCTCCAACATCACCACGATCCACCATCGACCAAAACCGTCCAGAGACCCCGTCGGCAGTGGCCCTGCCACCGATATCTCCATTACCATGACCAACCGTCGGCCACAACCCCAGTAGCACACTTTTGGCCACCAGCCACCACCAATCATGCCAACCCACTAATAGCCACCGCTGGCAAACTAAATCGGTCCAGATCTCGGCAAACCCACGACCACCAACCGCCATAGACCCTTACCGGCAAACCCACAACCACCCAAAACCTTACCTGTAAACTCGCGACCATGACCATCAAAACCTTACCTGCAATCCGGTTCTTTATTGTTCCACCGCCGGCGAGACCCTCCGGCAACGACCACCCAACTGCTCAACACCCTCCGGCAAAGACCACCCACTGTTCACCTCCGGTTCGAATCCTACGCCAATTTCGTCCATTTTTTGCGTCTTTCTATCTCACAATGAAACCCATTTGAGAAATCCAAAATTGCCCCTGACGGAAAAAGCATGGATCGTTAAGAATTTAGACGGATGTACTTACTTGTTACAAATTTAGAGTTACAGGCCCTTTTGTGTAAAAATTAAACTTTGAAACCCTCAAGTGAGACTTTGTGGTAGTTTCAAGATACCTACGTGTATTTAACTCTATAAAGTAAATCAAAGTTAAGTAAATATTATGAGCAAGAAGCTACAGAAGTTTTAATTAGTATAAAAGAACTTAGAGTGTTTTTCTATTTAGTCTTTATATGGTTAATTTATAAATTTTTTAATAAATTTGTTACTTTTACATTTTTTAAGGAATCGGTACAAAACTAAATATATCGGCCGGTATATAGTTTTTGGTCGGTATCACCTGTACAGGCCAATACAACCGGTATAGAGTGGAATTTGAACCGGTACAAAATGTAAAGGGTACCGTACCAGTAAAAGGTAAAAAAGGTATGTACCGGCCGGTACGGTATTGACAACTATGCTGGTCATAACTTCTTGGCTAATAGGATCTTAACCTATCAAATATTCACTAACTGAACAATGTTGTTCATGAGCCTCTAAACTTCAGACAATGTTTGCATCAACAAATAATTTTATCACTAATGACTTTCACTTTAAATTAAATGCCACTAAATTGCATTTACTTCTATTATATTTCTAAAAGAGATAATAAAGAAATTAAATCAGAAGGAAAAGGAACACATTCTGAAAATATGTTCCTATTGATAAGTGATAAGTAGTGTTGGTTACTTATTAGTGGGTACTTAATTTTTCAGTGGCAAGAGTTATTTATTAAGTGGGTAGTTCGCCTTGTACTGATAGTTATTTTTTACAATTTGTGGATGTACTATGAATACGGGTCAAAGAATGAGCATAGGGAACATCATTAATCAACCACACAAATCAAGACTTTTTCAAGTCTTTTTCTATACTTCATGTTTAGAAGCTGTTCCTACCTATCGATAGGGATTCTAATCTCTAGAGTTAGAAATGTTGTGCTCTGTAAACATCTTCAGCATTAATAAAAGTTTTTCTTTGTCTTGATTGGGGCCTAAGCGTTCAATTTTTAGTTTTCATTTCCATTTTTCATTTTTTATTTTCAGATAAGTCCTCAGGTCCTAGAGGCAAAAAGATCCCACGTTTTTAATCGATTATGCCGCAAATGCACAAATCGATAATGAGTTTGTCCAGCAGTGCAAACAGACAATTTGGGCAATTGTGACTCTCTTGTGCTCATGTGTGACTATTTTTCATGCATAAAACATCTACTTTAGCTTTAAGCTCAGAGGTCGTGCATTCAACCAGGTAGAAGTACCATTAGGGTTGATGGTAAGGATGATGAGAAGGTAGTAGTGGGATGGGGGTGGGGGGATGGAGGGACCGGACAATGCTGTGTGCCAACGTGGAGGAGACAAATCTATTTTGGGAAAAAGAGCCATAAAAAATTGGAGGGAAATTAAAGTGGGATTTGGTTGGGTGGGTGGGTGGGTGGTTGGGTAGGGGTGGCCGTCAGGTGGTAGGGTGGGGTTACAAGTACTTTTGAAGGGAAAAGCTCCGATTTTGAGAGAGATGGGAAGATGTTGGGGGAGGTGGGACTAGACAATGAAGGTCAAAGAGGATGAAGAGGGGTAATTTGGGAATAGCAAAACAATTGATTTAAAAAAAAATCATTTTTTTAAAGTTATTCCCTTGTTCAGAAATTTTTTAAAAAAGCCCACTTTTCATAATTTTCAAATGAAACTCACATGCTACAAACTTTTTACCCCTCTCAAAACCTAATTTTCCCTTGTGGATTCGGTTACGTGGGTGTAGCTGTGTCCAGAGGGGGTGTTGGGATGTAAGTACAACAACAGGGGGAGAGGGGGAATATGATAAGGCAGTGGTGGTTGGGGGGTGAAGGGGATGGTGGGACCAGACGGTGCTATGCGTGCGAGCGAGCATGGAGGAGACAAATTTATTTTAGGATAAAGGGCCGTATGAAATTAAAGGGAAATTGAAGTGGACTTTGGGTGGGTTGGTGGGGTGGGGTGACCGCTGAGAGGGTGGGGTAGGGTTGCAAGTACTTTTGGAGGGAAAACTCCGATTTGGAGAGAGATAGACTGTTGGGAGACGGGGGACTAGACCGTGAAGGTCAAAGAGGATGGGGGAGGGGTAATTTGGGAACAACAAAACAATTGATATAAAAAAAAATCATATTTTAAAGTTATTCTCTTGTTCAAAAATTTTAAAAAGAAGCCCCACTTTTTCACAAATTTACAAATTAAACCCACCTTCTACAAACTTTTTACCCGAAAACCCCTCAAAACCTAATTTTTCCTTATGGATTCGGTTACGTGGGTATGGCTGTGTCTAGAGGGGGTGTTGGGATATATGTACAGCAGCGGGGGGAGGGGGGAATATGAGGAGGCAGTGGTGGTTGGTTGAGGGGGTGAGGGGTGGGTTTGGGGGATGAAGGGACCGGGCGGTGTTGTTTGTGCGAGCGTAGAGGAGACATATCTGTTTTGAGGAAAGGGCTACATGAAATTGGAGGGAAATTGAAGTGGGCTTTTTGGATGGGGTGGGGGTGGTCGCCGGGGTAGGGTTGGTTGTAAGTACCTTTGGAGAGACAAGTCTGATTTGGAGAGAGATGAGAAGCTGTTAGGGGAGGGGGGACCAGACCATGAAGGTCAAAGAGCATGTGGGGAGGGGTAATTTGGGAATAGCAAAACAATTATTCAGAAAAAATCGTTTTTTTAAAGTTATTCCTTTGTTCAGAAATTTTAAAAAGAAGCTCCCATTTTTCACAAATTTTCAAATGAAACCTACCTTATACCAACTTTTCACCCCAAAACCCCTCAAAACCTAATTTTCCCTTTCTATACAAGTTTCGTTTTAGATCGTAAATGAACTCATGTTTCCAAGCTACTTATTATGCTTAACTTCGAAAACAGGATCGAAATTTGATACCTTGCATGATATGTGTTGGTTATTTTGCACAAATGCTAATAGGTTAATTAGATTATCTCGGTCCATGAAGGTGAAAAAGGTTACTCTAACCAAGCTTGGTGTAAAATTTTTCCTGCAGCCTATATCATTCTTTTTGGTCTCACCTTTAAAAGCCATTTTTTTTTTCATCTTAATTAGCATGGTTGTGTGCCATGTTCCTCGGTTTGCGTCGAGCCTTGTTACGCTACATTTATGACCAAATCTTATTTGAAATGAATTTTCAAATTGACTTTGGAAAGTATTAGTGAACCCCTTTACGTACATGAAATAAATTGATATTCAAGAGAGGAAGCCTTTTTTCTCTTTTCCTTTTCTGGTGTTTGTGGATACCAAATGAAAAGGTAGCAATTTCTCTCAGATATTTTACCTTTAGTTGGCTAAATTAGCCAAAACCATGATACGCCTTTTAGCTGCTTGGGACATATTACTATTGTAAAATAAAGTGAAATTCGTCTTGTTGCTTAAAAGAAAGAAGAAGAAATATCAATAATTATTAGATTCCTAGAAGATATTGATAAGTTTTTTTTCCTGTACTAGCATGTTTATGAGTTTTGAGATATGAGAAAAGAAAGGAAGAGAAGGGAAGGGAAGACAATTATTCTTTCTCTTGTTTGTAAGTTTAAGAGAGAGAAGAAAGTGTCATTCATTTTCCTTATTTGTGAGTTCAACAGAACAACAAAGAAAAGAAAAACACATTCGATTACGTATATACCACTATACTACATTGTGATGATTCTTAAAAGATTATGGATATATAATCCTTAAAAAGAACATGATTTTAATGAAGAAACAAATTAGTCATCAATGACATCATACAAATACACATGATAATGTAGTAAGTCTTATATCACTGATTAATATCACAATAAAAAAAATAGTCATGAGTTTACTACAAGCATCTCGATATCTAAATCTAATAATGTCACACACACACACAAAATCAGTCACGAGTCAACTCTAACACCTAAAACAATATTTTGTTTGTAAGTAAAATGGTGAGTTCATGTAAAAAACCCTAAAACTTAAAAGTCATCAAAATGTTATTTATGAGAGTTTCTTCTCTTTCCCTTTCTTCTTTTTTTCTCTCCTTAAAAAAACTCATAAACTAATGAAAATTGAAGAAAAGAGCGACTTTACTTTATTTTCCTCTCCTTTCTCTGGCCTACAAAAAGCTCGCAAACAAGCTATACATGTTTTCTTATATATCCTCTTGGATTAAGATCTGAACATAGCATTTGTTTATAGTAAGTATCTTCTTCATGCCTACTTCTCACTTCTTAATGCTAGCTAGCAACACATTGATTGCATTCTAACGCGTTGATGAACCATCAATCTGATAGAGATTCATTGTCTATTTGATAGAGAAATTGACACGATAGGCAAAGTTGGCCTTGTTGCGCTTTCTTGTGAATAATAATAATATACACCCAGCTTACATACATACGTTGAGTTCACACTTCTTCTACTAAGTAATCCTGCACTAGGCTCAATGCAAGCGCGAGGCAGTGCTAAATGTTTTGTAAACAATCCCTTAATCATATTATGTAATTGATCCCTTAATCTTTGTTCTTAGAAGGGCAGCACGTACGCATGTTCTATATGCAGATATTTTTAATTTTACGATAAACACACGGAACCATTATTTATTCTTCTAAATGTTCCCGCAACTTCAATACATTGCTACATATGCGTAATGAGCAACCCTATTAGTACTCTCTAAATGACCAAGCACTAATAGCCATGCACATAAGCTATGCAATGTAAAAGTAAACATGCAGGGAGTGTTATGCTTATATATGTTTTTAAATTTGGAGACCTTAGTTATTGAAATACACAAAAAGGTAGATCATAATTGGTAGACTATCCCACGTATCATACTCCAATAGTGCAATCCAATGTTGAGAACATGAAGGGCAAATAATCTCTCTCTCTCTCTCTCTCCACACCCCCCCCCCCCCACCCCCAAAGAAGAGCTTTGAAGATGGCAAGATAAAAAATCTTTTCAAAGCAAAATCAAAAAGTTTATCATTTCACAGTCCAGTACAAAGTACTTCATCCCGACTGTTATATTGATTTCCGGGGTACACAAAACTTTGGCTGAAATGACCAGTAATCCCTGAGACATAAACCGTGTGGAACCAGATGCCTGTTCTACCGGTGAAGGTGTAAAATGGTCGGTATCGATTGAAACAGACCTTAATAACTATGATACCATCTAAAGCTCAACAAACTATCCGACCCCCTCGTGGCAAGTATGTTGAATCATTTAACTAGATTGTACCACAAAAATCATTTCCAAAAAATCTAAACGAACTTACCTCAATCTTTGACCTAGTTTTCTTGAATCCAAGTATTGCATGTTTGGTGTTAAACAAGACTCAAGGAATCCTTAGTAGCTTGGTAAATTTCCTTCTAAATTTATGGGATTATGCTTATTTGGTTACAGAATATAGGATCGCTAATGTGATTTTTTTAGTGGATAGAAGATCATAGTCGTGGCTTGTCTGGCATTTTTACGAGATATCGTGATGTTGCTCCATCGCACAGGCCATAAACCTAAGTAAGTATCCTCCCACGTGATCAAGTTTTATCACAAACTACATGTTCATACAAAAAATTCAACACTAAAAAACATTATGGTAGAAAATTCAATGCAAATTCTCCTTCGCCGGACAATAATTCCTCTGAGTGACCTGTTATTCAGTACGTAATATTCTTTTTCTTTGATCGCCTTTGTCAAGATATAAATCTCTCATCGGTAAATTAATAACTAATTGTGGGCCTCTCCTCTCGCGGCTAATTGATTTTGAGTTAGACGCTTTTACAGCTTTATACTTCCACTCCCATCTTACTCCCTTCTTGGATCATTCTAGATACGCATGAAGCCATACTAAGGATTTTATTTAACATGAAGTCCCTTAAATCTAAACATCATTTTTATAATCTTTGGTAGCTAACCTAATACCTATATATAGTCATTCTACGATTACAAGTTGTTTCTCGTGAACATACATGAACCTCAAATTATTTCTCATAGTCCATAACTTTAGTTTTAGTTTTTTAAACGGTTTATAACTGGCTATTCTTATTTTATCGATTCAATAACATTTTAAATCATGGTACTTAATCCACGTCTCTAGACAAGTCAAAGCTCATCCACGCCTAAGTTAGGAGTTTCACCGATAATTAGTTCTCGATAGGAAACAACTTGTATCTTTACTAGTTAAACCAATCGTCGGAGAAGGAAATTTTTTTTTTTTTTCCATATTATGTGAGCAAATGGCTACAAAGAGAGAGTGAAATGACCGAGGTCAGCATGTAAAATCAACCAAAAAAAATCAGGAAAAAAAAATCGAAAAATTTAATCTATTAATTAAGAAAAAGAATGGAGAACCGAGCGACAGAAAAGAGAGATCAGGGAGGAAGAAGAAGAAGAAGACGGAGAAGGGAGGAAGAAAAGAGGGAAATTCAAAACGACGAAGCATCAGCAGTCGTCAGCCACCCTCACCACCAAACCCTAACCCCTCCTCTCCTCTCCCATTTCCATGTAAACACACATACATACACGCACGCACGCACAATACATATATCAATTTTAGCTGTAATTCATTTGATCGGACCTATTTTCCCATCCGATCCGAGATAATTGCAGTCGGATCAGATCTGCCGTAGATGGACGACTTCGGCACCTTCGCCCGTGACTTCGGGTACAGGCCGCAGGGCAAATCAGCCCCGATGAGATCCGGACTCGGATCCGACTCAGGCGACAGGCGCAACCGGTCTTCCTCGCCGTTGTTCGACGATCACAGCTTCGGCGACGTGTACGGCGGCCCGCCCAAGTACAGCAAACCCCAGTCAATGTCGGATTTTGACTATGACTCGATCTTCAAGGCGAGCGAGCCGAGGAGCAAAACGGCGTCTTCACCGGCGGCTCCGTCGGCGCCGGTATACGACAAGCCGGTTTACGATGAGGACATTTTCGATGGTTTGCCAGGGCTGAGGAGTAAGCCAGTGTCGGCTCCGTCGGAGAGGTACGGCGATAACGTCTTTGCGTCGATGCCGAAGCAGGCCGTCGATGGTTTCGATGATTTGCTGGGGAATCTAGGGCAAACGGAGAAGGTCGAGGCGAAGAAGGAGAAGGTCGAGGCGAAGAAGGAGAAGGTCTCGAGAGGTTTAGATGATTTGCTGCCTGGTTTCGGTGGTGGCAGTCCCGGTGCCAGTAGCAGGTAATTCTTTGTGTATGCACTTGATATGCGTTGAGTGAATATGCTTTATCGCTATGTAATGTGATTATCTGTTGTTTTTGCGTTTTTGCTGGATTTGGATTTCGATTTGGAGTCGATTTTTTGGATTAGAATGAGATATTGATGCACTTGGATACGTAATTGTATGAGATTTCCGAGTGCAAATTCCTTTAGAAGCTCAAGAAGGAGGAGTTAAGAGATGATATCTGCCGAGTCTGTAATGTTATTCTATTATGGCCTGGTTAAACTGAATTCTTTTCGTGACATTAAGTTGTTAAATTGTGGAGCCGCTTTGAAATGGCATGTAAAAGAGGAAGGAAAGAGTTGACGTAAGGTGTGTTTTGAGAGGGTAGATGTAGTACCAATAGTATCTTAAGTGAGAGACAATCAATTTGAAGTAATGCATAAAAAATGCGTTTAATGCCATTATTTTGTTTGGCTTAATTGACAAAATCCCCTCAAATGATTGCAAAAGCCCTCAAACTTTTACCAATGTTACGCGTTACTTAACTACCGAGATTTTCAGGGGTGATTTTTGCCAAAAAAGAAGTTTTAGATCTGGAGAAAGTTACCCCTGAAGGTAGTTGATGCTCTAAAAGCATGAAGATCTTGGTAGTTAAGTCTTGCCTTACGTCACTATCTTAAGGTTGATTTTTGCCAAGAGAAAAAAGTTTGAGAGAGAGGGGACTGGAATGTACCATCCCCCCGGCCGGGGGGGGGGGGGGTGTTTGTCAGTTAAGTGACTGTTTTTAACATAAAAAGATATTATAGCTTTTGGAATAATAGAGGGTATTGCCTTAAATAGAGAAGAATGGTGAAGCAGTCACTTTATGATGTTTTGTGGAGAGACCAAAAGAGGACCTCAGTGAGTAAGATTACTGACTAATGCCTGTTTTGTGAGCTATAGAGACAAGCCACTGTCCACTGTATGTCTGAAAAAGTGTACCCTCTAATTTCATATGCGAATGCATATATCTGTAATTGGTCAATCCACTTCCCATCTAGTCATGTTTCTGCTTAAATTTTAGATTCCTAAATGACTTAAATCACTATTTGCCATGTTTGGCTTTTGCTTGAAATTAGCTTTGGAGCTCGTCATATGCTATGCTATTGCAACTTCTATCTTTTGTATTTCCTTCAAAGTAATTGTAGCAAGAAGATGAAGCTAATTTTGTAATCGATAGAATGCAAACGATCATATCATCACCTTTATTAAATGGAAAAAAGAAGTCTGAGAAGCCTTCCACAGCAGTGATCACTAGGGGTGCAACTTGGGCCGGGTAACCCGTGCCAGCCCACAAAAATATGGGCATGGACTTACTTTTATAGTGACCACAGTGGACATGGGCTCAAAATTTTGGGCCCGTAAAAATATGGGCTGGACATGGACAAAACTTTCTGTATGCCCGTCCAGCCCGTGGGAAAACCAGCTCGTCTAACTATTATATAATATAAATTATAATATATATATATATATATATTTATATAATATGTATTTTGTTTCCTTTAGTCATTAAAAACTGTGGATCACATAAGTTTATGCAATCTCGACCACCAAACTCTTAACCTAATAGAATACAATTTCTTTTTTGTACTTTCTGAACTCTCAGTCCCCACTTCGACAAAGTCAAAGTCTCAAAACCAAAGGTATGCTCATAATCTTGTCTTTTTTTTTTGAATCAGGTTGAGCGACGGTTCCCATTTTTTCGTTCGTGTTTAGAGATATTTGAAGACTTTACTTTTCTTACTTTATTTCTTATTATAGAATTAGAGACTCTTGTCTTTTTTATCTCGTTTTGTCCCAAATATTTGTTTTCATACTTATATTTAAGTTCATTTTGAGAATTTAATGTACTTTTTTTCATTATCATGAATAAATTGTAGAGTTTGATGGTCAATGATATGTTTCGAAATTGTTTTAAAAAAAAAAAAAGTAATTCGTAACCATGGACAACCCGTGGACAGTCCGCGTCCAGCCCGTGTCCACCAAAATTTTGATGGGCTTGGCGTGGATATATATTATTTGACCTGTAGATGGGCTGGGCTGGACATGGGCACGACTTTTAGAGAACGGGCTGGTCACGGTCTAACCCATGGGCCCGTCCAGCCCGCCCAAGTTGCACCCCTAGTGATCACTGTTCACTCCTGGGTTTCATCTGTGACTCTCAAGTCTTGTCCCACGAGCTATCAAATACTACACTGCCACCAATCCACATGACAACCACCAGTACACTGCCACATAAAGGACAGCCAACAGTTACAGCCAAGCGACAAAGAATTTCTTTAAATCAACGATTATAGTTCATGGAAGCCTGCTAAATTTGTCTGTGCAAGGATTTTGTAAGCATGTGTTTAGAATTTTTAAATTTTGACTCATTGGTCGAGCCTTTTTGAGTTACTTTTTGACTTTGTCCATTCTACTTGTTTCTGAAAGTCATTTGTTTGTTATTGGCGTATGATATTTCTTGCTCAGTATGTTAATTGGGGGATTCTGGGTGAAAATTTAGTGGGATTTTACTCGTGGCCCCTCCCTCTCTCCCTCCCTCCCCGTATTTAGGTTAAAGAAGAAGCCCAAGGCTTATAGCCGCACCATCACTTTCAACCACTACCTCGAATTTATCCCTTACCACCACCAATGGAATAAAACAGGCCTTCAACAACTACTTCAAAAAACCCCACAGATTGCCTTGATCTGCAAACATTATTGGAGTCATCTTGAAATGAATTACAGTTTTACAAATAATTGATGTCCTTTGTCGCAGTTTGGCTCCTTGAGTTTCTTACAACGGTAATTAAGGAGAGTATTTAGGGTACTTGACCTAAGAGTTTGGGAATTTGACTGGAAGTGCTTAAGTGGAATTTAAATTGGTTCAAACTTACTTGAGATACCTGATCCAGGTTCGATATTTCCCTTCACATCTATGCCATGTGGGTGGTATCTGTCCTACCATTTTTCTCATTCCTCATCATTTCTTTAAGTGTGGAATTGCATGCTTACTATCATCTGTTTAGTCAGTAGATTAATCATCAGCTCCATATTTCTTTGTGCTCAGATCAAGTTCAGAGTCTAGTCACCCTCCAAAGCGCGGTAGTAGTTTGAATCAAATGGCTTCCAATGACCCTTTTGTAGTTCTAGAATCAACTTCGACCCCTGTGGCTTCACCTGCAGCGTTCACAGATCCACTGGAGGAGATCAGTAAGTTTGGGAAATCTGGAAAAACAAGCGGGGGCGTATTTGATGATATAGATCCCCTTAACGGTTTTGGTAAATCTGTGCCTGCATTTTCATCTGAGAGGAGTAACAGAGGAAAGGATGAGAGCCCTTCAAGGGCAGCATCTAGCATGAGCAGGGCACAAAATTCTACCAGTAGGGACTCCAGTGGGAAGTCACCGTTAAAATATTCCGAGATCCACTCACAGAAGAAGGCGCCTGTTGATGATTCTCAGGAATCACATCAACCGCTATTTGACATGCCAACTGTTTCAGCAAGTTCTCAGAGAACTTATAGTCAAAATGCTTCTTCTCCTTCATATGGAAATGTTGATTTTAACGAGACAAGCTCTCAAGCAGACATGTCTCCTAGATCAGAAGAATATGTACAGCCATCTGATGATGTATGGCTCACTGTGTCAGAGATTCCTCTTTTTACACAACCCACTAGCGCTCCGCCACCTTCAAGACCCCCTCCAATTCCGGGGCGCACTTTAAAGTCTGAAAGGGGTTCCTTTGCTTCACATTCAAGAAAGATGGTTAATGACTTTTCTTCTCCCCCAAATACTGGTCAATACTCAGAAAGTCCCAAGCCCTTCCGCGCCACACCAAAGACCCATGTGGTTTCTCCAATAGATGAACTTGAAGACTTTGCAATGGGTAGGGTTGGAGACGATGTTGATGGAAGTGTGAATAGTCATTCTGGTGAAGAATTGCATGCAAACTCTTCTGCTGCTGCTTCTGCTGCTGCTATGAAGGAGGCTATGGACAGAGCTGAGGCTAAATTTAGGCATGCTAAGGAAGTAAGAGAAAGAGAAAACGCAAAGGCTAGAAGTAAAGACTTTGTGCAGCTAGGAAAAGATGAAGAACCCGTGAATGAACCCCATGAAGATGAATTCAGGGAAAACCAGGAGAGATTAGATCGTGAACGGAGACAAAGGGAGGAGGTAGAGAGAGAACAAAGGAGGCTGGAGAAGGAAAGAGAGAGAGCAAAGGAGATTGAGAGGGAAAAGGCCAGACAAGCTGTGGAAAGGGCTACTCGGGAAGCTCGTGAAAGAGCAGCAGCAGAGGCCCATCAAAGAGCAGCTGCTGAAGCTCGACTAAAATCTGAAAGGGCTGCAGTTCAGAGAGCACAAGCTGAAGCCCGTGAGAGGGCAGCAGCTGATGCTAGAGGACGAGCCGAAAGGGCTGCTGCGGAAGCTAAGGAAAGGGCAAATTTAGAAGCAAGGGCTAAAGAAGCACAGGAAAAAGCTGCTGTTGCAAGGGCGGAAGCGGAAGCACGTCGTAGAGCAGAACGAGCTGCCGTAGAAAGAGCCTCAGCCGAGGCTCGAGATAGGGCCGCTGCAGATGCTAGAGATAGGGCTGCTGCTGCTGCAAGGAAGAACCAACAAAAGAATGATAATGACCTTGAGTCCTTTTTTAGCATGGGTTCTCGACCAAGCAGTGCACCAAGGCCAAGGGCAAGCTCTTCTGTGAGTACCAACTACCAACAATTGTACTTCTAAGTTCAACCCGTTTGTAAAGGTTGCTAATTCTTCATGATTTCTGTTTGGCCCCATGCGCGGTACCCATTTTCAGGAACCGGCATCAGATTCACTGTTTCAGAGCAGGGGAGGACCTGATGTGCCTAGGAGGACACCTTCTAGTGGAGTCTCATCAAACATGAGAAAAGCAACTTCTACCTCTAATATTGTTGATGATCTGACCTCAATTTTTGGAGGTATATGTTACTTTCTTGGCATTAAATATTGTATTGCTTCTTCTACCCTTTTCTGCTAACATCTTTTGTTTGAAATAGGTGCTCCATCATCTGGAGAATTCCAGGATGTTGAAGGGGAAACTGAAGATAGAAGAAGAGCTAGACTAGAACGTCACCAACGCACTCAGGAGCGTGCTGTATGTGTTTTCTGCTTAAAGGCTTCTCTAGTATTCTCACGTAATCTATTTTACATGTCATTGGGTTCTTAATTTTTTGCTTTCGTGTTTTTTACTCAGGCTAAAGCACTGGCTGAAAAGAATCAGCGCGACCTTCAAACTCAGAGAGATCAGGAAGAAAGACATGTATGTGTTTATGCATGTCAAAATGTATATTTGGCTTTTCAGATGCCTTCTTTTACCTTAATTCACCTGCGAAGTAGGTTAGCTATGCTGTTGACTATCTCGGTTTGTAAATTCTTGACTAGTTTATGGCTTCTCTGTTAGAATAAGTTTATTTGTAGTTAGCATTTTCTCGTGCATCTTTCCATTCAATTTATGTTGAATGACGAAGCTTTCTGAATAGGTAATATTTTTTTGGTAGGTGGAATGTTATTCATTTTATTTTCTATTTGGCTTGGTTCGTTTTATTTTAGTGAGACATGAGCTCTATATTAGGTTATTATCCATATGATTAGAGTTTCTTGCCAAGTTGATCTTCTTAGGGTGATGAATTAAATTTCATTCATTTGGTATGCATGGGTGTCACCCCCTTGGTGTTCCTCGTTAATACATGGCATTACTCATCAAAAAAAGGAACCAATGAGTTACATTTAAGTTACCTATGCAGCTAAAATAGCTAGCATTTACATCATTCTGTAGTGATGCTTAAGTAGAAGCGATATAAAAATTGTTGTGCTATGAATGTTAAAGTAAGTGCTAAAATTAGCGTATTTATAAACTATGTTACATGGACTCGGTACGAGTGTCCGGATCGGATACATGTCCAAGTGTCGGACTCGTCTAATTTTGAAAACGCAACACACGGGGACACGGCAAAATGTTTATATTTGTTATTGCTTTTTAGTTATTTCGAAGGCAAAAAGGTGTTTTATGTGATGCATTTGATTTTAATTGCAACTTGTCTCGTCTCAGAGCAATAACTAATTAAACAAAATATTATAAGATAGTATCATAATGGCATATCCTATGAGATGTATCGGAAACATATCCCATACTCATGTCCAAGTGTCAAGTGTCCGACACGGGTACTTCACGCAAACTGAAGAGTCTATGTAACATAGTTTATAAACTAAATGTGCTGCTTTCACTCCTTGGTTATGCTTATGCTACAGTCATACTTTTGCTTTCTTTATATCATATCTGTCTGATCTTGGTCTGCACGGATTTCAGAGGATTGCTGAAACATTAGATGTTGAGATCAAGCGGTGGTCGGCAGGGAAAGAGGGAAATTTGCGTGCACTGTTGTCAACCTTACAATATGTGCGTTCGATTTACTCCATTTCTTTTTGGCCGGTGCTTTATAATTTTTCTGATGCTTGCAAATTTTTAAGTTCTACCTTTGTTTCCAAAGACATTTGTTGTTTTTGCTTCTATTTAATATTCCTTCTCTTGTTCTAGAAGTAACATGTAGGGTTTTTTCATGTTAAGACATACAAAAAAGAGAAAACATCGGTAATGATACTCGGCCAAAATTTTGCTAAACTAGCATTTATACAGGATCTTACCTATTTATTGCCTTATTATGATAGCTGAATTTTTTTTCCCCCGACCCATCCTAACAAATAATTGCAAAGAATAGTGCATTGAATTGTCGTAAAAAATAGAGTTACAATATTAGATGGCAGCTACCCGTGCGCTACCCCCCCACCCCCAAAAAAAAAAAAAACCCAACCCCACTCACACATAGGCGACAAGGTATAACCTCTTTCAAGCTCTATTTTTGTCTGATTGTCTATAAATAGTTTGAAACAGTGGGTCTTTCTAGGTTTGTTTATGACCTTATCTCTGGGAAGAGTAATTAAGGCAACCGAATTTGTGAAATGTTGCACACATGGCATACGACTCTTTCTACTAGGAAGCCTCTTCTTCACTCTTTGGAAAGTTTGACTGTAGGACGAATTATACATGGAACCTGTTAATTTAGTCTGGCTAAGTACTTGTGTCTAACTTATGCCTATTCACATGCGGGGGATAAGAATTGGCTCGCCATGCTATCATGTACTCACTCTCCTTGTTATGGCTCTGTTGCACATTGTCTAAGGATTGCGTGGGACCTCAAAAGAAGAAAGTGTCTTTCTGATTGCGTTCTTTATGTCGTCAATTCTTGTTGAAGAGGTTGCAAAATTTTGTATTCAGTCCCAAGTAAAATGCTGATCACTCCATTGGTATTTTAATTTGGTCTCAAGATAGGGGATTTGCTACTGGTAATCTGACTGAAACTTAGAAACCCCAGACATGGAAACTCAGTTTGGATCTGTGATTTGTATTTCGGCATATGAAACTTTGTACCGTAATTAATGGCAGTTTTTTATGGATTCATGCACACCTAAATAGTACCACCTCTTGTTTTTCCCTGCAACATCTATTGGTCTCAGTTCCCGTCACGTTGGCGGAACAACCTTAGAACCCACCCCTCTTCGTTCTATCTCCTTTGTTTTTGTTTGTTTTAGTCGTTACAAATAATTATTTGGCCTCTCTTGAATGATGTTCAGGTGCTTTGGCCTGAATGCGGTTGGCAGCCTGTTTCTTTGACTGATTTAATTACGGGGGCTGCTGTTAAAAAATGTTATAGAAAGGCAACTTTATGCATCCATCCTGATAAGGTGCAACAAAAAGGAGCAAATCTCCAACAGAAATATGTGGCTGAGAAGGTGTTCGACCTGCTAAAGGTAATTGTGTTAATATTTGATCTCTTTGTTGTTATGGTCACTAACAAGATTTGGTGCTTGGTAGACTTTAGTACTAGAAATTTGAAAGAGTACCTTCATCCTTTGGATTTTATGGTGCATTCCTTTTTGGAGCAGTAGTTTTCACTTTTAAGAGCCTTTTTAGGGTGTAGTGATGTCTATGGCAGGGCGTAGCTTATGGAACAATTCCTTTATTTTTAGGAGTGAGGAGTCCAATCCTGGCTCCTCTTTTCTTTTTTCCTTTTTTTCTGGTAAATATTTCTTTCCAGAAGATGGGTTAAACAATAAGATTTCTGAAACTGGTCAAAGAAAATACATGTTTAACTTTGTTGACTTATCGGCAGAAGTATTTCTCTTTACCTTTTTGTACTTTTTGCATGGAATTTTATCTGTACAAATTATACTCTTTTTAGAATGTTTTTTCCTTCTCATGGGGATTTTATTTTTTAAATGGTGTCTTTGGTAAGTTTTCATTATTGATTCGAATTTGTTGGGCCCAACTCATTTCTAGTTTCTTATACCAAAATAGGAGGCCTGGAACAAGTTCAACTCTGAGGAGCTCTTCTAAATACCTTCAAGCTACTTCATCTGGAAAGCAAAACATTTTTATCTTTTCGGGGTAAATGCACGGCCGGTCCATCGTTTATGTTTCATATAAGACCTCCACCGCGGTTGTGCATTCCGTCGGTGCTGCATACTGAGTACTGGTAAAGGAGCCGACGTGGCTGCTGAGATGCCTGCAGCTGTATTACTGTATATGAATTTAAATGCCGGAGAAATGCCGATATGTGGAAGGTGGAAGCTCTGGCTTGTGTAGAGCATTGTTTTTGGAAATCATATTACGAACCTGTCAGATTTATTCAACATGTCATATAAATCGGATAATAGTCGCTATCAGCTGATTCTTTTCCTTTCCTTCTCTTTCCTTTATGATCTTCTCCTCTTCATTATTGTTTTCTCTCTTTTCTCATGTGTTCTATCTGGGACACATGATATTTTGGATACATACCCCCGTGTTTGTTAATATGTATCATGAAACAGAAGAGTGAATCATTTTGATAATCTGTTTCTGAATCCTGTTTATTAGTTTTTTTTTTTTGTCTACATTTGGCTTGGTTATCAGGATCTTCTTCGAAATGGATTTCTTATTGATTGATCGATCAATTTCAGGTTAGATATAACCTCAAATCCCATCTCCTTTTTCATTATGTCAAATGCTATGGAGGTGTAATTAATGAGGCTGTTGCTAATTGCCAAAAGATTAGTCACATAGCTTTTGATGACATTAAATGATTATCCTGGAAATTGTTTGTATATTCTAGCCCTTAATGTTGGTACATACGACTTTTCGGAGATACCAAACGAACCCTCTCCAAAATCTAAACAAATATTAGTCCTTGAACACTACGTCATTTGTCATTGTGGTCTTTTTTTCCATTTCTGTCCAAAAAATTCCTTTTGTGGACTCCACACGAGAGGTACTAGAGTTAGTTCATAATTCTCAAGAATCAGAAGCTCTCTTATAGTCCTGAACTATTAACGTGTTGCTAAATTAGTCTTAACTAATTCTTGCAACCTTGGTCCTTTAACATTGTATCATTAGCCAGTTTCATCATTTTATTCACTTCAACAACGGTTTCGTATGTTTATTAAAAAGGTCAATAAGTCGTCATCATAACCATGGTCTTTTAGTATCGTAACCACAAATCTCTTAACAAGGTGGCTTTTTTCTTGTTATACCCTACCAACACCCTTTATCGAGGGGTGTAAGTTGGATTAAGTTTTTATGAGTTTAACCAATTCAATCCAAGAAAACATCAACTTTTACTCACTCTCGAGTCCGCTTAATTAAATGGGTTAGGATGGGTTTTACTTGATATTACAGTAGGTTATGTTGGTTTTGGCATCAGAATTCATTCATAGTGGTTATTACCTGCCACGGTCATCACCTAGCGACCACGCACCACCACCGTTGTCGGTTGTAGGCAGCTCCTAGCTCTACGCCATAGGCATTCAGTCGTCAGTTGCCACTTTTTGCAGTTACCACTGTCGACCATGAATTACAACAGCTGTCGGTGGCTGCCGCCAGTTTCTAACCTCCAACAGCCACCACCCTACCATCAACCAGCATTCGACTGCGGAGGCGGGGGGCTGGCTTTAGTCAATCGCTGGTTGACGGTAGGGGTGGTGTCGGCTGGAGGTTGAGGGCTGGCAGCAGCTTGGCTACAGTACCTACTGATGGTGACAGCTAATGGCAGCAGTTGAGGCAGCAACAAAGTGGAGCCTGAGACAAGATGTCACAGTGTTTATTGTGTTGGTGGCTGAGGAGAGGGTACTGATGGTGCATAGCAAAGATAAAAGCCACCTTGTAGAAAGCTCCATGGTCATGATGGCGACTTATTTTCATGGGGTATACAATTACTTTTTCATCAATGTACAGAACCTAATTGAAGTGATTGAAAGTATGAAATTGGTTAATGATGCGATGTTAAAGAATCAAGAGTGCAAAAATTCATTAATGGACTATTTTAGCAACACGTTAATAGTTTAGGAATCATAAGGGAGCTTTTAGTTTTTGAGGATGTGAACTGACTCTAGTGGCTCTCGTGTGAAGTCCAGAAACGGATTTTTTGGACGGAAATGGAGAAAAGGACCACCATAGCATATGAAATAGTGTTTTAAAGACTAACTAATATGGCAAAAAACTTCTAGTTGAGAGACCACCCGAATTGTTGTCTCTTATTTTAATTTTTAACTACCGGTTATTCTTTGTCTTTCTCATCCTCTCCTGTTCTCTTTTTCTATCAAAATCACTGCCAGATTTAGGCATAGACAATTATTAGCATCTCCGGAGAAATGGCTACGCCGCCATTGCCGATGACAGACAAGCTCTACAAAACCGAGATACCTGCCTGCGATCTCGTTCTCCCTCTCAACGTCACCAGAACCGTCAACTTTGGCAGCAGCCACATCAGTGATGCCGCAAGATATACATGCAAAGAATAACGTAAGCGATGTGCGTAAGGTCGAGGGCAACGGACAAGGAGGGGGCTTCAAAACAAGTGGCCTTCTCCAGCAAGTCAAACTTTCTTACATGCATCTCTACGCGAATAACATATATGAGCACATCATGATGCTGGGATGTTTAGGAATCTTGTTCCCACCGAATGGTAGAGAAACTAGAGATATACAAGCCGAATCCGTGATCTACTTGCTTCCGAGCTCTCTCCTGATCGGGGCAACAAGACATGATCCAGATTTTGAGGGAAAAAAGAATGTTTAACTCGATCCAGAAAGTACATAAACAGTAATATGCTTGATCTGTACTGATGCATTCAAAAAAAAGTTCTATATTACAACCTCGAAAGTACTGCAACCCTGACACTCTATGTACATCGCAGTCAGATAAAATCTAGTCTTGACACAAAACTTGGGTCTCAACCTGCATCCTCGCTCAAGATGTTCTGTATGAGCTTCAGCCAGCCGAGTCTTCAGCAAATCCAAAGTAACCTAAAAGCAAAGTGCACAATACAGTCAAAATAATACTTCAAAGTTTCACCCATTCCGTAATTGTAAACATTGTGCTTTTACATACGTCCAAGAGTTTGAAATCTATGTTCACCTTCATAAGCAAAAAGAGAGAAAAGAATCGGAGAACACACCTCCAAACAATGTTCCAAAACAAGAGTCTCATAAAGCAAACCCACAGAAAAAGGAAAATTAAGTGCAGTAGTGACTTGTAAGGTTCAGATTTTGCATGAACCACAAGGCATCTAGTCTTTGTCATATTTCCAAGATCAGAACCGAGAAAGCAGCTGCTATAATACAAAATCAAAATGTCGAAGAAGGTGCATTTCCTCTTTATCCATAATCAAGGGCAGAACTATATGACACCCAACTGTGATTGCACAAGAAGTTCAAAAATAAAGAACGGGTAAGGCCTGGAGTCTAAGACTACCACCTAGGTACAAGCCATGCTTAAGACATCGGTGTGTACGCCTAATCTAAAAAGAAAAGGCGTGACTGGGGAATTTGTCAAGGCTGGGAGAACTGCATCAGAGAGCCGTTGTAAGCCACAAGTCAAAACTGTTCATCTAACTAGATGAAACACTCAAACAAGCCTCTAGCATGAAGTAAAAACGAAGCCCCCAGACCTACAAGGTCTACTCAAGTCTTAAAAACAAAACATAAACAGAGAAATGTACGTAGACAAGAACATTCATTGATCTTAAGAAATCAAAAGTAGCAGCAGGACCTCATTGCCTCTGGTGAGTTCAAGTCCACAGAGAGTGCAATATATAAGAGTGCAGGTTTCTCTCAACTCTCCTTGCTTGCAGATGGGGCACCAAACCTCCTTGGGCACCTATTGCAAAATCAGAAGAAGGTCATTGGTTTTATTTGTTTTAAAAGAAAGTCACAGAAAATCCAACACATACACAAATGCACCGTTTGTCTCAAAAGCACAATATCAAACATATGGTGGCGACTATTAGCATGGGCTTAAAAGCAACACAAACACAGCACAATATCAAACACGTGGTGGGCGACTATCATCTCCTCTGCTGGGGTAAACCACCATCCTTACTCTAGCCAACACTCGGGAACTCATGTCCTAGACTTCCTTAACAAAAGTACCCAACTTGGATCAATGATTTACTCCAGATAATTCCGAAATTTCGGTTTCTCGTTTCAAGAATTTACAGGTGTCTTAAATGGGCTGTGGAGCACAATAACCCAGATTAAGTTTTGATGAGATTTTATATTTTTTTTTATGGATTAGTTACTATTGTTCATGGAAATGGAGGTGGAAGGTATGCTTTAACAAAAAGGTGGTCGGATATCGGTGAGTGAAAAAGAGAGGATGAGAAAGAACCAATAGCGTGGGAGCTAAAGACGGAATGAATGGATAGAGTTGAGAAAGGGTGCAGAATTAGACATTAAGGGTGCAGAAATTGCTGCACCTCTATCTATACATATGCAAAAATCTAAAACAAAAAGATTACATTTCGAATTGATTCTGACTAAGAACTTAAGCATATCCTCCGCACTTTTAGAACAGTCCAAGGGGAAATCCACGTGGCTTCTCATGTTTACCAAGAGAAGACAAAAACAACACCGTGCATACACTTCCCTATTTTCCAATGAAAAACCTGAAATTTTGATCACTTGAGGGAGCTATGCGGGATGACAAAGAGTAACAAGTTAGCAAGGTTGCCTAGTAGTAAATAACTCGACCACTTTGATCTGTCATATCAGAAGTACTTTCCAGCCCAATTCCACCCTAATTGTAATTCAACCGTCTATATATTTTATTGTTTTGAACAATTGAACAAAGGTTTAAGGTGAGGAAGCAAACAAGTAAGTGAAGGGGGGCAGATCCTCTAGTCTAACATGGTTGATATAAAGGGTGAGAAAGAAGTGGTCTTTTGATGGGATGGAGCTCCCCTCACATAGGCTCCTTGATCTACTTCTTTACTCTTGGTTTTTGATAGGTAAAAGATTTATAAGAGAAGTGCCAGAGGGGGCACAACCTAGGCATACACAAGATATACCACAGAACCACCAATCCACCATAAAAACAGAACAAATAATCTAGACAAAAAATGACACCCACGATGCAGGCAACCTTAACAGCACTTATCCAACCCGCCTCACTTAACCCTTAAATCCTTGGCCATAACCAATCCAGCACTGAAGCTTCTCCAACAATGGACTCCTCTAAGTATCTAATATCTCTATCAATGACTGCAATATCTTTCCAAAACTTCCCATTGGATAATGCTCAGGTTGACACCCTCACCAGACACTCGTATTTGAGTCCATGTAACTTTTGTATATGGGTCCCGAGCCTGAAAGAGAGGGAGGGCTTTTACTCAGGGGTATTCAAACACATATAATTATAATGAAACCAATGCAACAGCGGAAAGACAGCAAGGATACCATCTGCGTCTGTCAATGGCCATGGGGTTACACTAAATGAGATACTGGAGCAGGCAAGAAAATGTTGTTCAGCTTGTAATATTAAACACAAACTCTCTGTCACTGTTTTTTTCCTTTTGTTGTGGGGGTGGGGGCTGGGGGCTCTAGTTTGCAATGCGCATAAGCATCTTGCATTATTTATGCCAATGAATCCCTGTGATAAAAATGTCTAGGTCAGTAGACTCCCTACAGTCCGGGGATGCTATTGGACTTAACACAGAAGAAAAGTTTGGAGTTAACACAATACATAATAGCATCCAAATATGCAGAAACATGGAGAGAAGTTCAACTCCTTGAGACATATAATGCCTCTTAACATTATACATATTTCAACACCTTAAGCTAATCCAGATAACCTGCTCGACAGTTAGCATCTTAATTCTAGATAGTACACTTCTGTGGAAAAATCTTCAGGTGAACAATATCGAGCCTTCAGGCAACATACCTGCTCATCTTTCAGCTGCATATGCTCATAAACAGCACGAGCTAAGTACTCATCCTCTTCATCCTCCAAAGTCTGATTGCAGACTTCTGGTTCTGGAAAGAGCTAAAGTAAATATAACCTGATAACTTATCAAACAAATAATGTTTATACACAAGCTGATAATCAATGATTACTAAGAGAAGTTCTTTTTACTTTTTGGGTTGGACTGTAAGGGGTATCCTCGGACCAGTTTCAGTGTCCCCACGGTGCATTTAGAAAAGCTCTCGAAAAGGAAGAGCAAGGAATAAGAATCAATGTTGTGACTTGGTTAGCTTCGCCCAAGTGCACAACAAAGAGAATAAGCAGCAGTCAGAAAAAAAAATTGTAGGAAATCTTCTTTTGGCCAAGGGGAGATGCGAAGCTCATTGTGAACTACAGAAAGAACAACTAGAATTATGTTGATATGGATGCATCTGTTATAAGATATTTCTTAGTATTTCATTTTAGTCTCCGTGTAGGTTTACTTAGGATACTGGGACTAGAACACACGTTCAGAATTGTTTCATTCAGAATCCACGAATCTACAGACCTAATTGGCTTTTTAAAGAAGACCATGAGTCACCTCTACTAGTTGGTTCCTTTTTAATGTCCTCATAGAAAATCCTTTGCATTTCGAGCAATATTTCTTCACATTCCCCTTGGTAAGCTGCCTGAAGACCATCATATTCCCACAATTCATCATCAGTTCGAGGGCCAGTAGTTGCAGTACCATAATAGATATTCATAGACGAGTCATTAATCTTTCTCAGTTCATCGGTAACTATGTCTTGGAAAGTTGATTTCATGAACTCCTGCAACCAGAAACTTCAATATATGGGTATCTGGCAAAACGATAGGATGGCAACAAACACATAGTAAAAGGTCAAAATGGGAATTAATCAGTAAATTCAGTCAGAGTAAAATAAGATTCATGCTGTCTACATTTAAAGTAATCGAGTCGTCCATGATGTTAGCAAGCACCAGAAGTCAGAACTGTAAATAAAAGCTACAGCAAAATAATGTGGGAAGTGTCTTCTCATTTTTAAAGTAAGTAGAATAAAGAAGCTCTATCTGGTTTTGGAACCTGTAAGGGTTGGTTTCTTCTAGTAGTTGACTCTGATTAACAGTGCATTTTCAAACTTAGTGACGAACCCGTGTCTCTTGTCTGTATCCTGCTGTTGGAAAATGGATTAACAAGCTTACGAGGAACCTCCTTTGGAAGATGTGACACATCATTCAGTTAAGTCGAACAATATTTGCTCTCCGACAAGGCAAGGACGGTTTATGATTAGAAAGGGATTTTTTCCCCCTCAATGGCTAACTTGGGGAAAAAAAACCCTTTCTAATCATAAACCATCCTTGCCTTGTCGGTAGCATGCACTCAACGGCAAACTTGTGGGGGCTAGCTCTGGTTGGTCTTCAAGAGGCTCTATGGGTACTCATGGGGAAGCCATTTTGGCTGGCCGGAATTACATCTTCAATCATATTTCTTTCTTACTTGACAAGGTACTCCAATTACAATCTGGCAGTGTCTGTGGTGCAAGGAGATTGTCACTTGTCAGCAAGACAGATTTCCTGATTAATAATCTTTGGCTGTTGGTACGGAAGTTACTACCCCGGAGCATGTAACCTGTGTGGAGAGCCACCCGGAATCCAAGTTTTTAAGGGTTTTGCAGCAGGAGTTCTCCTAAGAAGCTATGCATAGTAGTCTTGGTAACAACCGTGTGTTCTCTATGGATAGGCAAGAATTTAGGACATTTCCAAGGGCAAATTTTCAGTGAGTTCACATTGGTGGAGAATCTGATTCGAGTGGAAGGCAATGGCTGGGAGCCTACTCCCAGAAGTTTCCAAAACTCTGGACACTTACGGAACCTGATGATATTGACCCTACATGCTTTTTTTTCTACTTGTTGCAATTCTAGTGTTTGCCATGTTATGTTGCTTAATAAAAGTTTTTCGACTTTATACACACAAAGTTTAGATGTAGAATTTTGTCCAGCGGACAGTTGTTCTGCCAGTTCTATTCAAGGCAATCCAAAAAAGCAGTAGATGTTTCTCTTACAGTCAGTTTAATTTCAATAAAGAGACCATGAACTCACAATCAGCCCACAGATAACATAAACCTCGCTTTCTCTTTTCTACTGTAAGCAATGTGAATCCGGATGTCATGCCAGCACCTTAATTACACGGCGCTATGAATTGTAAAAACAAAAGTGACAGAAATGTAAATGAAACAGGAGGAGGGAAAGAAACCTTGTGATTGAGAGATTGGTCCTTGTTGGCTTGAGGTGGTAGCCTCATTTTCCAGAGCAGGTGACTTCGATCCTCGCGAACCCTTTTGCAGCAGTTTTCTCTCAGCTACACTCCAATAACATAAATCTCATCAACTGTCGAGTAACTTTACAACTGTATTTTCTCCATATATATGGGTAAAAAGGAAAGAAGAGGGAACAGGTTGCGGAGACGAACCTTGGCTTTCCATTTGAGATAAGTGTTAAAAGACTGATGGGTTTTGCTGAAAGGCCGCCTTTGGTGCCTCGGATCCGCCATTAATTCCGGCGTGTCCAGTCCCGATGGATTGCTTTTCGCGCCTCCGCGGCTCGGGTTGACAAACGTCGCCTTGGTGCGTCGGTTCAGTATTTATCTCTCCTCTAACCCTTACTCACCATCGCTCGTCACTCGGCGTTGTTGCTCTCGAATAGCCTTTCTTTTTTCCTTTTTAAGCAAGAGAATATTACTATATTTTGTTCTGTTTTTACGGGTACATATGTATACTACTCAAGGGAAAGTAGGGAATGACCCCTCTACTTTACACGTTGTGCGTTTTGCCCCCTCCACTTCAAACTTAAGCACTAAACTCCCCTGCAGTTTAAGAAAATGAGCACTTTAGACGGTTCCGTTATGAACAGCGTGAAATGATCAAAATACCCTTATTTCCTTGCCTATTTAAGTTTAATGCCATTCTAGTTAAAAAAATTAGAGTTCTCAAATTAGGGTTTACAATTTTAAAATCCTCATTTCCAAATTAGGTTTCTCTTCTCCTTCCCCCTTACCCGTCGCCGCAAACCCCTCCCTGTCGCTACATGCCCACATCCTCCCCCCACCCTGTCGCCATTAACTGGTGGCGTTTGTGTATGGTGGTTGTTTTTTATGGCTTGACCGGCCGTGGTGGTACGGGTGGGTACATATGGTTTTTGTTCTTTTTGATTGGGTTGGAATTGACGCCAGGGGTGGGCTGATTGAATGGTGTTGGGGTGTGATGAAGTTACGATGGGGGTCGTGGTGGCAGTGGATCGCGGTGGGGTAGCACCACAAGTGGTGGTCGGGGGAAACGACGGTGGGCCGAGCTAGCGGTGTGCAGTGGAGGAGAAGAAGTCAGACAATGAGTTTGCGGAGGTGGAGATGGTGGTTTCGCAGTAGTGGCGGCATTTGAGATTGTTGGTGGCCTGTGCAGTCGAGGAGGAGTTGAACGGGTTAAGTTCCCAAAGGTGAAGATGGTGGTTTCGCAGTAACAATGACGTTTGGGTTTGTTGGTGGCCTGTGCGGCGGAGGAGAAAGAGAGGTGGGTCAAATGAAGGGGAGACGAAGGTACGATGGTTCAATTGAAGGGGAGAGGTGGGCTAATTGAATGGTGTTACGGCGGCGAGGTAAACCGAGCATTCGGACACAGAAGATCCCCTCCCCCTTCCTCTATCCTTGTCTGAAACCCCCACTATCTCAATACCGAACACGCTCGAAGCCCTGCCGGACGAGGAGGAGGATGTTGAGCTGACTCCGCCGTCGCTAGCCGCGGCTGAGTGCCGGGGAGCGCCGCCGGCATGGCTGTCTTGTAAACTAACATGAGGGGAGGTGGTGTCTGGAGTTGCCATTGTACACACCCAGAGAAGGGAACATTGAATGCCTGCCCGCCACAGGTTGGGAGCTCTGGTCTCCAATGGCTCTCAACCTGTAGTGGAGAAATTCTGGTTGTGTGATCCTTTTCTCTCCGATGGGTACTATTGATTGAAAAAGGCCTGTGTGAGCTAGAGGGATGGAGAGAGGTCGAAGAAATGTGGGAAGAAGGCAAGAAGGTCTCTTTGCAGACTGCAGAGATATTTTACTGAGATGGGCTGCTTGCTCTAAACCCAGTTTACAGCAAATTAAAAGACAAATGGGCAAAATTGTCATTTTAAAAAAAAAAACTTTAGTCAGCGCATGTGTTGACCACGCGCCGTTTATTTTAACAGTTTCCGTCTAAAGTGCTCATTTTCTTAAACTGCGGGGGAGTTTAGTGCTTAAGTTTGAAGTGGAGGGGGGCAAAACGCACAACGTGTAAAGTAGAGGGAGTCATTCCCTACTTTCCCCTACTACTTATAACAACTCGTAGATCAAAAAATGTTAAATAAGTACATCTAAATATTTATATATACTAGTAGGATGCACGTGACATTGAGACGTGACAAAATAATATTATATTATAAAAAAGTCATAACCCCATATATTTTCTAAAATATGACAAACAATTTTCCATGATTCATATATACGTGTTAATTTAATTGAATTCAAAATTGTAAGTTGAATTTGAGATTCATATGCATAAGTTGCTCCAAAAGTATTATGAATTCATCTAAATAATGTTATCTTCAAATTACCTTATCTCGCACAATTTTTATAAAACGCAAAATATGTAAGTCGATTTGATGTTACTGATAGTCTATATCCTATCATGGTCTTGCCTGTCATTCTTTTGAAGTAAAAACAATTACTTTAGAAAGAAAAAAAGGAGTAGTTAAGCCCCATGATCTTTTCATGGTCGAAGGTCTTTATAAAGTACTATAATTTTAAATTGATGCATTTATTCTAAACTTAAAAGTATAAGGTTTAACAATTAATAAATTAATATTTTCTTATGTCAGCATCCATACAGCCGAGATTTTTTTTACTTTAGCTTTCAATCATTTTTTTCTATTTATATCTACTACAGTCCAACCTCATGAACCAGTGGCGGAACCAGGATTTCATCCCGGGGGGGGCTAAAAATATATCGAAGGAGATAAATATTTTTGTAAGTAAAATAGCACACAAAAACAAAGTGCACTTTTCCAGTCATGTTTTATTATCGCGTTAACCTAATTAACTTAATTTCAACCCACCATTCAACTAAATCACATATCTGACATCTCAATCCAATTGGGTCACATCCTCCATCAACAATCTCAAATTAAGTGCTCAATGCACGATTAACATCCATAAAGCATCAATTAATAATCTAAATTATCAAATACACAACTAACAACCTAAAATTATTAATTAAATAATCAATTCTCAATAGCAAAAGAAATTGTTCAAAATGCACACTGACCTCAGTCCTCAGAAATCAGAACGGCGTCGTTGTCGCAATGTCGTCGGTGACTGAAACTCAAAGTCAGATCTGCAATTTCACTATTTCAAGCGCCGTGACCGCCGAACGGCAGTGGCGGAACTTCCTCCGTTCGTCCGCCGGCTCGTAGACGGTAGATCGAAGCTAGATCTGCCAGATCTGATCTGGCCGGAGTCGCCAGAGTTGGGTGGGGACTGGCCAGAGTTAGGGTGGGGACGATGACCAACTGATGAGCCCAGCCGACGACCGGTGGCCGTGGGTCGATGGGTGGTGCCGGCGTGCGGGCGGTGAGGCGAGCCGCGGTGGCTGAGAGAGCCGAGAGAGGAGGAGCCGACGAGAGATGCCGGCAGCCGGCATCACGGGACACGGCGTGAGACCTTCACTTGACGGCTGACGCCACGGCCCACGGCGACCGCCGACCGGCGTGGCGGCGTAAGTGCTGCGTTAAGGAGATGGCCGAGGCTGCCCACTGCCGAGCCGATGACCGGTGGCCCGATGACCTTCACTTGACCGCTGCCGAGCCGATGGGCGATGACCGGAGAGCTGCCGAGCTGGAGACGTGCCGCGGTGAGCCGGTGTCCGGTGACAAAGTGAGCAGTCGGCCGAGAGAGGAGTAGAGAGAGAGAGAGAAAGAAAGGGAAAGTTACAAATGAAAAAAAAAACACTATATATATTATTATTATTTTTTTCAAAATCTGAGGGGGGCTACAGCACCCCCTCGTACAAGCGTAGTTCCGCCCCTGTCATGAACATATAGTTGTAGTGAAAGCATCACAATCATCCTTTGTCACCTTAATTCATTAAAAAATTATATTTAATTTGAGAAAAAAATGCTACTATAAGATTAGTATATAACACATTTACTTTTTAAAAAAAACTGCAATAAAAGTTTAGTAACTTGTAATCCAAAAACATAACAAATGCATATCTATTTGCAAATACACGATCACTTCTATAATTAATATTGTTATTAGGATTTCTTTGTTAAAAGAAAAAGGATTGTTGCAAACTAAACAACAACAATGCTTCCAATCCTATTATTATAATCTTTTGTCACCTGGAGTCCTTTAGTGATATTTATTAACTGCTCTTTTTACTAGTTATCTTTAAGTGATGAATCATTTAGTCTCTTGCTGATAAAGTAGTAAATGCAATATGTCGTTACAGGGAGATGCAACATTAAAAGATAAAACAAGTAAGTAGAAAAAATCAAATTCTTGTATTATTAAATCCAATTTAGCTTGTTCTCTTTTATTTTTGGCAACGTTAAAAGTGGTATAGAAAAATTTTGTCATATGCTAAAGTTAAATTTTCGATTGTAAACATGTACAACCGTCCATTCATATAGTATCTAGTTAGAAATTATCTAAATAGATAATGGTAGTATACATAAAGATGAATAAGAAGTAAAATCATAATAACTTACTACAACCAAAAGTATAATGAGTTATATTGTACTTGTGAAGTATTCAGCGACATACTTTGGGATACCTATATAAAAAAATGATAGACATCTCTATTAATCTTTATTTTGAAGATTAAAATTTTAGAGAAGAAAAAGAGTTAGAGTCACCCTTATTTAGAAGGTTGTGTCGACGGTTAATTAATAAATAATGTGAAAGGAGTAATTTCTAAATCTTGTTAAGGCATAATATTCCACAACATAATTTTCAATCATAGTCGCATCTATTACTAAATAGGAAAATAGTGAGAGTACTCCGTAACAATTAAAGTAAAAAAAGGTAAGTTAAGTTGATCAATGTTTTTGAAGTTTGTGTTGGAGAATAACTAACATTTGTATAGTCAAACCTATACAAATAAAACATAGAGACACACATATGTAATTGGACACAAATATAATATCCAGTCTTAAAGCCAACAATAAGAAAGCTGAGGGGAATGATTTATCATGTCTAGTTTTAATCTTTTTAATTTCTTGAATCATATTAGCAAATTTCATTGCCTAATTAAAAGGCTGAACCAATTATGTGTAAGACAATATAAGAGTAAAATGCATCTATCTTTAAAGAAAATTGTTATAATCTAATGGTCATTTGAGAAAAGTTAATTATTCTACTTATGTCATAAAATGTTATCATCAAGGTATTGCATGTCCTATTTTATATAAAACATCAAGTTGCGGATGATAACTAACATATATACTTTTTACTGTTGATAAATTTTATGAAAAATGAGAGAGACATTTATGCATTAATTGTAATATTTATTAGTAGTGAAATGAATAGAATTGTTAGAATAATTTAGATTCAAAGCATGTTAATAATGTTTGAATGGTAAAGAAGTGATTTTTAGATGTAACAAGGGTATTGTGGTCCAAAAAATGATTTTCAAGGAACCCATTTTTATATGTAGTGTGTGTGTGTGTGTAAAAAATCAAGTGTAGATATCTCCATTTGTTCTTTGTAAAGGCATCTCTATCCGCTAATCTATTTTAGAATATTTGTATAATTATGTGCGAGAGCAAAATCAGAAGTGAAAGTAGTTGATATAAGTTGAGTTGTATTTGGTAATTTGGACTAAAATTGGAACGAGACAGAGGATTGAGAGTTTAAGGGTTACCTGCTTTAAAATAATTTAATTACTTAAATTAAAGAAGATATCGTAGTATTTTAGTATAAAAAACTGGAACAATTACATGCGACTTGTGGACCATTCCTTTTTAGGTTCTTTTATTTCTTATTAAATGTTGTTTGCCATCCAACATTTAAGTAAACGAGTACTAAGAGCCTGTTTGAAATCATTTGTACTTTTGGTTTTCAATTTTTGAAAACACAAAAACATGCTCATTTTAGTTTTTATTTTTCATGAAAACAATAGGATGTTTTGATTGAAGTGTTGAGCGTTTTGCATTTTGTTTTCTTACATTCTTAGTTTTTTCTTTCTCTCTCCTTCATTGTTATAACACCACAATCCAACAATCCTTCACTGCTGCCCAAAGTTGCCCGGTAATCCTCCACCACCACCACCACCCAACATCACCCACTACCACAAACCACAACCACCTCGATGCAAAACTTTCCCTGGTCCAAATCAATACCTCTGCAATCCCATAATATGTCATTAAATTGTAACTTCTATAATTGATTTGAATCGCCAAAAAAGTTGAATCAAAGTCCAAAAGAAATGGATATTACAGATCTAATGACGTAGAAGGTCAGAGATCAACAAGTCTAACTTGGGCCACCTGTAACTGGTGGTAGTGTGTTGGATCAAAGAGTTAAGGTATATGTTGAATGGTGGGGGTAGTGGAGGGAGTGGGTATGGTGGTGGTCGAGGCTGGGTTGAACGGGTGGGTCGAGTTCTATTGGTGATGGCAGCAGCTGCGATGGTTATTATGGTTGGGGAGGTGGAAGGGAAGGCGAAGATGGGGAGCTTAGTATGGCATGGCGGCGGTGCTAGTGGTAGCGGTGTGGCGGTGGTGGTCGAGAGCAAGGTTCTGGTGGTGGAGATGGTTGCGGGCAAGGTTCTGGTGGTGGTGGTCTACGGAGAAGAAAGATTGACAAAAACAATTTCTTTCTGATTTTGCTTCCAACAAAGTTGAAAGGTGGATCTCAAAAGAAAAATCAAAATTGAAAACTGAAAACTCGAATTGGAGTTTTAAAAAAAAAAACAGTCCCATTTTCAAAACTTGTTAACATAACTGAAGGAAAAAAAAATGAAAACTCTTTATCAAAGTCAATTTTATTTTTAAAATTTTGAACAATAAAAACAATAATTATTTCAAGCGCCATCTAAGTTAATTGGTAACTAGCAGCGAGAGATTTACTCTTGTTAATTCAAAAAGAGCCTAGTTCATTAACTTTTTTTCAAAAGCTTACAGTGGATACTTTTTCCCATGCAAGAACTTGAATTAGCGAATAAACAAACTCTAAGTGCATAATACAGTTGGTTATTGCTTTTATACGTATAAACATCAATATATAGTGTGTTACATTTGTACAAAGTTACATGACCTTAAAGTCAAATCTTTTGTGTGCTTTATACTTCTTTTTATTCAAACCAAAAGAATAAACACAGAGACTGCTCTCATAGGCCACGTACAAAGTGGACAGTCTTCCCCCTTACATTATTGTCAAAGCTAACATCCCCGCCCTACACGAGGCATTTACTCACCTCCCCAAATTATTTTAGACAAATATGTTCTTATCTCGAGCCTATTTATATTATTCAAGTCGTTCATTGAGGGAAAAATGATCATTTGAGTATTAGAACTTAAACCCGTAATTGTTCTCTCATTCCTCTCTTGTACCATATCAACTTACGTAATTCGTGACAACGCATAGAAGAGTCACTGATGAACTCTATAAAACAAGGTACTAATGGAATACATTGCTCTTTTTTTTATTGTTCTCATATCCTATCGATTTGTTAGATCCCGGTAGTGGCTCGTTGCATCTCATCAGCAAGGTGATGGTGGCAGTGAGCTGATCCAATCAGAAGCGGTGGAGGTGGGAGTGATAGAGGTGGCAGATAGTGGTGGTGTTGGCAGTGCATGATCATAACAGTGGTGAGCAGCGAGCGGTTGCATTTTGTGGTGAAAATGGGGAGGCAGGGCAAGGTGAGGTGGCCCTGCAGAAGTGTGGTGGTTGGGATGATAGGAGTGGTGGTTAATATTGATGTCTCATTGTTATCATCGGATAGTGGTGGGCAACAAAGAGTTGCAGTTGTGGTGAATGTGGGGAGGTAAGGGGAGGCGAAATGGCCGTGGGTGGTGGAAAGGAAAAGGAATAACATAACATGGGAGTTGTAACAAAATGACGGTTGTACCCCTTTCATAAGCATTTCATAACTTTTATTTTTTTGGGGGTGTTTATGTCCTAGTAAAAAGTGGGAGGCGGCTATTTGCCTCCTATTTGTGGGGAGGTTAGCCACTCCCTCATAAAAACCTTCATTTCGTATCCACCACCTCCATGCATCACCTAACAAAAGCCACCAATTAAAAATCGTAACAACCACCAAGCCACAACCGATATTGTACATCACAGGGAAGCACTACCATCCATCACTTTGTAAGTTCATAAACCCCAAATGAATTCAAAACCCCATCCCATAATCCAAGGGTAAATGAGAACATCTCCTCCCAAAATTTAATAAGCCATTGGTTTATAAAGGATTGCTCGAACAGAACTGGTGTGAATGTGCATGTGTGTATTGGGGGTGGGGGGCGGTTGGAGTGGGGGAAGGAGGGGTATGTATGTATGCTTGTCTTTATAAAACTCTACTTGCGATTGTAGAATTGTAAAAATAAGAGATGTGCATGTCTGCGAGCGTGTGAGTGAGTGAGTGTGTGTTTATGTGCATCATGGTGTGGCATATATTTGACAAGTGTGTGTGTGTGTGTGTTTGTTTGGCGGTGTACTCATATTTGGTTTAAACTCATGGTAAAAGAAAAGAGACGCACATGGAGCTTTTGATTTTGGGTTAGTGGGTAGGGTTGTATACGAACCGAGTTCGAGCTGAACATGGGTGTGTTCGAACTCGGCTCGAGTTCGTGACTCTGCAAATTGGGCTCGACTCGTTTAACTATACGAGCCAAACTCGAGTTCAAAAACTTAGACCGTGTTCATGTTCAGATCCAACCAAATCCTTAAATTTTCTCCAATTTCTCGATCTTTGACGGAATCAAGCTGTAGACTTTAATGAATCAAAAATGATCTATAGAACATACAAGGAAGAAGAGGATGTAGAGTGGAAAACATACAACAAGAGATCGGTCGGTGATAAAGTCATCGACAATGGTTCAACGACGGGTCGAAGGAGGCGTCGATGTGGGGGGGGGGGGGGGAGGCATCGATGATGGAGAGAGAAGACGTCGCTGATGGAGAGACAAATGCGTCAGCTATGGAGTTTTTAGACCTTCTCCCGAAGACTCTGATTTGTTTGGATGTGATGATATCATATTTAGCTTTAATCCTTTAACTTAGATAACTAAATGGGTTTGGAAATAATCTTATTTATACTCTCACAAAATTAAATATATTAATACAAATATTTTATATTTATATAAAATACATGAGCTCTAATATTCATGAACATTTATAAACAAACAACAAGATGTTCATGCTCGGATCGTTTAATAAACAAGTCCTAAAATGATGTTTGTGTTTTGTTCATTTATGAAGTGAATGAACACGAACAAGTTTTTAGCGAACTGAATGACGAGCTGCTCGTAAACAATTATGTTCATTTACAACCGTATTAATGGGTAGTGGTGGTTGGATCGGTAATGATTATAGATTATGGCAAAGGTATTGTGTATTTTTGGTGGCAACTGTAGCACAATGAAAAAGCAAGGGATAGAAAAAGGAGAAGAAAAGAGAGAGAACAGGGCAGGGAAAAAAAAGTAACATTTTGAGGGTCAATTCAATGTTTCATGCAAAAAATGCACTGTGTTCTTTTTGTCAAAAGTACGAGTAACATTATGCCATAACTAAGTCCTTTCTCATAATTATCCCTTAAAGTAAAGGATATATTTGATATTATCCTTGAAAAAAGAAAAATTTCGTAGCATCACAATGGGCTATATGTGTTGTTGTAGCTCGTCTAAACTAGAAGGGTCTTTAAGAAAATTATCCTTTCTCCTCCTAAAAAATTTAAATGATATAGTAAATGACATTCGAGATGAGCATTAAAATAAAGAGAGTTAATTACACTCGACATTCCTAAGGTCTGACCAAAATTACACACGACTATGCCTTTTTACTAATATTACACTTTTGCCGCTGTGATTTATACAAGTTTTATGCAAAGCCCCCTTTCGACTAAGAACCGTCAAGAAAAGTAAAGGCACCATATAAATTATTATGATTTACCAAAATTGTCCTTATCCCTTAAGAAGTCTTCCTCGTCAACTTCCGTCGACACCCAGCCAGCCACCACCGATGTTGACGTCCAGCCACCCTCTAGCTGAAGCTCACCTTCTGCCCATCACACACACACGCATGTGCGCGCACATAGACCCATCCACTGCCCATCACCAACATCGTCAACCCCCCCCCCCCCTCACACGCGTTACACTCATACTCCTTACCCACCACAGTCATATATCCCTTATCCTTTACCTCTCTCCTTCCCTCTATAGGAACCAAACCCAGAACCGCCAACCCAAATCCATATATCTGTCCCCAAACCCCCCCTTAACGCTGCCTATTGCGGCTGCTTTCTACGTTGCCTGTAGTCCTGTACTCACCTCTCTGGTTCCCTAAAAACCGATTTGTCACTAAATCCAAGTCGAACGCTTCAAAATCTTAGCTCTTACTTATCGGAGCTCCAGATCTGAAATAAAGAAAATCTGGCATGTTTTATTTTTGCTTTTGTGAGTACAAGACAAAAGCAATATAATATATATGGCATAATAGGTGTGAGCCACGTGGGGGTGCGGGATTTGGTGGTTTTCGACAGAGGATGAAGGTGCTAGCAACAGTGGTGGGAGAAGTGAAATAATAGCAGTAGAGTTGAGGGATGACAATGATATTCTATGGGATATTACTTGTCTTTTCTTTAATTATGTTAATTGTGAATTGAAGAATTAAAAAATGTAGTTTAGTATAATCTAATTACATATATAGTAAAGTCAAAACTGAAAGAATGTTGTCAAGTCATCGCCTACTTGAACTCTCTCTTCTCTCGCCATGTGGATGTAAAATAATTTCTAGTAATATTTTTTTCTTTTCATAGTTTTTAAAATTTGAATTTCTAAAATCTATCGCTTTAATTATTCTATCTTATCTTCTAAGAAAGCATAGTCACGTGTTTTTTTTTAAAACTTTTATCCATGTAAACAAATAAAAATCTACATAATTATTTCTATGAACCATTTTTTTACTACTTTACCTTTCCAAATTTTCATATTTGAATACTTCATGCACTACCTACACATCTTACATCATACATAAATTTATAGCGTCAAAATGGATAATCCTGCATTTTAGTTATTTTCTTCTAAAGTTGTTCAAGTACAAATATGAAAAAAAAACTTTGCTTTTAATTCCAATTATTTGTCGGTTGGTACTACTGCTTTGTTTATATTATTATAGAATATTGTAATTACAATGTTCTTAATATGATTTTCGCTAGTAATATGTAATAAAAATAACTTGTTTATATTATTATAGAATATTGTTATTACAATGTTCTTAATATGATTTTCGCTAGTACTATACTATACTAATATGTAATAATAATAATAGTAACTTCCGTCCGCAATGGACGGATCAAAACTAGTTTAAAATAAATCAGTTGAAAAAAGGGTGCAACCGTGTGCAGTAAGCGGACGTAGTGAACGGATCAAACTAGCAAGACTTCTCACGCCTTTCGAAGGCGCGTGGTCGTGTACGCAGCAACGCAAACACGATCTAAATCGTTGAATTGGGATCAAAGCCCCTCTCTTTCTCTCTCCGGGAGTCCATCGGACGGGGGTCATAAAAACCGAGACAGTAATGAAAAAGTGCATCCTTTAGAGGCCCCAAAAAGATGCTCTGAGCCGAGAAAATAGTCGTACACACTCATCCGTCTCTACATCTCCGTGGTGGTGGGGGTGGTGGTGGCTTCGTCGGCAGCGGCGGCGGCGGCGGCGGCGGCTGCGGTGTTGAAGGGAACAGAAAATGCTGGAAAACCCTAGAGACTCATCATCCACCGCCAATATTTCAACCGTCAAGCGCTATCCTCCCCCTAATCAAAGGTACTTCTTATTTTGGAAAGGGTTGACCGAGTGATTAATGGTGTTGAATGCGGCCCTAATTCTTTTCCCTTTTACGTGCAGGAATCGCTCTCTCGGCAGGCGCAAATCTGGAGGAGGTAAGCAACCAACTGTACCTCATTTGCCCTAACTTGCATGCCCCCCGAATGTGCGTCTTCATGTATATCTCTAGCTAAGATGATTAAATGTGTAGCAAGATTTTATCGCACACTTTGGGAGAGTGTTGCAGTTTAATTTAGCTAGTTGTTGCCTGTTGTGTGCTTGCTTGTGCCCGTTCAAGAGCTAAAAAGTCGTTAAACTGAGATATCCAGCAACAGATATTTGATACTGTTAAACATCTGGTGGCCTAAAATCAGCTCATATGGTAAATTTTGAAGTAGCAAGGTGATCATTAAACTCGAGGTTGATCATATGTTGTTGGAGGCCTCCAGCAATTAATCTCCGTTTTATATTTTCTTTGTTATCTTTATCTGAAAGCCGTGAGTGGTCAACTTGCTTTCTTTTCTTTTGGACGAATGGAAGGAGAAAAACGAGCCTGAAAAAAGTTATGGTTTAGTCATCTCATTTACAAAATTGTATTGAAAAAGGAAAAGAAAGTTTGTAGGTTGTTATAAGGCTAGGCTCCATCCGTGACAAAGTCCATTAGTTAAAGTGTTAACTACCTTACTCTTACGCAGTTGCTTATATGTGATAGTTTCTGAATTGCGTATTTAGGAAACAGAACACTTGGCTCTGTAGTTTTGGAACATATTACATGTACACCCAAGTGCTAGACAATCTTGTATATGCTTAAAAGTTCCACTTTTTTATGGCAGATAAATTTGAACGGGCCATCATTCATGTGAACGACGGAGAGAGGACTCAAGTTGCTGCCTCAAGAACCCTTCCTCATGCTGTAGATTATGGGAATGCAGGCACCAGCAATCTTGCAAATGAGAATCCTCATCCAAAGTTAATTACCTTGCGTGGATGTTGTGACAGTGAAGCTTTTCAACTCCTAAATGACCGTATGTTTTCATTACACTAATAAGTAGTGGATTCCTGATGTTGCACACATTATGTTATGTCTCTTCTCGCGTTCAGTCATGGGGATTATCCATTTAGAAAATTTTGATGGAATAGTCACAATGCAAGGAAGTCTGACATGTCTTACAAGTCAGAGCACTAAAGTACGACTTTTTTAGTTAGTAAATTGACTCACCATTGCTAGTATATAGCCAAGGATTTCTTTACCTTGTATCACTTTAGTTTATTAGATCGTCTTGTATAGATAGCAACATGTGTGCGTTTGTTTGGCCCGATATCTTAAATTTACATTCAACTAACTTTTACAAAAAGATAGGAGGACCCATCCTAGTTCTTGTGCACTTATAATAGAGGTAGAAGCCTTTTTCCTGCTGGAAAGTAGATGGAAGCATATTTTGGGGGCAGTAGGAGCTGGTGGAGACGCCTTGGTCCTGGGATATCGTAATCTTGAATATCAATGCCCTTAATTAGTGCATTTTTTTTAACTTTATGAAGATTGGAATTGATGCAGGTGGATAGAGGGAGGAGGGGGAAATAGGAAACTAGATGGTACAACCAAAAGAAGGCGGATAAGAGCTCGACCAAATGATATAAAAATCTCCTTGGTAAAATGTCATGGCAATGGTCGAAAATCTGTTTTTAATCTTGTCCTTTAATCACTTTATGTCAGATTCTCTAGGACTTTTCATTCCCGAAAACATTTTTCTTTGATGCGTATTCAAGGACTCACGAAATGTCATGGCAATGGTCGAAACTCTGTTTTAATCCTGTCCTTTAATCACTTTATGTCGGATTCTCTAGGACTTTTCATTCCCGAAAACATCTTTCTTTCATGCGTATTCGTGGACTCACAAAATTCATAAACATACTCTAGATGCATGGACACAGTATTAGACGCTAATTGAGGGTAGGATACATGTAATCGTCGTGGTTCAAATTAAAATAGAGAATGTAAAAAAAAAAAGCCAAGCTGTCCAAGTTCTAGGAATGTTATACGCTCCTTGTGCTCTGCATCAAAATTGTTTTGTATGGGCGATGTCTGAAGTTTATCGCTCTATTAAAAGAGATACGGCTGTGAAACAGTGTTGGGCCTCCCTTTGGTGATGTTTTGTGGGTGCAAGGATTTCATTGTGATTCGTCAGATTGTGATATTTTAGATTGTTGGACCAGGCATGACTCATGGCTTAAACTTATAGGTCACATTCTGATGAAGGTTCCCTTTTCAGATACTGCTCAAGTGGGCCTTTCGAGATCATCATGTGCTGCTTCTATAAGATTACGGAGAATAAGCAGGCCGATAACCCATTCAACTTTGAGGCCCCAGAGGAAATCTTATGCATGCAAAGCTGGAGGTGTTCTAAGACCTACAAGAAGTGCAGCTCAGAAGTTTCTTAGAAGATTGAAAGGTCTAAGATACTCGAAGGGAGTAAAGTTGAATGAGTTGAAGTGTATTTGGGGGGATTTATGGAGGAGAACCTCAGGAGGGGAGATATAATCAGAGTAAGCATGAAAGGCTGGCTATGTCAGGGAGTTAGCGTTGTTTTCAAATAAAGGAGTGAGCTTATAAGCTATATTAGATGGATCCTTCACTTTGGGGTGAAGGGGCAGTTTCGACACGACCGGATATGGACACCGGTACAGGATCCGTTTCAGACTCGTCATTTGCCGGACAGATACGCCACGTTTACAATTCCGGTGGAAGAAGATCAAAGAAAGAAGAAGGGGCCGCAGATCTGGTCCGTAAGGGTAGAAGAAGAAGAAGAGAAGGAGAGGGGGAGAGGCTGTACCTTTGATCACTTGGGAAGTGGGATGCTGTTGAGTGTTGACAGCTCTAATTGATGAACTGTTCAACTGTTTCTTTTTCTCTCTATCTTTTGGGGACAATATCATTTTCAACCCCAAGTTTCATACAAATATTTAATACAATCCAAATTAAGTAAAAACTCCGTGTGACCCACATGACATTCATAACATTACAGATATACCCTTGATATTCAAACTCGACCCTATAAGTTCAGACGTGTCCCCATGTCCGTGACCGACTAGGATCCGTGTCCCCGTGTCCTGATATTTCAAAAATTGGTGAGTCCAACACTTGGACACGTGTCCGATCCGATTCATTTGACTATTCTGGTGGTCAATAGCTGTGTCTCAGAGTTTTTGACGGTTTCTCCGGAAGGAAAATTTTCAGAGATTGGTAGTTGTTACTTAATTTGTGGATTTTTTTCTCAGGAATGGGAAGTCTAAAGTTGTTTGTAAAATTTACATCAAGGTCTGTTGATATTTTCATGTATAATGGGACTTCAGGAGATCAGCTTTTGCATACTTGATGGAGTGTACATAATGTTCTCTTGAAGGGAAAAAGTTAAGAGCAAGTTTTTTTCATCTTAGGTGTTTTCTGGTATGGTTGGAGCATGTATCAAGAGTTAAAAAGAATAAAGATACACATCTTGGGTTTGAAATTCTTCTGACGAAGAATGAACTTGCCAAAATAGGAGGATAGGGCAGATGCCATTTGTCACTACTAGATTGAAATGTCTGTGAGCTTATTATTGCTTACCTTTATAATGCCATGGGCTTTTCCATCAAGTCTATGTGGTTTGTGAGAGCAACATAGTACGACAAATTTCAGTGTGGAGATGGGGTTTGAAGAGGAATTTTGCATAACTGTAGAGCCAATTATAATCAAGAAGGACGGGGAAATTTTTATAGCCAGATTTGCTTTAGGAAACTGCATGATTGTTGCTTCACGGAAAATACGTACGGTGGCTTTGTGGCTTGGTCTAAGACCGTGCAATTCTTGTTTGATTTTTCATTGCCAACTTTTTCTAGGTAGCAATGCCAGTAAGGATGCTGATGGCTTATTCTTTTATGGAGCATGCTATAGAGTTCTGGAGCATGACATTGTCTTCTTTTATGGTCTCGTGGGTGATGCCTAGTTAAGTGTGACCTCTGGTGAAGCTTTAGAATACTGACAGCAGGGGAGGAAGGAGAGAGCGGAAGATGGTGCGTTATGGCGTTTTTGGAGGGAATGACTTGTAGCATTGTTGAAGGACTGAAGTTTTTGGTGTTAGACCAAAGAGTTTGTTTATGGTTATTCTATGAAAGCTTTTTCCCAGTAACATAATGCGAGTTGTTAGCTGCACTTCTCTTAATGTTTGACCTGCACTTTTGGCTTGTTTCTTATGTGATGAACTCTTGATTTAATCTCTTATCTTTGACTTGAAAACATATGGTTGATATGTTTCTTTGTGTACAAAGGAGCGAGATTTGCAAAAACCTTTATCCTTGTGAAAAGGTTGAGTTGAGCTAGTCGAATTATCATAGTTGCTAGTATTATGTACTCATGTGTTTTGATTCTTTAGCAACTTTTTTCATGCTGTATTGGTGGTGCATTTATAATTTCATAAGCGGTCAACATTCTTCAATTGCACAATTATTTGCATGCGACTTGAGCATCACAGTCCTTTTTTGTGATAAACATGGAATTTAAAGTTCCTATGAGTGTGTTTGATAACTCACTAGCTTCAGTATAACCGAGAAGTCAGTATTGAGTTACCTATATTGTTTTTTTTCCCTTTCCTTCATTTACTTTTCTTTTCAGGCTATGTATAGATCAGTACAGTATCGCTTTTATATTCTAAGATGCCATTATGCAGGTTTGGAGGGGCTCAAACCCCCTGATCTTCTGTCCTGAATCGATTTTGTTTTCCACTTGGACTGGAAATAAGTATTTAGTTTATGGCGTCCAGTGAATAATTGTGGCTCTTTATGTTTGTAATGCAGGGTGGGCAGCTGCTATGAATGCGTACAATAGCCCGTCAACAGATATAGCTGGTGAGTGAAGAGCCTCTTACTTCCACAGTCTGGTTGGCTACCACTGGTATAACATTTCCTGTTTGCCACTTTCATTATGAACAACTATATGTGATTTCTTTTTCATAGAGAACTTGTTGCCCATGAATTGCGTTAAGGAGAGTTTGATTTTCCTTTACCTTTGGTGGTAGGAGCATGATCCTTTATCTGCAGGTTTAGGGGAAGTTTGGTTGTCCCTCTAACTAGAATGGACTCATCGACTTTTTCTTGCGTACTTTAACTAAGAATTCATTTTCTCAATGGAGCCATCAAAACAAGTAATGGAGCCATTCAATGAAACGAGAAAAATAAGACTTGGGGCCTTACGCTTGAGATGATTGCTAGTGTTCCACCTTGCTCCATCTACGCCAGTGGCTTCAAGTCAAAATATTTAGAAAAAGCGGATGTGTCAAATTTAAGTGTGAGGGACAACCAAAACCCCACTTAGTGTTTGTAGTGTTTACCTTATCTTTTTTGTGTTTCCTTAGGTAAAGCTAGTTTCATGCTGTGATAATAAAAAACGCGTCAATTATCACAAGTTATACTCGACACAAGTCAATTCCTCTCCTTGCCAAAAACATGTTTTCCAACAAATTTCTAGAAATCAAGCCCTTGCTTACTGCTAATGTTATTCTCGTTTTATCCGTACCTTTTCTAAACCCCATGATACATTGCGCACTTGCTGCTTGTTTTAACTTACCATAAATTGCTTTTCCTTGCTGGGGCATCTTGAGATAGTATGTCCAAACCATCTCATCCTCTAGTCAGTTAGTGCTACCTTTTTGGGAATGGTCCTCTTTTCTCATCGCATCCTTTCTTTTAATCCAACCAAGCATGCGCTTGTTTGCTTTTGTCATCTTAAGCGATTTGCTCTTTCTTAGTTGCCCACACATTATAGTTGGCCTCAACACCGTCCTACAGAGTTTTACTTTCAACGCAGCAGGTATATTGCAATCACAACACACTCTAGAAGCACTTCACTTTACCCCTATTTATGAGCTCAACTCTTGTTCCTTCATGCAAAGACTTTCTACAGGTTGAGTCCTGAAGGTTGGGCTCAAGGTTGGTGCTGCGATGAACTTGAGACCGTATAACTCCCTCCCTCCCTCGCTCGAGCAGTAATCATGACATGATTTTTAGGTGGCGGTGATCGACTTTGGTAATTATTTTGTAGGCATGGTATTTGGGTTGTTTCTTTTTAAAGATTAGGGAGACGTGACTATAGTTCCTGCTCGTGCTTAATGGTTGAGAGAAGAAATATTGGGTGTAACTGTGATATCATTGATTCCAGGTTTCCCTCTTTATTTGTTTTGAAGTTTTGACGTGATTTGGGTTGTTGCGGTGGTTAAGAGAGAGGATGTATAGAGATGATAGTGGGGCTGCCGTGGTCCAAGGTTGTGCTAGGCGGAGTGGTGGCACCATGTTATTAATAATTTCCTCTCTATTATTCATTGTGGAGAACTTAGTTGAGCAATTTGCTCATCTATCAAATTGACTCCTAAGCAAGAAACTTTGGAGTTCTTTTCTGCTAAGAGTAAGAAATATATTCACCTAAGATGACCAAAGCAAATCACATATTTATAGGCGGCCTAAAGCTTCCAAAATGCCAAGCCTCATGAGCCATTAAAGACTCCTCAATCAAATAACAACAGAACTCAAACACAGAGATCCAAGTGTTGATATGGACAGTTCATCTCCCTCAAGAAGCTTTGTTTCCATCATCTGAAACACTCCAAAACAAATGCCATTGAACTAAATCACAAAGCTTCATCTATTTATACTAACCAACTAGTAAGGAGTCTACCACCCTGATCTAGGCATAACCTATTAAATGTGCAAAAGGCCACGTATCATAGCGCTCATTGAGCAATGCAGCAGATGATCCAGTAAGACCACATATGTAAAGCAAGTCAAATGGAGTCAGCATGCCTAAAATTCCACGATATAGGCATTGTAACTAACATTTACTGGAGTGGTCTTTATACATTTCTTTGTTTGTTCTGTATCCAGAAAGGCCGGTTATGTATTCAGGAACTGGTGCATCAGCCTGGGGGAGCTTCAGACTTCCTCATCAGGTGACTCTCTCTCTCTCCCCTCCCTCCCTCCCTCTCTGTGTATGTGTGTGTGTCACAATGTTGTCTTTGATTTTCTAAAGAAAACATTGTGCTTGTGTTGTTTCCAGTTGATGTCTCCAACGGGGAGTTCTGGACCACCCTCTGGTTCACAGATGGACTTCTTGAGCGAACTTCGTCGTGCAATGCGAAATGCAAGTGCTGGTCCTGACACCTAACAGTTACAAATCAAGAAACTTTAGTTGAAATTGATGTGCGTGGTTCTTTAACTTTCAGAATACTTGGATCAGTGTGTTCAGAGAACTTGTTGTATTTGTTAGTAATTCCTAATATATGCTACTGAGATTATGTGTTTCACTTGAGAGAGCAAGATCCACATTTGCGTTGCATATGTGCGATTTGTGTATATCAATCGCGTGTCCGGTTTTTCTGTCACTGTCAAACAGAACAAAAATGCCCTTTTAGAAACGCAATGTTCTTTTGTGGATGGATCTCTGCATTTTTGGCTTTAAGCATCTAAATCGAAAGATGGTTATTATTGGGTGAATGCTGCCTGAGATGATTTTGTTTCACTTCAACAAGCATTGTGAAAGTTGTCAAATCTCGTCAGCTGCGGCGAAGAGAGAATGGAATAAACTTTCGAACTACAATAAATTGCTATTCTTAAACAAAAGTTGCATCAGGTTGGAGTTGGCCAATCCAGTAGTCCATCTTAGTATTGCAAGTCCAGTTAAGGGAACTTTTGAGGACGCAAACACAGAGGTTGTCCGCATTAGAACCAAAGATACTGCAGCTGACTGAACAATGCAATCCTAATAGAGAACGCCCGAAGTGATGACGGCACCAAGGCACTGCTACAAAGTGATGACGGTAAGCAACTTCAAAATCTTATCGATTCAATGCTTTTTGATTCTGTCAAGCTTTGACGCTACACAGAGTTGCACGCTTTGACCAAGAGTGAATCTAATGAATGTAGATGAATTGGTGATTGATGGGTATAATTAGCTTGTGTGGTCCTTGACAGGATGCTATATTATCATCAACATAAACCAAATATTTGTTACATTGCCTGATGATCGAACGAATTCCTTGCTCAGAAATCTGGAAACCCGCGCGTGATTATTCTGTCCACACGGGAATTATCCCTTGAGCTGCCAAACGCTTCTCAACCCAGAAGACAACGTGTTTAGCTGTGATTTTCTTCTCATCAACGAGAAAGGGCTCTACCGTGCTCGGACCTGACCTGTACGAGGACAGAGAAAACCCTTTTGGACCTGGCCAAGCAGAGAGATGGTCACTGGTTGTAATGAGCAATGGTAACATCAATAGCACACTTGAAACTTCCACACCCAAAAAAAGAAGACTCACCAGTGAGATCTCCATCAGGGAAGAATGCCCAAAATAAGTAGGGATTGCCCTTCTTTAGAAAGGAACCTTCTAACTGAGGGAAAAGAATACAAACATACGAGAGCATCGGAATCTTTGTTCTTCGTCTCACCTTTGATATAGAAGTAAGAGTATGATAACATAGTATGCGATTAAGTAGAAGACTGACCCTGTTTTCTCCGAACGATAGCTCGATGTCAGAGATATCATCTTGAGCTTTGAGGATTGCTTTGAGTGAAGGGATCACATCCTCCTCCATCATCTCAGGTAGTGACTTGGCTTTGGCTTTGGCAGGAGGCTTTGGCTTTGCAGGAGCTGCTTCTGCAGGCTTTGCTTCCTTCTTTTCCTTTGTTTCAGCAGCAACTGCTATTGACAAGCATAAATGTTCATAAGAGGATCAAGTTTCCATCTAGACACGCTGTTTCAAACATTGGCCGGCCAGTGCATCATAATCTGACACAAATTTGAAGAGGAAAAAAGACAATGATAACAACCAAGCTGAAAGTGCTAAATTACCAGTAGATGTAGATGATTCTGGTACAGCAAAACAGGCGATGCTTCGCCGTGATGTAACTATTTTTGTGACCACCTGCAGCACACACGACATGTAGACTTATATAGCAAACGCTTTACAGCAAATGAGGGAAACAGGTAGAACGAAATTCGAGTTGGGTTTTCTAATGCATTGAGCCAAGTCCTAATTGAAAATTTTTCGGCTCAAATGATCCTGGACAGTAAGAGAACAAGAAACCTTCCCAAGTCTGCTTGCATTATTTCAAGAATGTCAAGAACCCAACGAGACAACGTATACTTTGGGAAAATTCTCTTTGCCGGTCGACTCTCTGTTCATTGCCAAGCAGTTTAGCCTGTCGGGTTACTGACTGAACTGTGGAATCCACACTGAACTGTCTATGAAGAAGCATGATTTGTAAAGGGACTAAAATCTGATACTGGTTGGTGCTTGAAATCAGTGGGGACTTGGGAGACAAGATGGTATATGTTTAAAGTATGTACCACACATTCTGCAAAACCCACACCTCAACCCAACACGCATGCACAGCGCAAACATGAATGTTACATGTTAAATGACCTGACAAACACCTCAACATGTACGTGAATGATCTGGGAGTTTACCAATGGAAGTGTGGAGGTGAATTTCGCTTTACGGCTGTAGTAGGAAGAAGATGGAAAGCTCTGTACCGCAACTGAGCCTCCTGTTATTGCCATGTTTAGACACGGAGAGAACTGAACTTTAATTTCTGTTCCTTCAACCAAGCATTGTTCTAATGTATCTTGCTTTATCTTTGGCGGGTGCCTTATCAGGGAGATAGAGAGGGGAAGAGATGTTGCTGGGTTCCGCAAAAGTGAAGGAGCATAAGCAGAAGAGAACGGAGAGAGAGAGGAGGCGACAGAGGAAGATTTTGTCATGTCATCCACACATTTTTGCTTGGAGAATACGTACCACTGGTTTTTCTCAATCACCTTGCCACATTTTTAGTACAATCTCTTTTTTTTTTTTAATTTTATTTTTAAATTTGGGTATTAAATAACAACATTATACTACCGATCATATCAGAGAGATTTTCTTATTGTAACTGGTAGCACAATCTGTTTGGTTTCACATATTGTCCTCTTATCTTAAAGTAAGGTGAAATTTGTAGGTTTTTATCTTTAAGGACCATTTTACATGTAACACAGAAATGTTGAACCTTTTTTTGATAATATATTTAAAGAGCTTCTCACCCAAAAACTTTTTTTTTTTTTTTCTGTTTTATTTGTAGTTTGGGTTTTATCATGGTACCTTTCAACTACCAGAGCAGATGCAGGTTTAAATATCGCCTTACATACGCTTGCACAGTTATAGCTTTGACAAAAGGCTTTTTTTTTTTTTTGAGTGAATGTTAGAAATTAAAATGTGTGAGCTTTGTCGTTTACAATGTTATAATTCGTTTTCAAAACATTTCATACGCTTTTGAATCCGAATTCAACATAAAAGCAGTAGGATAATCAATTCTAAGTAGGACTAAATGTTTGTCATTGATCAATGCAGTGCCATTGGAGAAGCTTCTTTGCCTAAATGACTACTAGAATGGCGGGAATCCCTCAATGGGACTCCGAAAAACGAGGGGAAATCAAAAAATGAATTGCTCAACCATTATTGAAAGTTTTACGAACTAATGTGACGCAAAAGAAATAGGGAAAAAAAAGAAGCAAATGGGGCAATAACTACCACAAATATTTTGTCGCCTATAACAAGGTGCAAATTTGTTGGTGAACCCGGTCGGTGCATTATTTGTCTTTTTGGGTGTATACTCACTTCTTTTGCAACTGAAACTTCATCAATTACACCTAAAGGAGATGCCCGAATGGGTGAACCCATTTTCGCTTATCAAACTCCATTTGATATAGCGAATAGCCAGGAGATTACAACTTACATGTATCAATCAAAGACCACCCGTACACAAAAGAAGGGGGAAAATGAAGAAGAGATTCAGCTGAGGGAGCAGATCATTTGGCAGCTAAACCACGGTTGTGAGTGTCCTGGGTACATCAGAACTAGCAGATTACGCATAACATCTACAGAGGCCTGCATCTGGGAGTGCATGATATAGTTAACGGACTTGGATGACATCCAGTCTAGTTTCAGGATAAACTGCGGCATAATCTCTTCTTGTCCAACAAAATGTGAAGCCTTCCAAAACACAAATCTGCAAAGGCAACCGGTCAATTTGATTTGCAGCTTCGGTACAATAAATAAGCACTGCGCCTCGATGATGCCGACCTTCGAAAAGGAAAGAGGTGATTGGCCTTAAAAGGGTGTACAAAAGGAAGTAACAATGAAGATGGGACTATCCCGAAGCAAAAGGCTCGACTTGTAGCTAAAGGAGCTGGGGATAGAAGTTTCAACACTGTTTTTCGACCTCTATGTTTCCTTGCGATGATTTCTTTCTTGCTTTGCTGTGATGGGATTAAACATACTTTGCTTAAATTTCTGAACCATGTTGTAAGCCTGCATCAAAAAACATATATATGAGAGACAAACGACAATGCAAACTAGTGCTAGAACTTTAGAGATACTGTAGCCTATAGGGATATAGTAGTCATTTTATATCTACTAAGCCAATCCAGACTAATCGTTTGGTGTGAAAACAGCTTAGGCATTATACTCCTCTAGAGCTCAATGAGAAATAGGGGGAGACAATGATGCAATAAGGTATAAGTGCACTAGCCCATCATACAGGATCCAAGCAGCCATGTCTCTTGTGAAAATTTCTTAAAATGAACTTCAAGTCAAGTCTTGCATTCCCAATTACCTTTCTCACTCCAGACGTTAAACCCATGTTCGCAAGGGACTTATTATTCACATACTTCCAAACCATGCTTTCTTTATCCTGCTCCTTGTGCAGATTATTCTTCCCACCTTACATCAAGAAACCGGAAACATGAATTAGTATTACAGAAAGTGAAGCAAACATCTGTGTTCAAGCGTAGATGTGTGTGTGTGTGTGTGTGTGTGTGTGTGTGAGAGAGAGAGAGAGAGAGAGAGGATGAAACCTTTTAGATGTAAAACCAACAACTCTATATACATCTTTAGACGAATATGGGTGAAGACATGAACATATTCTCCAACATCTTCCCGTAAAACTACATTATAGGACTTTTTGGTGTCGAGATTGAATGACTTCTTTAACAGAGAATCAATTGCTCCTCTCCGTGTGGCCAAGTCTACTTCTCCATCCAATGGGACAGATGGAAACTCCCAGAGTCCAGCAAGTAAACCTTCATCTGGTCTCTTCACAAGAAGAAATTTGCTCTCAGATTGGGGTCTCTCGATCAAATCTTCTCCATCCAGTATCTCCACAATACTGACAGCACAAAAGTCACACCTTTGTTTGGCCTTGACCACTTTTGTTGGATAATCTGTAACAGTAACTGATCTATCTTGTCTAGAGACTGATAGCGCATGACATTGAGCCGAGAGAGGGCATGAAGAACAGCTTGGGCTCGAAGGAGTGCACAGTGTTGCACCAAGTTCCATGAGAGCTTGGTTGAAATCTCCAGGTCGACAAGGATCAACCAATTGCCCTGCCAATTTCCTATTTCACAAGATTAAGAGAGAAAAAGTTTCTCATGAATATGGCTCTGAGAGAAATGAATGACATGCAAAAAAAAAACAAGGTTGATAGATAAAAGGGGTCAATTGTCAATAATTAATACCCGAAGGGCCTGACCTGCGAATCCAAAGTACATGAGGGGGGTCATTTGTCATTTTCCCTTATGGAAAACCAAAACTTCTGACAAACAGCTTTAATATCTCTTTTTTTTTTGTCCTAAATTATGGGCATGGGCATCTCGTGGATTTCCAAGCTTACGCGGTCAATCAGATCTTATCTTTTAAACAGAAAAAAATATAGTAAGATAGTCCACTAAATTAAAATGCTCACCAAAAGTTCTTGACAGTCACCACGTCTTTTGGATTTGCAGATATAGCCTTTAGTCTGGCAATCACCCTAACAACATTTCCATCAACCACAGGTACTGCCTAGATAGCAGATTTTAACATTATGAGTATGTGATGAAGTATGCCTTTATCATGAAAATCTCAGGAGCTACTGACCTCCTTAAATGCTATAGAGGCAATGGCACCAGCTGTATAGTGTCCTATTCCTCGAACTTTCCTAAGAGCACATACTGATTTAGGAAACCCTCCTCCTTCTTCAACAATCATTTTTGCTCCCTAACAACAGAAGCAGTCAGCAATCAATGAAAAAGAGCATGATCTGCCAAGGGATTGTAAAGAGATCTCCAATTGTATACAGACACCTAAAAGTAGATCCTAGGTGTCCTGATCAACATAATTTATGAAGTTATACTTCTTGATAAAATTACGAAACTTGGTTTAAAACTAACGATCAATCACTCAAATAGATAAACCAAGAAGCTTCACACGTTACTATTCACCAACACCAGTGAAAAACTACCACATCTATTAAATTCTGAACGTTATACGGGTTCTAATGGTTGAAATGCAGTAAGAAATTTTAAGGGAGGCAACCCATGCACTCACCTCTCTTCCCCTACCCCACAATAAAACAAGCGTTCAGGCAAGTAACGTGATTTCAGCTAACTGTGAGGCCAACAATTTGAAGCATTGCACCCCCAACATGGCACATTAGGGGCATCTAGTCTCCAGGAAATGTTTTTGTTCTCCCCCACCCCTTTAACTTCTGGATATGTTCACACTTTAATTCCTTCAATGCAAACATGCTATCAAGACAATCCACTCACTTTTATACTCCACAAAATCTCTTTCACTCTCATACGGAACAAAAGTCCTTATCTTCCAATTTCTTCTTTTCTGATAAGTAAATGTATAATTACGAAGCGCCGAAAGGGGCAAACCCATGTACACGAAAAGGTTACATGTCACCTATACACCTCAAAAAGCTATCCTAGAAAACACAAAAAGGCATCAGTTGGAACAAGTTTTTCCTTGGCTCAAAAAGCAAGCATAGACAAAAAAGGATTCTTAAGATTCTCCAAGGATATCTCTACACCCTCAAAAGCTCTAGCATTCCTTTCCCTCCAAATGCACCAAAACACGCATGGAGGAAACAACTCCCACAATTTCACTGCAGGCTGCCTCTTCTAACACAAAGACCTAGCCTTGAGAGGATCTAGAGCCGAACAAGGCATAACCCAATAAATCCCCAAAAGGCTGAATACAAGATCCAAAGCTCACTAACAACAGAGCCGAGCAGTGGAAGATGTGCTACCAACTTACCAGCCTTCTTGCATATGAAGCACCAAATCACATATATCTTCCTCCTTTTCCTCAACTTGTCACCTGTAAGAATTGAATCCATTGCCGCTTCCCACACAACAAAGAAGATCCTAAGAGGAGCCGAAGACCGCCAAACTGCTCTCCAAGGAAACAAAGAGTGCTTACGGCAAGAAAGCTGCACATAGTACGACTTAACAGAAAACACACCCCTTCTATCTTCTTTCTACAGCACCTTATCCTCTCCACCTCCAGGAGCTGCCACTGAAATTAATACGACCCAAATAATGAGAGACACCTTCTAATTCACAATCATAAGAAGCTCTTCTTAAATCAGGGTACCATGCAAGCTAACTCCCTACTAAACAAGAGAGCTCCTCAACACTTGCCTTCTTATGCCTTGCAACATCAAACAAAGCGGAAAAAGACTTGCAAAGTTCCTCTTCACCGCACCAAAGATTGACTCAAAATTTTACTCGATTGCGATTCCCAAATTGCAACATTTTTTCTTTAAAAGACTTCAGGGGAAAATTCATGCTCCCAAATTCACCATCAATGAGTTCTAGCAAGAAAGTACTCGTTGACTTGGCCCCAAATTTAGAGAGAGAAGCTCTAAACCGCATGTTTTTGACGAAAATGCAGAGAAATCAGACAGTGTATATCTTTCATGAGACAAAAATTTTGAATTGAAGCGAGGAACCACTAGAGGAATCCACCTCTATATTCAGTTCCTAAGAGTTTTGGTATGCATAAGACCTGGTAAAATTTCAGATATAAGAAGCTAATTTCTTTTTGCCCTGCTGGAAACTCACATGTTCCTACCATTACATTGTTGTGGTCATTATTCTTTTTTCCATCAAGCAATACAAGTGAAACGAATTTTCACTTGGCATAAGGTTCAGTGACAGAGGCTGAGCACCTTATTTTTGTCTATGAGCATGTTTTGCAACTAAATGACCTTATTTTGCTGATACAGTACCCTACTGGTGCAGCTAAAAGGATTACAGTATATATGAATCAAATACATAGTGGATTGCCCTTACATATATATACTTTAATCGCATAACCAAATCAAGCATTTTTCAAACCTCTAGCAGAAACCGTGCCCGTCTATAATAGCCCAAGCCTGCCCACATCTCATTTACCTCCTGCTCAGACACGCAAAAATTTCCACATTGCAAAATACAAAAAACCCATCAATTACTGTTGAAAAAAAGAACAATATAAAAAAAAATCTTAAAGTTTCATTTTTGGTACCTCAAGAGTAGCTTGAGCTAGGTGATTAAGAGTAGGCCATTTCTCCATCCACCGATTGAAATAACCAATTACAGTCTGAACCCTAGTTTGCTGTAGCATTACTTCAGACACCCACACAGCGTAAGCCCTAATATCACCATCTCCCTCACAATTTCCGCTAATTCTTCGCCACGGCAGGTCCCTCTGATTCAAATCGTACCAGTTCAACAAAGAAGCCCTAATTTCCAGGGTTTCATCTTTTCGAAAATCAAGATCCTCAATGTCTCCAACCAACAATACCTCTTCCCGACGTTTAACTGGTCTCTTCTTCTTGATAACAGTGTCGCTAATTTCTAGGGTTCCGCCTTCAGTGTCGCTCTCTTCTCGATAATTAGGTTTTGCTTCTCTGACGCGGCGCGGCCGCTTTTCCCTCTCAGTGGTGGTAATGACTGTGGTGATCGTTGTGCTCTTCCTGGTTGCGGCGGCAGTTGAGGGGGCGGCGCTGGCCATGGATATGACCGGTGGAGGTGGTGAGGGAAACGGTGGAGTTAAAGCGAGTCGGAGTGATGAATCGCCCCAACACCAACTCTTTCCCGCTAAGTGATGTGTTTGAAAATACATGGTGAGTTTTTTCGAATCGAGTATTTGCAAATTTCCTAAAATAGACTTCAGAATATTTAAATTATACTTTGATTTTATCCACATTTGACATATCCGGATCCTCTGCCGTGGCTAGGATTACAGCAGAGGTGTTGTAGACCTAGTCACAGCCGTTGAATTAAAATAAGTAGAGGGCAACGGCTGAGATGAAGTCACGTCACCAGACACATTGAAGCCGGGTCATTTACTCTGCCGACAAACACTCTCTCTCCAAACTCCCACAGCCCATTCACGTCGGCGTAAACCAGCTCTAGCTTTCGGTGATGATACGTCGACGGCGCATCGTTTGGTGAACCGGCCGGAGACGCGAACCATCGATCCACCTTCCGACGAAACGATGACGCCGGAACCAACGATCCAACAATTTGAAATATGAACCAAGGATGGCGACGACGCCGGCGCCTCTAGGGGACCATTCCCTCTTTCGGATCCACAATTCCTTTGGTCGGAGGCAGAAGCCCCTACAAATCCCGGCCTGCCCAGAAGCCCCTACACCTCCCGAGCTGGCCTAGTATTTGCATCCTCTCCCACTCAAGGTAGCCTAGCATCTGCCTCTTCTGCTGGTCAAGCTGCACATGAGAATTTGAAGAGAGAGTTGGAGTTTTTGATGCAGATGATTCACGGCGTATAAAAGCTTGCTGTCAAATAGAGATTCGGGATTTCCACTCGTTCAGTACATCTCCTCCAATCGGTCTGCATACCATGGAAGACCCTTTCTTGTCAACACCTTCGGCCACCATAATGTATGTTGTTATCAATTCTAAAAATGTACAGAAATGCTTGGTGGAGGAACTGATTGGAAGACGATTGATGATGGAACTAATGAACGACTTTCTTGGAGTTTGCTAATACCATGGTCTGCACTTTTGTTCACGGGCTGTAGGGAGACGGGAGATGGGAGACGAGGCCATCTTGACTATGTCGTCGCTGGAAAATGGAGGGTCGTCGTCGTTGGAAGCTGGAGAGTCGTTGTCGCCGGAAGTGGAGGTCGTCACCAGTAGGTTGATTGTAGAGAGAGAAGATTAGAGTGCTTTTTCTTTTTGGACTTCACGCCAACAATTGGGAAACAGAAGTTTGATGACGTGGCTTGATCGTGGCCTTCGAAATTGATCGGATGGCTGTAACTAGAGTTACAGCATGTCTGTTGTAACCCTAGTTACAGCAGACGATCCGGATCCACATTTGACATACTAAACGATATTTATTCTATTCGAAGCTGCTATTCGTGATTTTGTTGAATGTATATGTATACCAAAGTTTATTAATATTTTTTTAAGTATAAAATATAGCACGTAATAGTTATTTACTCCGTAAAAGATGAAGGGAATATCATCAACTTACCTTGGTTATTAACACTTGAATGGTTCCATAGAATGAAAACATGTGACTGGACCTTCTAATTTGAATACGAGTAACGTGCCAGCTAAATATAACAAAACCGCAGTGTTGGAATTGAATCTAATTACGCGCTCTCTCTCTCTTTTGAATCTTATGACTAACAAATGGCCCACAAATAACAGCAATTTGTTTGTTGGTGGCTCAAACAACTCAAAACTCAAGTATCATCAATAGCTTAACATGCCAGCCGATACAATTTTTCTAGGGCTCAATGCTCTTCAAATGTATTGTATCAAAGATCGAGCATTCCCCCCTTAACATTGTAGCGTTGTTAGCACGACGGAGAGGCTATGCACTACCCTCATGTGACACTACCAGGGGGAGTGCGTTAACTATTTTTCCTTCTTGTTGTAGTCTTCCTTAACTTTCATGAAGCTCTTAAAACTTACCCAAAGAAGAAGAAGAAAAAATATTGAACATTCCCAAGCGAGTTTAAAATGGTCTGTTTAAATTGTAATAACAACTTCAAACTGTAACAAAACCTGATCACTTTTTGAAAAAATTAACCAAAAGAGTTTAATCAAGCAAAGCACCAAGCCAAGCTCTTGGCTTGCTTACCAATTTTAGAACCTGAAGCCAAATCTTCTGTCACGCATTAGTTTCTCTTTACTTATGTCAAGTTAGACGATGCCAAATCAAGTCTAATCCATATAATCGTAGGCATCATCCCATATGATGAACTTTACACACAACCTTTAAAATGTGTACAAAATTGACAGGAATCTTACTTAGGTCTGGTGTCATTTCCTGAATAAACTTATCAGTTCTCACTCTATTTCTTATGACTCTGGAGCAGATTCTTTGTGCACAACTCTTCCAAGCTGAATACCCGCGGTAGAACCATCAGTTGAACTCCCTTGGACAGAGCCGGTGGCTGCAGCCTTCAACCCCTTCTTTCTTTTCACTTTCTGAGCCCAACCAACAAGGCCTACTTGTATATGTTCATCAAATATTGACTTCTTGAAGTTGGTTCCCATCTTCGATTCATACGGGTAAGAGAGAAGGGTAAGTTCATTAATCAGTAAAGCTCAAAGTTATCTCAAAACTGGAACTTCACTTACCTGTGTAACAATAGCATAAAGTGGCAGAGTGCTGTAACTGCAGAGTACCTGAATGAACACCCTACAAGGAGATTTGATAGCGATAACAGCATTAAGAATCTTGATCCTGTCTACCATACTTTTAAGAAACTTTAACACCATAATCTGATTTAGGTGTTCTGGAGGAAGGGAAAATCGCCTTTACCCTATAATAAGCCTGGGAACAATGAAACGAACTTGTCCCATTATGCAGGAGTCAAAACCATATTGAACCTACAAGGTGAGTACAGCATATAACATCAACTTTCCCAGAGGATGAACATCTACCAAATTGATAGCTGACCTTCACAAATCATCTTACCAGTATCCAGAAGAAAAATGCTATCTCGAAAGCATTTTGGAAGAGGATGAAGTGTATCAGGAAAAGGACAATCCTGGGTCGATGGAACCAAAAATGATCATCAGAAGGTTTTACAACCAACTCGCCTTCTATGGCTATATGCTTCTCAGCAACCTCATGAGCCAACTGGGATATAATATGCTCCAGCTTAGATCCCACAGCAAGTAGCAGCTGGAAGAAGCACAGGGGAAAAACATTAACAGCGTTAAAATTTATAGTAATAACTTATAGAGCAGTGCACTACGATTTACTTGTGCACAAGGTTAACTAATGAAAATGACCAATCGAATGCAACAGAGTCATTGAACACAAATGACATGCTATTATGAATACATTGAATGCAAATGACAAATTGCACATATTCCTTTCATTAACAGGTGATAATCATAGTCACGGCCCTGATATTCTACATGTGATGCAACTTAAAATTTGCATTAGGATTCACCTTTGCAACAGTTCACCATGCAGCAATAAGGACCAACCTAGTGCATAAAAAGCAAGGAACACACTTACAAGGGAATAAACGCTCCCCTTGGCTGCCCCTCTAACTAGCTATTGCCATGTATCAATGTTATTGGGATTAGCACTGAGAAGGTTGTGTCTGCCTTATTTAGTTCTGAAATCTTCCTAAAGATGTTACCTTGAAGAAGCATACACCTCGAGTTGCCATGTTAGCAAAAAGGCTGCCTAGTTGCTCGTGCAAAGAGAATTATCGCATAGTGTAGAACATGGAACATGATATACAAATAAAGCAACACACCCATCATCCACGGGGCAGCTTCCTGAACTTTGATTAAAGCATGATTTATATTGTTGGACCCATTCTATAATAGCTTAAGCTTTCAAAGCAGATGGTAACTTAACATAGTGTTAGAGCTCACGCTTGCACAAGGTCTTGGGATGGATTCTTACCGCTTGCAGATTGCCCCATTCATACTTCTCATTGATCTTTCTTACACTTGGTGGTTGTGCGCATCGAGTTATTTCGAATTGATTTGTCTCCACGTGCAATTCGGGACTGCACGCTAGGGGGAGTCTTTAAGCATGAGTTAGTGATTGATATCCCAATCTGAATCCCAAAAGTTGTTCCATAAATGACATGACTAACTGTGGTCAAACTGTTTAAAAGCAGCTGACATCATGATTTACAATTTTTCCCAATTGCGATATCATTCTGGAATCAAACTTTGGGACTAAGGTTGGGAATCCAATCTTTGTTATCTTTATATTAGCCTTAATGGTGGTGCGCCTTGATATGATTGTAATTAATATGTCTCTTTCACATGCAGTTGGGGCTTGCACATGTGGGGACTAAAAAGCATGATATACATGGTTCATGGAACAGATGGTAACTTAACATTCAGGATAATATTTGGAGACCAATATAAGTATGCAACGATGATGGACCACAACAAAGGATATTTGATGTCAGAAACACTCACAATGAATGGAATGAAAGCTATCCAAAAGTACGTATGCCACCCTGCACAACATAATAACAACACATGATTATTTAAGAGGTAATCCTCACAGACAACTGAATGTCACAATTTCAAAAGGCACATAGTGAACGAAATAAACAACTCCGCCACGATCCTTATGCATGTTGCTACGACTATTCCACATATGTTGTCCATAGACTGCTTAAAGGGGTATTGGCTTGCAATTGTAATCATTTGAGACACCAAAAACAACTAAATCCTAGAAATGATATAGTACCAACAACTATGGCGCATATCTTTGAAAAAAAAAAAACACCAAGATACCGTCAAAGTTTATTGCTATTTAACACTTAACACACTGTCTCCCAATAATGAAGACTAGGAAGAAATTGTCCTGGGGCATAAAAGCAGCCCGTCACAATAAACTTTGACAGTTGGGAGCGTCCCGATCTTACCTCGTAACTCTAAAAGCCCCAAACCGAGACATTAGCACCAAAATTTCCATTGCAGTTAAACTTAAGACTTCGACTACAAACACCTTCAATCACATTGGATTTTCTCCTTGTACCTTTCACAAATTTCTAAGATAGATTATTATGTAAAAATAAATGTTGAATTCAGCTCAAATGACAATCATACAATAAATAAGGTATCTTTGACAGTTAAAGCTAGGGTAAAAAGAACGAGTGAAATAAACATATAACATGTATGCTAGGAAATTTAAGAAAAGAAGGGAGGGAATCCAGTGTTTCAGAGGAAGTGTTAGATATAACATCCAACAATTTAATTCAGATGTCAACCATTTCACCCATACGCTAGGAAGCACCGACACCTCATATAGGTCCAGATATGGTGTCCGACACCTACCAACACCTCGACACACCACCAACACCTCTAGACACGTGTCCCACACCTCTAAGCAGTGTCCGAATTATATATTTATTTTCAATTATTGGACACCGTATCGGACACTTCTTGAAGAAGTGTCCACACGCATGGGGGCCTAAATACAATAAATCAAACTTCTTTCAAGGTCAGTGTATTATAATTGACAAATCTGAAACTTTTTTAGAAATGAACTTTTAAGCTAAACCTTAAGCAAATCGACCCAACAAACGGTACCCTTTTTCTTTCTCTCTCATCTGTTTCTCTTTCCTTCTTTTTGTTACTGAAAGCATCCAAACTTACGGGTCCAGAGGAAGATAGTCAACATCTCCGACCTCATTTACAGATCCCTTTGGCTATATAAGACCTCTCCTTCATGCCTTTGGTCCCATGTTGTCTTTTTTCCTTCTCTCTTGTTACTGTTGAGACTCTAATGTTGGTACTGTTGAGACTATTTCATGTTACTTTCTTTCTTTCTTAACAGTTTTCAACGAAATTCAACTGCTCCAGTTGATGTTTATTTTTATTATTTATTATATATATCGAATTTATATAACAAAAATTGTTAAAAAAACTCAGCCTTGTCTTGTAATGTAAAAAAAATTGGTTTTTGGAAATTGCAATGTCCGGGTCCTGGTCAGCGTTGGTGCCGGACACGGTGTCCATGTCCGTACTACCTAGCTCATATCAGACCCGCCCAGGCACGAAGGACACTACTCCAACTGGTGGATCAACTAGGTAAACCACTGCACAGTTTAAGAATCAACTTGGGAAGTACACCATTTAAGCAAGTGTTGTTGACATGGAACATGTTAAATATTTGCCGAAAAGAACTTTCTCATGCAGTTTTAGTTGTATAAATGGAGCATGTTACTGTTAAGTTACAAGTTGCTCCAAAAGCCCAAGTTGTTAGAGAATGAGCCCGACATGTATTTATTTAATCTAAGGGGCATCGCTGCAAAGTGCAGAAAGAAATGTAGTAGAGAATTGATGAGAAATATAAAAAGGAGTGCAAGTGGGAAAAATCGAACCTAAGACCTTGCCCAGCCCATATTAATGTACCAGTTTCTCTAAAAGCTTAAGCTAGTCAAGAATGGGCCCAACATGTATATCATTGCTTTAATAGTTTCTAGGCCTGATGAGGAAGAATTAGCATTTACTGACATGACCTGAAATATATAGGCTTCGAATTCCAAAAGAAGTTTCCAGCTGAGTTTGAGCCTATGAAATTAGCTTGGCCAAAATGAAATCATATTTTTGCAGAAAAATCCAATTATACTATCAAGGTTAATGTTAGAAAGTATATCCAACTCCCCTACATTTAGTTATCAATATATTGTTTCCTGTACAAAATTCCTACATCACTCACTTGAGACGTCATCCCTTTTACTTGAAACTTGGAAAAGTAGTAGAAAACCAAGATATAATTTTCTTTTACAAAAAGAAAATGATCCTAGTACGTAAAGTCACAATGATCTCGAGTTGCAACTTAAATATGAGTAGAAATAAGCACAAGAAAAAATTGAATGGCCTGGCAGTATTAAGCACCAGCAATAAAGTTAATTGACAAGTGCAAATTCGAAAAGGTCATTAGAGTACATACCATTGACATTCAGCAGCAAGAAAATGACCACAAATATCCACAAATACCAACTGCAAGCAAGAGAAACAGGTATACCATTAGGACGAAAATACTAGCTTTTATCTGTGGATACACAAAAATATCACGAGGAGGTCTATGTATGACTTGCCTTATGCCAACAACTTTCTTAAAATCATCTTCCAGGGCACGTATCATGTACTTGTGAAAATTGAACTTTGGGTTTCCCCTGCAATGTGTCTGCAAGAGCACATTTAAACATATGTCAACTAAAACTACATCTAGTGAGAGAAACTTCTATCGGACACCAAATCCCTTCTGTCAACTTACCGTAATGAAACCCAGCCGCAGTGCTACATAATCTGTTTTGGTGACGGATCCGTAAAATTGTTTGAAGAAGGAATGCTGAAACATTCACCACCAATAATGCATTCAGGAAATGACTATTCGATATAGACAAAAGAATAAAAACATAACAGTAATTTAATGCGAGTAAAAATGCTGTGATCAATGTTACTTTATGTGATCAGAACATAAAAGGTTTGTATTGCTACAATTGCGTCTAGACCAGTCCACACCAGAATGTGTAATCATATTCTGCCTTACAAAAAAGAATTCACAATTGAACTGTTATCTTTTAGTTACAGGATCCTCCCATATTGGTGACTTTCGCACCCACTCCAGCACCCTACCACAATTGATGCACTGAGTTTGTATTAGTGATGTTCCTAAACATGTAACCCTATTTTTACTTGGTAATTTCAACGTTTCATAACCTAACTTGGGCACAAAACTTAGTCCTTCCCCCAGGTTAAGGAACATAGGACCCAAGCTCAACATATGGCACAAAGTTAAGAGAATAAATAGCATTCAAATCTCTCATACATTTGAGAAAGATAAAAATGCAAAAATTCTTTTGGAAAATGATGGAAGTTGTGGCCTTCCAGGAATGGAAATCCACATTATCTTGAATTTGTACACTTCCATTAAATTGACTGTTAAAGAAGAAAACAATAAAGAAGCCGAAGCTTAGGATATCATAAGATCCCAGGTAAGCAGGCATAACTTAATGTTATTATACTATAAAAGATAAGGTACTAAGCTTACCAACCAACCCAAGATGGCCGAGCGTTTACCAATACCCCGGAAACGATCCTTGATGAAATCATGTTGATGGACATGGGTGACCTTGGGTTTAAGAACTGCACAACACCATGTTCATCATTAGGAGTGATATTAAATGTCAAAGTAGTTCTTGGTAGGAACTAAAGGCAATTCATTGTGAACTATAGCAGTCTTTAGATTTACTATTTGATAGCAAAAAGCATGGGCCACATGCCATCTATGAACTCTAAAGAACATGGCATGAATACTTAGTACAAAACCAACTACCTCAAGTTGATGAGGTAGTTAATTTTGTACACCAAAATCATCGTTTGTCGACAACTAATTCCAATATATTGAGCATGCCTTGCCTTTTCATTTTCTTTTTTCCTATAGAGGATACTTTTAACATCATGCCAGAAATGCAAAATGAACTTGTAGGCAAGAGGTAACCACGAAACCAAGACATCCACCACATATATATTGAACGAGTTGAATTAAGAAATACTACTAATATTTTCGACTGGAAACGGTTTGGTAAACTTAATCTAAGGTGTTTTTCTGTGGCATTACAGTGCAGGTTTTGGTTCCAAATGCCAAAACTTTTGATATGGGTGACTCGTTGTCTACCTTTAACCCAACTTATGAGTCACCAAGTTAGCATGTAATTAAGAATGGCTAAAGATCATCTTCTCGTTTTAAAAGGTGAGAGAGATAAGACTTAAACGTGTCAGATACATTAAAAGTGGTGCATTTGCATAGAGTACAATAATTTTGTAATCCGACATAAAGCTGAACGCAAAGCATATTGAATAATTGAACATCTTGATATCACTCCTAAAGTTGCATACTGTCTCTTTCTCAATGTATACACATGCAAAGCATGTGCTCTACCAGTTCACTATGAATTTCATCAACAAAAGAGCAACAACTGATAATAGGCTAAAGGAAAATCATCTCGTACCTTGTGAGGCATCAAAGTTCTCTTTCGCAATGGAGTCTTCCCAATGTTTCCATTGGCGTATCTATACCAAATAAAGAGATTACATGCAGATGTAGGATAGAATTTCTGGTAAAAGAATGTAGTAGTAAACCTAGAAGTGACTTCTAACCTTTGCCCCTCCAAAGACAACGGTGAGAACTGAAAAGGTAACATGCACAATGGCCAGGACAAATATAAAGATGTGGAGATGATGCAATGCTTCAAGAGATAACAACGGGACCTGATGCTGCAGATAAATGAAACAAAAAACAGTTTAGACCTCTTGCTCGGTTCATGCCGCAAGCATGCATCACCATCTAAAGCATAATCCAAAAAACCTTAGAGACAAACATGCACTCGTATATATGCTTGAAAAATTCTAAATAAATGGATAATAGATTTATCTAGTTACTAAAGACAACCCATTTTTGTAGGCTCTATTTTGATTATTCAGTAATTTAGACTTTATTTAATTTTCTCAGTCAACTCTAGTTGGCACAGTCCGTTAGTAAGTCCAGTCAATTTTGGCTTATCCTAGGTCAGAGTCTGGATATGATAGAGAGTCCGTAAGTTGAATTTATTTTAATTTGAGTTTCTGTCCCTATTTCATCTTATCACGTGCGTTGAATAAAACGGTAGTGTTTTCCTTCTAGAAAAGGGTTTAAAAGTAAAGTTAAGGAGGAAAGTACCAGTAGGTTCTCGTTTGAACCGGATGGTTCTCCTTAGTGGCTAAAATGTCCTGGTTGGTAAGAATATTTTGGTCTTTTTCATCTTATCTCTTTGTGACGATAAGGGTTACCAATTGGTCTCCTTTTACAATCCACTCTCAAGACCTCTATAAAAAAACAGCCCTAGGCTACCCCAAAAGGGACGCACAGTTAGAAAGAGAGATCCCCTCAGATGTTGTTAGTTTTATGTCAGAAACAATCTAGCAAGAGAGAGAAAAATAGATTAGATAGATTAGAAATCCCTTCTCCACCATACACATGTGTGCATCATTCTTGCATCGAATCATGAATAATATGGAGTCAGCGGTCAGACAGTCCAAGTCAAGAGGCAAACTACTTTTGTCTTACTCTTCATAGAATAGAATGATTATAACAGAATTCCCTCCATGAGATCAATTTTTGGTCAGTGATGAAAAAAAGAAATATTCAAATTTTCAACTAGAGGAAGTTGATTAGAATCAAAATTTCAAAACTATATAACAGGAATTAGGTCACCTCAGGGTCAAAACTATTGAGGTTTTGATCCCAATTTAATTTGATCGTACATAGGCCACTCGACTCCCATTTTTAAGTTCAAACCAAAAAATAGGTTTAGCTTAGGACCTGTTCTTGTTTATTTGCATTTGGATGAAAATAATTGAAAATTACTTAAAACAAGTAGAGACCGTTTTGGGTCATGATGAGGTGCCTAATTCTCATTATATGAAATTAACCCCCAAATCCACATCTACGGTCTCGTAGATTAGATTGCCAAGGATTTTCTTGTTTTCCAGTTATTTAATTTATAACCCCAAAAATTAAAATGGCTACTCGAAAACCAGTCTTTTTAAGATGCGCAGATAGAATCTGACAGTGTCATAATGAAAACCATATAGACTACTTTTCTTAACCAAAAAAAGTATTTCAACCTCATCTCCAGTAAATTTTTTCCATATATTTGGAAAAAGGTAGCGGGACTTCATGCCTAAATCTCTCAACTCTAAAACCCCTCGACTTGAAGCACTTACGCTGCAATGACATGCCAATCATGAGTGGACAGCAGTAAGCTCCTCTAACAGGACTTTCCAGTGTAATTTCCATTCTTTTACACTGTACACTACACGCCCTTAAGAACAAATATATCTGCTTGCGGAAGCTCCACCCTGAAAAAACCTTTGAGGCTAGGTTTGCTAGATTAAAGTTCCTAGGGCGCTTGCTTTCACTTCTTTGCTAAACAAGTTCTAACAGTCAGTGTAGCTCTCACTTCTCATACCTAACTGCCACTTTCCACATTCCAAGTATTTCTAATTGTTGCTCTACTATGCAGATGATATATAATAACAAAACATCTCACGTAAAGAATCTTCAGGATTAGAAAACATTTTGCAGCAAGGCATTGGACCATGGAAAGCATCCTAATTTTCCAACCTCAAACAAAGGTGAAAGCGAAAAAAAAAAACGTTAAGGTCTCTCCTTAGAAGGCCCCATGATTGAGGTTGAAAGAACAAGCTCAAGCGCCATAACATGTATTACATACCAGTTTAAGATAAATATGCAGATGCCCAGGCATTATGACTTCATAACTCAGCTTACGGCAGAAGTAGAGCAATCATCAGAAAGAGGCATGTCAAACAATTTTTCCTTCCTTAGAAGAGTAGGGACAAGCTATAATACAAAATTTTCTGACGAACGAAGATAAACATTTTATTTAATTTGTTTTGTCTACCAATGAATCACAGGCACTCACACCTAAACTCCAATCAAAACATACTGACTGAATCTTGAAACTTTAGGCGGGCATTCATTAATCCCATGGGACTTCCATAGGAATTACAACGTGCTCAACCAACAGTAACTTTTTGTGTAATCCCTTCATTACACATGTTAACCATCTGCCAATCAGAAGTTGATTATATACGTACATAGTTTATCGCCATAAGCCCATTATCCTTAGAAGTCGAACAAAGAACTAATCATCTCTGTCTATATCCAGTAAAGTCTACAATTACTAAAAACTCAATATCATCCAAAACATACCCAATATATATATATATATATATATATATATATATATATATATATGATTACCTTCCCTTCACAGTAACCTTCACCCGTCTCGGCGAGCAAGCGCCGCAAATGGGAAGTGGTCTCTGGCTTAGCAGCAGAGGACTCTCCTTCACTAGAAGCCTCTAAAGAACATGGGAGCAGGTGGCGCACTACATCCTCGTGCACGCAAATCTTGACGATTCTGCTTTGGAACACAGTCAAAAGCAGCGAAATAAACCCCAATAGCATCAACTCTGCACCCCATGACTTAACGATCAGTATATACTCAAAGAAAGTGAAATAACTACCAAATTAACCAAAAACCAATTTAATGCAGCCTTCCGTATCCAAAAATTTCAAATCATGAGTTCACGTTAAAAATCGAAATAAACTTGCAGAGAAAATTGACAAAAAGAAATGTGCACAGAGGGACAGAGAGGGAGGCACCTTCTTTAACTTTCTGTAAAGCTTCATATAGAGGCTTTTGGTTCTTCTTCTTCAGATACTGCATAAAACAGGAAGACAATCAAAGGGTCTTCCGAGAAAAGTTAAACAATTAAACCCACTTTAAGATAATTGTGCATGATTTAGTTGAGAGAGAGAGATGGAAAAAATGTGGGGACCTTGCCGGCGTAGTGGAGGAGGCGTTCGGCGGCGAGAGAGATGGCGACGATGACGGTGCAGACGGCGGCGACAACCCACGTCGGAGTGTACTCCAACGTTGTCTCTTCGTCGGCCATTACCACCCAAAATCTACTTCACCAATCCTAAAGATTCAAGGCACTTTCAGAAATGGACCACCGATAATGCAACCAAATTTAACGCTGCCCTCCAGTTTCTCTCGAGAGGGAGGATTGACACTGTTGACACAGCACCACGAATGCAACAGCAGATGCAGTACTAAAAATTGGGGAGAGCCGGTTAACCCAACCAACCAAGACACATGGAAAGTGAAGCGATTCAAGTGACCGCGAATAGCGACGAAAATCACGGAAGGATTTTGTACAAAGTAGTAGGAAATGTGTGCGGCTGGGACTGGGGAAGAGGGAATCTCAGGCTCTGGAGCGACAGTCGCTGTCGGTCTGAATGTCGTGTGGGGGCTTGTTAATTGACTTAGCAACTGGCATCGAGTAAGACGCGTCTATTTGGACCCACGCTCTCTGTTTTAGGTGAAACGCACTGTTTACCTTTGCTTTCTTCTCGCGGAAGATCGGTTAAATATCCGGGTTACACGACGAAACAAGATGATATTGTTAAACATTTTTTTTATTATGGTAAAATAAAAATGTAAACAAGATTCGCAGTATCCGGAGATCTTGACCAGAGGTTCAGGGGTTGTACGTTTACGTTTTTCAGTTTTTATTTTTGTAATGATGATGAAAAAGATGTCTTTTTCATGTATATTTACGTTTTTTCGGTTCCGTTTTGGATAAAATTTCCAAACAGTTCGAGAAAAAGCTGAAAACACCCTTTGGGTGTTTTCACCTTTTTTCTCGAACTGTATCCTCCTAATCAGAACACCACCTCTTCTCCCTCATATCTACCACCATGTTTTAACAACCACTCACCAAACTAGACCATCAATTTCACTGGGTCTTCCTAGAAATGAAAATAGTGGGGTCCATTAATGAATTGATTCAGAAAAAAGTTGGTAAAAACGAAAATGAAAATGATAAACGTACAAAAAAAATTGAAAAAGTAGATACGGAAAAAAGTAAAAGTATACAATACGAATTTAGAACTGAATACTAAATTCTGGAAACCAAAAACAGAATATAGAATACAGAAAAAAATCTCGTAAGCGTACGGGCCCTCAGCGATTCACCACATACGTATGTAGGGTGGCCAGAGGTCCAGCCACTCGTGAAACATGTATGTAGGGTGGCCACAGTTACTCGTAAAATATGTACGTAAAGTTCTTATTCGAGTCGCGATGTGTAACTATGAAAGGTATTCAAATAATATTTTAAAAAAAAATCGTAAAATTTTATTATAAATATATATCGTGGTAGACTAATACTAAGAGCTTGGACACGCACAATGCAAGTTCTGAACCGAGAACAAGACGATCAATAATTCCAGCGATTGTCACAGGAGAAAGTACAGTAAATCTCTTATAAATTTCTAGTAGAAGTACTAAAGACGTGTAAATTTTAAATTTCACTATAAGGGTTTTCCATAATAATGTAGGATCTAAAGGTATGCACCGTTAGACATTAAAAAAATACGGTTTAAGATGAAAGTGACATCAGAGAAAAGACTAAAGTTCATGCCTAATCAAGTTACATTACATTACGTCGGAGTAGGTAACCATTTTCTTGAAATTGGAGTAAGTAGCCCGCATTCTATAGTTTTTATCTTTTAGCTATATTTTTTTTTGGGGGGGAGGGGGGGGGGGGGGGGTAATAAAGGATATATTCGGATCAACTAATTAACGATTAATACTTACACGCTCGTTATGAGTTGTGACAATTGGACGAGTGCTGAGAGATCAAGCTGCTTCTCACGGGCGATCATTGCTTCTAGTTAAAAGTTGCTTATGTGCGGTGATATGATTTAGGTGCGGATCCATGTATTTGCATAAAGTCAACTCTCCACGCAAGGGCTCACAGGAGACATAAAGTCACGAGAAAAATAAACTCATACCAAAGAAATTCAGTACAACGGCTGTGATGTAATCATGTGGGTCATAATTAAGGGGAGGAAACTAACGAAGATTAGAAATTTTAACATAATAAAGGATGAAACATTTACTGATACAAATTTTTTTTAGTACAACGACTGTAATGTAACCACGTGGGTCATAATTAACGGATGGAAACCAACGAAGATCGGAATTCTTAACATAATAAAGGATGAAGCATTTAGTATGTCCTAATCTCATTACTTGACGATATTTACTTTCTTGTTACTGTTGACACCGAAATTTTGACAAGAAAAAAATAACTTCTAATATTTGAAGTATATTGGATCGACAAGTGAGCCCAATTTTAGATTAAAAAGCGAGACCCAAATATTTGGCTTTTTAAGTAGGCTCGCGAGTCTGAAAGTCCACCTACTACAATTAATTGGACTATAATATTGAGATGAAATGGGGACGTTGAAGATATTTTATTTTATATAAATAGTAATTCATCAAATCAAATATTCATCGACAAGATTCAAATGCGTGAGGTTTATTACGTGTGACATGCGCTCATTAGGCATCCATGAAGTACCGTCGTCCAAGCCTAAAGAAATAAAAAAAAAATTCAGCAAAAAAATTAATAAAGAAAGAAAGAAGAGGCTGTTCGTCAACAAAAAAGCTGGCAGGCTGAAGAGAAAAAAAAAAAGGAAAGAGAAAAGAAAGAGAGAGAAATAGCAGAGGAGAGGAGAAGAAAGAAAAGAAAAAAGGGAGGAGGAACATTTGGCGGTGAGGGAAAGAGGGAGAAGAGAAAGGGCAAAGGAGGGTTCCAAGCAAAAGCTAGACAGGGAGGTCGCTAGGTGAACGCTATTTTCCGCGACTTTCCGTATGTGTTTATTTTTCTTCCCTCTGATCTTTTATTGCAAAAAAACATTAAGTCCCGTGTATGGACCGCACTATAAAATAAAAAATAAAATGTTTACATTTGTTCTGCATGTTTCCCTAATCTGAGGTCATGTTATTATATTGTGGACGTAATTAACAATTGACCATTTTTTAGCTAATTAAGAATATGAATTCTATTTACCAGAAAAATAAATTACATCGATACAAAGTTTACGATAATTAATAGTACGAAAGATGTGTCATCAGATACAAATGTTGCGATGCCTCCATCCAAGATCCAACCATGCCAGAAAGATAAAAAAGAGAGGAGGAGAAAAGTAAAATAAATAGACATTATGATCCTAAAAGCCTTCTTATTAACAATCCAGTCCGAATTCATACTAAGCCACTTTTGGTAACACCACCAACAGCGGTGAATGGATCATTCATCAGAGATCCAAATCCAATCCAATTGTTGGACCAATACGAGACAAGGAATTGTGCAACCTTACATCGGCCCAAATTTAACTGGGCTGGCTTACTGGACCCACCTCTTTGGAATTTATGCACCCACTATTTCCCCCTCAACTCCCACAACAGTGGAAGCCCAAGTAGGATCGACCAATCATTGGACAGAGAAAACAAGTGGAACAAGATCAACCCTGACCAATCCACAAGAGCAAGCTCAAAGTTTCTTCCCGAGTCAAGCGTAGCAAATGCGAGAGCGGTAAAATTGATCGATATAAGATGATAGACGTGTCAAAGCACGTAACGTTATTAGAGGCAACAACCACAAACTTAGACCGAGAGCGCAAATCAATTTAGAAAGCTTTAATAGCATAACCGTCTCATCTATTCCTACGTCGTAATTGTACGCTAGTATAAATAAATAATATTTTATATTCTTCGTCAACGGTTATCTGGTGTAACATGTAACAGATTTCGTGACAAAAAATTGTACCTTTAAAAATTTTGTCACATAAAGTGATACTAATATTTTGTGCTAGAATGTGTGTAAAAATATTTTTTAATTATATATGTGCTGTACTCCCCCGTCAATGATGGGCTATATTAATGTTTTATTGCTGGTCTTTATTTATTTATTATTATTATTACCAAAAGATGATAATGCAAGATAGATGAGAGTGACATTTTCCGTATAGAAATAGAAATGAAAAGCAAGAAAAATTATCCAATTTCTGATTTGTTGCAGCATTGCAGAATGATGAGAGCACCAAGTCACTAAACAGTATTATATTCAAGTGAGCAGTGTTAGAGCATTGAAGAGGAGAAAGAAAGAAGAAGAAGAAGAAATGGCGGAAGTAGGATTTCTAGGGCTGGGAATAATGGGGAAGGCCATGGCCATGAACTTGCTCCGCCATGGTTTCAAGGTCACCGTTTGGAATCGCACCTTGTCTCGGGTAAACACACCCTCTCCCCGTTATATGTGTGTTTGTTGCCATGTAGAAATTGATCTGTTGTGATTCGTGTGCTTGCTGATTTATGTTATAGACGAGTTATTATATGCTTAGGTGTTCTTCTCATTCTCAATGCTTATTTGTTTGGCTTTGATTGCATAAAGTGTGCTACGATTTGCGTGCTTTTGTTGATCAAACTATTGTTTGTTCTGTATAACTCCTCTACTGTTGACTATGTTGACCGCGCTTTAAGCTTGCACTCTAGGTCTCTTTTTCTTAATTCACAGGTTCGATCTAGATAGCTAAGCATTTGGCCTAATGTCGGGTAGTTGGTTAGCAGAGTTCTGTATTAATAGGCGTACAACCAGTATGTCGCTTTGATCCTCTAATTGCGATTATGAGGGATGAAGTTGAAATGCCGATTGACCGAGAACTGGAGCGGTTAGCGATTGTTGTGCAATCCTAGCCTGGTGCTAAGTGGTATATTCATTGTCTTCATTGCGTTTTGCAGTGTGATGAGCTGGTGGAGCATGGGGCTTCTGTAGGAGAAACTCCCGCAGCAGTAATCAAGAAGTGCAAGTATACCATTGCAATTTTGTCCGATCCTGCTGCAGCTCTCTCGGTAATCGTGAATACGTTTGTCATGTATGCATTGCCATCACACTGTTTCTTCTATTGACGTAAGCTCTTGCCTAGGTGGTTTTTGATAAAGATGGCATTCTCGAGGAAATTTGCGGCGGTAAAGGTTACATCGACATGTCAACAGTTGATGCTGATACATCTTCGAAGATCGGTGAGGTTTGAACAATTCTCTAACCCTTTTCCAATATGGCTCTGCCTTGTTTCCCTGGTCTTAGATTGAAAGTTTTACTTATCTTAATTTTAAAACTCACATGCACTGAGTCCGGGGAAGGGGGAGGGGCTTTTTTGGTAAGTTGCCTTCACTTGCACACTTTTGGTCTCTGCAGGCAATTGCATCAAAGGGTGGTTATTTTCTTGAAGCTCCTGTTTCAGGTAGCAAAAAGCCTGCTGAAGACGGTCAACTAGTAATTCTTGCTGCTGGGGAAAAGGTAAATCTAATTGCAGCAATACCTTTGCACTCCGCAGATTAAAGCATTGATTTCTGGTATGGTGCATTCAAAATGCTGCTGATTCGCGAAAAGTTTCTTGAGTTACTAGGGAGTTTAGATGTAAGAAAATTCCAGTGAAGTGCATAGTCTGAGAAGATACCATATGTAATGTTTGTAACATCACTCTTGCTCAACGGTCCTACATTCATTTTTTGACGAATTACACCTTTGTATGGTGGATATCTTGAGCAAACTCAAGTATATTACATTTTTCTCTCAAATATACCCAGAGCAAGCAAGGTGAAATTACGATACAAATTTTAACCAGAAGATTACTTTCTGAAGGGAGATCAAAACACTGTTCACGTCATTCAATCCCATTCCGAGGAGCTCCCAGGTAAACCATAACCATGAAATGCACTGCCAGTTATGCCAAATCTCGTCTAATGTAAAAAGACCGTTGTTGCATGAAACATGACGTTACCGTTGTTGCATGAAACATGACGTAGTGCCAATCTTGAGATTGCCAAGAAACCCAATTGTTTCATCTTGGAAGCTGGAATCAGGATTCGAATCCTGATTGGAACATGGGGTTGTTAGTCCGCAAGTGGACATGTTGCTTGTTGGGAAAAAATATTCAAAATATGAAATCCTATTATGAGATCTTACTGGTAGCCAACCTCGTTCTGTAATGATTAGCCGACTCGTAAATCTCGAATTTCGTGCTCATCTATGGGGTTAGCCTACACATACAGATTCTCTGTTCAGCATGGGTTTTGATGTACCTCGGTTACTCGATTGTCAATTCACTTGTTTGCAATTGCAGGCATTATACGAGGAAGCACTTCCTGCTTTCGATGTCTTGGGGAAGAAGTCCTTTTTCCTAGGGAAGGTAGGAAATGGAGCAAAGATGAAACTTGTTGTCAACATGATAATGGGCAGGTAATCAGTAGTTTAACTTCAAAAGCAAGATACGCTGGTGCAAGATAATATGTTTTGACTGCAAATTACTACATGATGTCCACTTATATTCTTTTGGGGAGAGTGGATATATCTGTGTGCTGATGAGATTAAATAGCATACTTGTCCTTTAATTGAAAAAATTCTTTCTTCGTGCCCATAATTTTTCCTGTTTATATTTTTTGAGCTTATGCGGCAAATTTACAAGATATCACAGGCTTACCACATCCATTTCTGAGATGGTGTATGATTTTGTGTTGGCGTTTTTTAATGACAAGCATGATATAATGCTTTCACTATGTTGAACTGTGAGATATTACTTCTCTTCTTCTCTTTTTGTTCATTTCACCAGTTGTCTAGATTGCATGCACATTTGATCAATTCAGGTAACTTCTCTTAGCTCACTGTTGCTGTTTGATAGTTTGGTTCCTTTGACTTGAGGCAGTGGTCAAATAGTTGTGTGGGACGACATTGTGACAGTTATGACTTGGGAATATAAATTACATATAAGCCTCTTTCCCGAGGCTCCGCTTTGTAGACATTGCATTCACGATCCACTCTTGTAAAGTCTACAGTATGCTAACTTTGCCTGCTCTCTGATGTGTATATCCTCAAACGCTCCTTATATCTACTAGAGCATGCGTTCTGGTGGGAATCTTAAATGAAAACTTGCACTGTGCTTTCAAGCCACGTAGGGCATGTTCTTTTCTGCATATCCTTTCTTTGATTAGTTTTCAATAGATACATAAAAAAGTTAGAAATCCTTGATCTAGATTGAGTTGATTTATTGATATTGTTGCTCTTTTGCAGCATGGTAAATGCTTTTTCGGAGGGACTTGTACTGGCTGACAAAAGTGGACTGAACCCTCAAACACTTCTTGATGTGTTGGTGAGGAAGCAAGCAGTAATGACTGTTAAAATTTCTGTTGGTTTTAGGCAGATCTTCAAAGTATTTGCTTCTCGCAGGACCTGGGTGGAATTGCCAACCCAATGTTCAGAATGAAGGGACCAACTATGATCCAGAATAATTACTCCCCTGCATTTCCATTGAAACATCAGCAGAAGGATATGAGATTGGCTCTTGCCCTTGGGGATGAGAATGCTGTATCAATGCCAGTAGCAGCTGCTGCCAATGAAGTAAGGGCCTTCCTACACCTCGTTTACACATATTGAACTGTGATGCAGACCATGAACTATATAGCGCAAGCTGTGATGGTTTCATAATATCGCCAAAAGTTATCAACAAACTCAAAACAGATTTAGTCTGCCATCAAGTTTGAAAACTAATCCAGATTGGGGTTTGTCCTAGACCATTTTGGCGAAGAATGATATGATCAGAAATTGCTAAAGAAATGGTTGGAGGCTTGGAGCTGACCTGATGACCTGATCTGATAACCCAGTTGAGGTCATACATAAAGAACCTCTTTCTGGATCTGCTCGAACTTGGCCAGTTTCAAATGAGTGAGGTTATTTGAGACAAAAAATAAAAAAAGAAAGAAAACTTAGATTCTTCTATAGAGCACTATTCAAGAAATATTTATATGCAACTATATATAGTATATACGCATTTTTGGGTAAATATATTACAAATTTTATCTCAAGCACTGGTGAAGCAGTTCTTGGTATAGTATTGATTAAAAGCAGCGGTCCAGTGTTCTATTATTGAGTGGAGGGATTCTTGGATAAACGGATACAAAACTTCTGTTTATACAGTATAAATGATCGCATTCGGCTCATACTTATTCATTGACAGGCTTTGTTGGGGTTATGGAATTACATAGTATAGTATAAAGCCAAATTAGTTGTTATGCTGGGGAGCAACGGCCTGATTCGCAAGTTGCTTATGGTAGATAAAGTACGTGCATTTTGCTCTTTAATCTTTTTTACTGTTCCTTCTTGCTTCAACGAGTCAGTGAAACGCTTTGTTCACTTAAAAAACTTTAGCTATGTGAAATTCGCTTTTAAAACATCTAAGAAACTCTTTGTTCATTTCTAGCTCTGGGATGTTCTGTCGAAAAACATCTTATACCTTTGTCCCTGTTAGGAGAGACAATAATACTGTCTCAACGTTGATAGAATTCCTTATAAGTTGTAGATCATTGGATTGAACAACTAACATTGCCTACATCTCTCGTAAGGAGTGAATTTTAGAATTGTTGATCTGTAGGAAGCTATATAAATTGAGTTTATCGATAAATTTTTATTACAATAAAGTTTTGGCATCCTTTAAAATTAAATTTGTAGTAAGTAATAACTACAATCTTCAGGGGTAAAACAGAGGAATGTCGATCCTGAAAATTGCTTTCTAGGATGATTTTTATGGGGATAGAGTCTGTCTCCGCTTCACCTATTCACCTATCTGCTTTGATGTATTGGGCTGACTATAGTTCATGCTCCTTGAGGCCTCTACTTCCATAAGTACCTTTATCAAGTTAAGAGACCAGAAAAAAAAAAAGATAAAAGAATATGGTAAAAAAACAGATTTTTAGAGAAAATTGGTTGCATCTCTCTCTCTCTCTCTCTCTCTCTCATATCATAGTGAATGTCTATTTTAATTCAGTTACTAGAAAAACTCTCACAGTATTTCACTTGGTTTTGTGATTACAAGCACTTTGTGAAAACTGGTAATTATTGATGTATTAAGCTGCAGTTAAGCATACAGTGATATATAAGCGGTATTGCTAAGTTAGCTAACATGTGAAGCCTAAAGTCCTGCAGTACAAGCAGAGTACGAATATGTTGGTTTTATAACCTGAGCACTTACTTCTGAATATTTTGTCAATATTTGCATCAGGAAAGTATGTCCAGGGATTGTATTTCCTGGAAAAGAAACCTGTAGTTGTGTATGATACACATATTAAAAATACTTGAAGCTGAAGGGCAGCCATTACCTGTAGTGATAATAAAGTTTTTTTCCTATTTTTGGTCGTCGATGGTAAAGTCTAGCTGCATTTCTGAAAGTTGGTCCTGTATCATCAAAATATTGTCACGAGTTCAAAATTTTCTACTGACACTGTTTGAAATGATGGGCTCGTACCTTCACTTATCTTAAACCAGTTGAATGAAATTATACTCATAATTTCCAAAAAGTTATTCATTTCAACATTGAAATTGAATGCAACCTTAAACTGTATGGAGGAGATCATGAAAGCATTCAATAAGTTCCGATCAATACATGGAATCCTGTTGGAGCTGAAAATTTGTTGTAGACTTTTATATTGTCACCCCTTAAACATTGTTGGAACTCTTTTGGCAAATATGATGGTATTGATACGATTATCAGGAGCTGCCAAAAACTCTTCGTTTCCTATAAATGTTGCAGAAAGCGCATTCTATATAGCTTTCCTACTGTTGAAGCATAACTATAATGTTTTCATGTAGGCATTCAAGAAGGCTAGGAGCGTGGGGTTAGGGGACCTTGACTTTTCAGCTGTGTATGAAATTTTTAAGGTTGCTGGAGGTTCGACCTAATAAAACGCATCTGCAGCCAAGTTGAAGCAGAGTTGCTGGTTATAGAAAGTTGAGCTCCGTGGTCAAGCTGCAATGTTGTTCGCTCGGTTAACACTGGGCATGGAAGTTTCTCTTTCGAATTCCTGAGACGCCATGTTGTTAACTAAATTGTAACTTGCTCATTGCAAGAGGAACCTTCTATATAACTGGAATAACATGGGAAAATATTACAAGCAGCTGAAGTGAAGCAAAAACTTAGTTTAATGCATTCCTAAGGTGTAACTTTATTTGCGTAACTAATGAATAGCTCACATGGCCATCGTTAACAGAGGGAATCGAGAATGAATGAAAGCAGGTCCCTATTGTAATGAATGCGGATGACGGGAAACACAGATATACGTACTGTTTAACAATGTGAAAGACTGAGATTTTCAATTCTTACGGAAGCAATTTATGGTTTTATTACTTGTTTGCGTGCAGCTCTGAGAGGTCTATGCATCCATTGATACTGTCATCTCTCGTCAAGCTATGCACTTCTTATAGTTCTCGACCCTTCTTCTTTTTGCGGGCATAAGCATGTTACGTTGTTCAAAAGTAGGTCAAATTTGAACACAATGTACTCCCAAACTTTGAGAAATGTGGCATCAGCTTGGATACAAATAGCAGTTATGTCCGAGTTTACAACAGCATATACTAGCAACCCCATTCTTGGCCCTTTCTTAGACCAAAAAAGAGTGCTGCTTTGAAACTGGTCCTGAGCTCAAGAGAAAATGTCTTCATTTTGCAATCACTTCTTAGTCTTCGCCTTGAATATGTGCTGCTTGTAGTACTTCAGTTCTGCTATGCTTTCCTTGATGTCATCCATTGCTCTGTGTTTGTTTTCCTTTTGGGGAGCCTTCCTGTTATCTGATGAAAACAGTAACAACATTGAACACAGTAATTTTAAATGTATTTAAGTACAGAATAAAACCAAAATCATATCTGGGGAACTTTGTACACACTGGTAGCTCAGAAAAGAGCGTAAAATGAACGACAAACTCTCACTAATTAAAAGAAGTGAACAAGAGGATATAGAAACGGCAGAATCACCTTTTGGGTACCAACGGAGACATAAGGCCTTAACGCTGCTGACATCGACAAGTACATGAGAGAAAAGACCAGCCAAAACTGGCATATACTTCTGCACACAAAAATTGCATATGTTGAAATGATATTGCGAGAAACAATGATAACGAAAAGCTTGTAGACGACCGTCGACAGAAAAATGCAACAGAAAGGAGGTCCCCCCAAAGTCGGTCATCAAGGCGACTTAATATTTTATCAAATAAGAAAGCATTAAAGAAACAACCAGAAATCACTGTGATGATGATTCAAGGCATCTCTTCAAGGGAAAATCTCGTCAATAGCCACTCAACTTTACTTGGATCAAACCAAGGCATCTCCTTATAACAAAAGTTGTTCAGCGCCTTGCATTCTCTCTTATATTGCCAGAGACAGGAGTCCCATCTTTCGTTCTATTTCGCTTTCCTTTTTCTGTCTGGAGGGAGGAGGGAATGATGTGGCAATACCGGGAGGTAGAGATGGCGTGTTTTTTCTTCGAATTCCCTATTTACAAGCTAGACCGGTATGATGGAGGATGATATAGGGAGTAGAAGCAAGCATGGCCAATTTTGACTAGGAAGGTGGTATCGCCCTTCAACCAGGAGGCTTTTTGGAAAAGGGAACCCCAAAAGGAGAAGCATTTCTTGTTAGGTAGGAAGGCAAGGCCATTCTGACAGGCAACATTTAAAGCAAATGAGAACATCTACATAGTGAGGAAATTGGTGCTTGCAGGGAAATACTGAAAAGCAACATAATATGTGCTTTGGAGATCACTCAGGAGTTACTGCTCTGCAGTAGCCACAATTGATCTGGATTTTCAGAACCGAAAGTGTAAATAAGTATATACATAATGACACTTCAGCAGTTCAGCTTATCATCTTTATTACCAAGCCCAGTAAAACTTTATGCCATTTCAGGAGCAGGTGTGGGGATAGGAACCTGTAGCTGTTTTATCTTCCTTTGCCTGACATGCTATTTTTTTCTCTTCCCAACTCAGTAACTTTTGCATTGTACTATTGATTTTTATGCTATTTCTTATTCTTAAGTGCCCCTTATTCATCACTTTCTAACATACTTCCCCTAATTAAAAAGGAAAGACGGATGCAATTAGGGTTATTAATATGCACTTTTACTTAGACGTAAAACGGTGGAGGTTCCATTTGTAACACTTCTTGTGTACTCAGGTACCCACTCTCTGGTAGTTTTTCTTTTATATACTTTTATTTCTACAGAACAAAGGTCATTAACATATATTAGTTGGATACATTTAAGCCGGTAAGCTGCTGTTTTTTTACATGTAGCCGTTCATTGGGATTTCTATACTTAAGTTGAGTTGATAGTAAAATTACAAGGGAGTGGATAGCGGTTGTTTGCGAACTTGATCAACCTTATAAACTCTACGGCTGAATAAGAATTCGTAAGATCCATCTCCAGGTTCCTACTTATGCTCGTATCATTTTTAATAGGTAAATTTTTTCACTTGAAACAGCACTACCAGTGGAGAATCCCTGTACAGGGGAAGTATACACGAAGACAAAACCTCAGCCCACTATACACCCCACCAATGTAAAACAACAATAACAGGGGCTCCAAAAAGAAGTAACTACATAAATGTTCCGCAAAGGGACTCGGCTGAGAAAAGCAAGCTCAAGTCCATCTCCTCAACCTGATTGAAGGCATCTCAATCCCTTCAAAAGAAAGCGCGTCCCTCTCCTTCAAACAGTCCAGAATAAACAACTCTCTCACTTGCTGTGATTACAAGCACTTGATGCGTAAATAACACGAAAGTGACATTTTCCAATCAAAAACTTGCAGGGAATATATGCGACAACAGGTGTAGGACTTTTTCCTCTGTGTGTGCGGTGCATATTGTTTTCGTTATCCTTCTTTTAATTGAGAATTTTTTCCCTTTTAGAAGTGCTAATCAGTAACGTTTCTTATCTTCTATACTTGTCCTCGGCATGTCAATAGTTCCCCGTTATAAAAAGCTGCTGACAGGCTCAAAAGTTGAGTGGTAACATGGCAAAAATCCATATGTTTGTTTCAAACCATGCAACCAACAAGAAGCATAACCCCATATCCAGTTTACAAGCATACTGTGAACATAGATTATCATGGATGGAGAAATAGCAGCATTCCTCCACCAATACCTATGGATCCAATTCGTTCTAGATAATATGTTCATTATTATTGTTTGCTATATATATATATATATATATATATATATATATATATATATATGCAAGCATCTGAATATTTCGCATACCTTCAGAAACTGAAGATCAACATAGACTGAATTTCCTGCAAGAAGAGGTGTGTATGTGCTAGCGTTTCTCTTTACAAATTCTATAACCTACAAGCATGTGCAGGAGATGTTAGAGAATAAAATCTGAACACCAGAACCGAAGTTAAAGTAAGAAACATGTAGTGGAAGTTACTTATGAAGGAAGAGAGAGATAACGTACATTGAATGGCTAAGGTAATACATGAAACCCAATAGCAAGAAAAAGATGAGCGAAATGAGTAACCACCAAAGACATATTCTTCAAGGATCGGCAACACATAATTCAAGAATTAGACAATTGAAGGCAGCCACTTTGTTCAAATAATGTCAAAGGTAAGATCTGCACTCACTCCATCCACTTGGCACGCAATGCAAGTGCGACCTCGATTGCCAAAGGACGATGGCAAAACCTATGCAACTCAATATGGGATGTGTATGTGGGATGTGCAAAACAATTTTCAATGCAGAGAAGGCAAGTAGGGCTTTTCTATCAAGAAAAGTTGCAGAGCTCAAGCTTGGAGATGGCTGCTGCAATCATTTTATAGAGTAAAGGCAGCCCCGACCTTTAACCCTCGGATCATCCAAGCAATGCTTAATTAAAGAAAGTCAAGGTAGCATGGAAGGAGCGTGCTGATGAACCTGCCATTCGCTTTATATGGAAGTATTTGTTGGCTACCTATATTCATTTTCACAATTCCAATTCAAGTTCCTATGTTCTTGGAAGCATTAAACTGCCGCCCTGAGATCACTTAGATCAAGGGGTGGTAGGCCAGGCTAGGCAAGTAGATAGAAAGATCTATGAAACCCAAAAGCATGTGAGATAATAATACACGTAAAAAATGCAACAGCAAGAACTCACACATGCCAGTCGCAGAAATTGCGTTGTTTAACAACTTTCATGTGCTGTTGCAAGCCTTCATAGAGACCATTAGACTAACACGGACAGCCACAAAAGGCCAGTGGGAAAAATTTCTTTACTTACTGGGCAATCTAAAAGCCTATGTTGAACATGATCTAACCATCTAAGTGATGCTCGCTTGTCTTTTCCTTAAATGATGTCAGTCACACATTTTTGCAAGTTCCTCACTTCTTCTATGCTAGTGTGGCTACTCATCCACCTAAGCATTCGCGTTGGTCTAGTGCACCTTACTGTGTTGCTTCTTGATTGCCCAAAGTTCCAAAGCATTGACACAAAACGTTCCTCCTTCCAATTCAGTAGAAAAATAGTCCACAGATGAGAAGCATAACTCCACTTTATCCAATCTGCTCTTATCCTATCAATCTCTCCCTTCCTAGGGACCTCTTGCCATCCAGATCTACTTACCCTCGTTTTTCTTGTTAGGCATGATACACGTGTTTGTCCCGTTCTGTACAGCTTAAGCTTTTAAAGTTAATGAGTCAGCTTGCACATGTTACATATGATCTGTTTCTTGTTAATTTACAAGGGAGGGGGAGTCCTGAGCATGATATACATGTTCTGCCCATTCTCTAACAACTCAAGCTTTTAGAGCTGATGGTAAGGCAACCCTAGTCTTACTAGGGTTGCATCGCATATTCTTTTTTGTCCTTTCTACCTTGGATTCTAAAGAACTTATTCATAACTACAAATTTGTGTTACCAATGTTCTAGTCTCATCAAGTGACGCTATATCAAGTAAGCTCAACCATACCTGAAGAAGTTAGATAAGGGCTTAAACTGGTTCATGTGAATCCTTATCATAACAGAAAGTCAGTGGTCGTATCATTGGCAGTTCTCACACATAATGCATGTCCTTGATCACAGCGATACACGTACGGCTTAGAATGGATGCTATTAGGATTGTATTGAGTTTTGTGAAACCTGTACCAATCTTAGGCCACCGGATCCAATTCCAGTTTATTGTCCGAGCGTGGCCGTATACCAAATATGCATGAGAGTATCCTTATCCGTTTGGATCGGATTTGACTATTATCCATATCCACGAAGCTAAATTATTTTTTTTTCTAAAAAAACTCAGATTCAAAGCTAATCTTAAGTGAATTTAGGTCCCATTTGGGGTAAGGAAAAAAAAAAGCTGGACTGAAATTTAGATTATATAGAATCGCAATATGTTGATCACTAGCACACTCAAGGAGAGGCGAAAACAGCCAATGAAAGCTGTGACGGTTTTGATCAGAAACAGGATAGAGGAGACAGACGGAGAATGGTATAGGCTTCTCTTTTGAAGGAATCAATTTGACTTTGATATCTCAAAAACATTTGGGGCATTGCATGAAGTATTCATGTAAGGGTGGACAGAGTGACACATGATTATCATGCTCCATACAAGGGTTATCTAAAATCTGTTATATAGCTACTGACGAAATATAGCATATTTCATTATCGGATGAATCTTAAATAGAGCGTTTCGTACATTTCCTAATGCCATGGATAGGCTTTATCATATGTATATTCGATTGATAGCTTTCGAATATGGATTTATATGGGTCAAGTATATACTTAAAAAAAATTCCTTTACACGAATACCAATGCGCACAAATAATCAGAGCTTCAGGTATCCATTAACAGCCCTAGATATACTTAGTAAAAGACCACCATGTAACTTTTGGTACCCCATAGTTTACTTTTCTCATATCTAAGAAATCATATAAGTGCGTTTTATATCTCTCTCAGCATGTCACCATAAATCCTAACTAAGCACAGCCTCAACCAGGGCTGTAAATAAAACCGAGCTGTTCATGAACAGCTCATGGTTCATTTCCTAAAGAGCTTGCTCACATTTGTTTTTATAACATAAACCGAACATGAACAACTTTTTTATAACATAAACCGAACATGAACAACTTTTAGAGCTCGTTTATTAAATGAGCCGAGCATGAACATTTCAAAATGTTCATGAATGTGTTCGTGAATGGATGGATTGCTTGCATATTAAATGATAACCTTATGCTAAAAGCATATATATTCACGAAATAACCATATATAACTAAATTAAACACTTAACCCCAAAATCAATTAGCCCAAAATTCCAAGCCACTTATAAACACCAAATATATCCATCACACAACCCAAGCCCAAGTCCAAACCCAACCACCAAATAGCCCAACTTAGGAGACCCTAAGTACGATAATCTTCACTGCCTTATGCTTCACAGCCCCGCACACAACCTAACCCAGTGTCATCAAAGGCGTGCCTAGGCGCAAGGCGCAGCCCAACGCAGGCAGTGCGCCTTGCCTAGGGCAAGGTGCAGCGCCTTAGAAGAGGCGCGCGCTTTGTACACCCAGGTGCAAGGCGCGCAACAGCGGTGGAGGCGCTAAGCAAGACTTACGAAATGGAACCATTTGGCTTCATTACACCATCTTTTTCTTTTTTATTATTTTCTTTCTTTACTTCAATTCAATCACTCCAATTTCTGAACCCAAACACCCAAAATGTCTGACTGCCCTGTCGTGCCCCCCGCCCCCAATGCTCTCGTCGCCACCGTCTGCTTCCCCTGTTGCTGCTACTCCAGTCAACACCACCTCTGCTCCACCACCACCAGCAGGTGGTGGTGGAGCAGAGGTCTATCTTCTACGCACAAACACATTAAATAGGTATACACAGTGTGATTAGATGCAAGGAAATACTCGAGTTTCCACAGTCTGTGATTAGAAGCAAGGAAATACTCTGATGGGTTTCGAACATTAGTGACTAGATGTAAGAATCCTTTACATTATCTGAGACGAAGTACCTGAAAACTTAGATTTAGAAACATATTAAAAACAAGTTGTTTTATGAGTAATTTCAGCTTAAAAATTAATCACATTTCTAGACACTAATGGGAATGTTGCGAAAATATGCTTTACTTAGTCATTGATTGACTACGCTTATGGTTAATTTCTGCCTTGAGGTCCCGGATATTCCTGAACCTTGTTCCTGCCTTGAGGTCTTGGTTTAGAATATATTGAAATTTTCTGTATGTATGTGACGTGGATGTAAGATTGGTTGGTACTGATGCCAAGTTATCACAATTTCCCAAACTCAGTACAGAGGACTTATAACTTCTTCTTCCCAGTCTTCTTGTTCCTGCCTTGGTGTTTACTATTTTTCATTGGATTTACTAATGTTGGAAGTTTGTTAAATTGTCATGTTTTGGAATTTGAAACTTTTCCTAGTCTTTAGAATTTTGTTAATTGTCATGTTCTAGAATTTTTTTACATAATTTTAGTGTTTAATACACTAATTCATTTATTTTCATTTTGTGCCTCGCTTCGAAAAGGAGCCCGCCTGCCCCTTGTGCCTAGGGACCCTTTGCGCCTTTGATAACACTGCCCTAACCTCCTCTCACCGTTGTCTCTCCCCATCCCTCCCTCCCTCTCCCTCATCTCTCTCTCGTCAAAACCACGCACACCCACCCACTCACACGCACACTCTGTAACACATACTACATGCATACATCATGCCGGAGCCATGACAAAGATCAATCTCGACTCAGCTGACATCCTCTCCCCATCACCACCACCACCACCACCACCCCCCCCCCCGGCTCCGACCTCTGATCTTTTTCAAGACTGATAAGTCCGTCTTGATCTCCAATCAATTTGGTTATTGGCATGGACGTCGATCATTTTGGGTACAGTGGTGGGAATTTGGTATTTAGATTCTGTGTTTTGTCATTACCTCTGACTTTTTGAACGATTTCAGAAGCTTAAACTGGTTTGCATAGTTAGAAGAACGAGGAGGAAAGAGCCAGAGTTTTGTTGTAAGGAATACGAGCTGAGTTCAAATATCAAGATTCAACATGTACGGAATACAAGCCGAGTTCAAACATACTTGGAGATATATGAACTGAGCTTGAACACGCGCTTGTTCGGCTCGAACTCGGTGACTATATAACGTAGCCTCACTAACGATCTCCATAGACGGAATTGGAGAAAAATGAAAAACATAAACAATCAAGAGTATAAACTTTTTCAAAATTCCTATAGAGAACTTTATATCCTCTTAACCTAAGAAATTGCTGTGTGCTTATAAACGAAGCTTACGGTTGAATAGCTTACCTGCTTTTCAGCTTCTTGTTCACTGATTGTACTAAGGAGCACCCTCTCTGTCAAACCTAAAGTAATTAAAAAATACTAAAGCCTATAAAACTCTTGAAATCACAAGCTACTCAAAAGTTGAAAGATGATGATAGGTTCATACATCAAGCTGACAGCAGAAATTAAGATAGAAGTGCAAACACCAGACAAGCTGCTTACCACTTGCTGCATGATGACTTTGGCACCATTCTCCCATTCTGTCTAGACACTCCTTTGTTTGATGGATAACCAAATCAGGTCCCTAAATATACAGACAACTGGTTTTAGTTCATAATTAAGGAAGCACGGGGTAATGGGAAGAAAACTAGGTAGCACGCACTGATTATGGACAAACATTAAACCAATAAAAAAAAAACGGTTAAATGAAGCAAGCAGTTCTCAAAGCAAAGAACAAAAGCTTATGATGGTGTTCTTATCATGCAAAATGTGCATGATTCAAAGGTACGTATCTGCCAATATTTGGCTGGAAACTTGCAGCGAGGTGTCAGTCTTGGTTTCTGTTTCAGATATGTTAGTATGCAACTTTAAGCTAGTAAAAGTCTACATAGAAAAAGCCAAAGACAACGAGAAGTCCCAATATAGTAAGACTTAACAAAGATGGACCAGGGAGATGACCAACATCACCACGATGTGTCGTGTGCCACTTGGTGCTTGGACAGAAACTGGACAGAAGCCACCTAGTGCCCCGCGGGACCTTGGCACACAAAAGGTTTCTTAATGCAGGCTGGCTTGTAATTTCAACGTTCTAAATATTTCCGATTTAGGCCAACTTGCTCACAAGAAGTGAGGGATAAAAGTGTTGAGGTCTTCTGATGCAACATTCGCATCTGTTTGACAACCACTGTAGTTAGGGAAATCTTCTGAGTGAACAGTCTTGTGAGCTAGGGACTCGTGAGAGTATTCAATTGTATTTAGAGAGGACTAGGGAATGGAGATTAGGCTGTACTTGTCAAATCGATAACTATATACTTCTACTGCAGTAATCATTTTGTCGTGGAGGACTGGTGCTCTGTTGTGGACAAAAGCTTGTTCTAGCCATACCTCATTGACATCTTGTGTATGCTCCACTGTTATCTATTATGAACTAGATTAAGTTATTTATCTTAATTGTTCATTAAGAGATCCAATTATTCAAAAGAGAACCAACAAGTATATTTCTGGCAAGATCTTCCATACTGACCACAGAAGCAGCATCTTCCTCAAAATCATGGAAAATATGCTTATGATTACAGGCCATTTACAACTAACAACCCGCCAACTATAACCAACTGACAGCTGTCGATAATCTGGCAGCCAGCTGTCGAACAACTCCAACAACTTTTCCCTCCAAAAGCTAATGAACTAACAAACTAACTGTAACAACCCCCCAAAAAAAAAAAATAACTAACTAACAGTTGTAGCTAACTTCTGGACACAATTACTTTTACAATTAATTGCACAGATCTATTAATATGTTCACGTATCTCTGCCTCAATCTGCTTACTTCCTACTAGTTACGTTCTTTAAAAAATTGGACAGGTTAGTTGCCGGATTAGTTGTGAATTGGGATACTTCTCTCATATGTACCATGAGCTATTACCAATTGTCAAAATTAACTCATTCTAAGCCTCTACTTCTTCATTTCAAGTGGGGTTACTTATAAGATTTTCATAAGGGCGGCTACTTCATGAGAGCATGCCTTTCGTCTATGTTATATGGACTTGGTAGGAGCATTCGGGTTGGACACGTGTCCAAGTGTCGATTCGTCTAATTCTTAAATGCAGGACACAGGGACATGGCAGAATATTCATGTCAATGATGTCGTTGTATATTTATTGCTAAGGGCAAACGGTGTTTTACTAGAGAAGCATTGTTTCCACTGAAAACTTATCTCATCTCAAAGCAATAATGACTTGAAGAAAACACTACCAAGATAGTGTGCTTAGGGACATATCCCATGAGATGCGTCCAAGTCCTGAGTGTCCAACACGTGTACTTACAGGCATTGTAAAGAGTTCATGTAACATAGCCTTTAATAAACTACATCATAACACTTGCTTTCATTACCTAAGAGTACGATTCAGTGCACATAAGCAACAACAACATTAAACTTCTGGTTCACAAGGATAACAACTTGCACATCTTGCAGCTCTCCCATTTTGTGGCACAAAAATAAAGCACCAAATACTAAGATAAAAGCCACCAATCACCGAGTAATAAGTAGCACTGGTGTACATCAGACAACAGGAATAAATGGAGCTCACACTCCATGGAGCTTCTGCTTTACACCATTGTGAGAGATTGCAGATTCTATGAAATTCAACAAAATAAAGCTTTTACCATCAGAAATAATTTCCAAACATTTGGAATAGAATCATTGAAACCAGAAATCACAATGGTATGAAGACTAGAAAATAGAAATGGGGCAGTAGATCGCCAAAGCAGATGCAATAGGGGAATAAGGCCAAAACCCAACTACAGGGCATAAATATCCTACTGTGAAGGGTTTAAATTTACCTCAATGGATTTGGTCAAATGGCCATCCGTAATCACACAAGCGATCTCCAAGATTCTGTCTACTTGAATGTCGAGACCTGTATAGTCAACAAAGGGGACAGATGATTACACAAATATTATAGGGGATGCACAACCTACACCGCAACAGCTATGAAAACGCCTCCATCCCACACACAATAACAGTAAAGCAGAGTGCTCTTCCATAGGAAATGCTGTAGACATAAAAGGAAAACACTTGGGCAAGCTGAAACAAATTCTTTACTATGGTATCATATTATCCTCTCTCTTGTCTATACAACATAATATTGTGCTCCTAAATGATCGTATCATTTTTTCTTTGACCAGAGGCATCGCATAAGTAAAGAGAGGTGTTAATCAAATGGAAGTGCACTCCCATCTTTTTAAGTAATCAACCCCATAACAATATAGCAAATGAATTTTTTTACGTTATTTTGAGCCCTTTATTAGATATTTTTTCTAAAACACTTATCGAAAGCTAGAGTTTTGTGTTCACAGTATTTACAAAAGAAGCCAGTGTTTTTTACAACCATCCATGATCCTCAAGAAACAAAAGTTGTTGCAACTGGGAGAGAATGTGAAGCAGCTCAATTGAATTCAGAGTAAGAGAGGTAAAGCCAAAACTACAAAAAAGATTAGAAGACTTTGGCTAACATAACGTAAATTGCAGTATAGGATTCAAGTAGAGGAGAGGAGAGTTCAAAGACAAGAGGTACTTTGTGCCCCCATAAAAACAATGGCATATATCTGTCAAATTGAGCTCTGGAGGAAAAAGACAACAGAGAAGAACAGAAGTGAAGCCAGCAGGTGTCAGAACAACAAACCTGTAAAAAAGAACCAAAGATGGATCTCTGATTGACAGCATTATCAACACTAAGATAAATGAAGGACTCAAACCGCTTCTCTGGAACCTAGAGCAGAAAGGAACTCCTAAGTGTTTGGTTTACATCAAAGGCGTGTTAATAACGGAAGAACGACAAAGCAGCTCGCTTGAATGAGTTGAAGCAGGTTGCATGAGAAATGAAATGGAGATATCTATACTGCAATCACATAGCCGCTAAGGAAGAGTATACTTGCAACACTTCCAAAATCCAGGTATCAGAAAAATGACTAGGGACCTCTCTCTATCAAGCTTGACGGCAAGAAAATTGATGCTTACCAGTCATTTCCAAGTCAATCCACACAAGAGGGAACCTGCACTCCCCTGAAACAACCTCTAGGCTACCATGACCACCATTTTCTTTTTTTGAAATGGTAGTGTCTCCAGAGCTTTCACCCCCAGAGCTTTCACCCTTTTTGTTACCCTTACCTGCACCAGAAGGAAAATTTAGGCTGATGTGCTTTTTTTTCGAGTTGACTTATGATTGTAGTTAGTGAGGACAAGAATAAGAGTGTGTTTCGGATTGATTCTAGAATATCAAACCTAATTAAATTTAGATTAAACCAGGTATTGAAGCAATTGTCAAAAAAAAAAAAATTTGATTAGACTTGCTTCAAAATGCTCAAAACAGATTAAAATCAGAGTCCTCATCTTCTTGAATTATGATTTAATCAGTTTTGGAGTATCAAGTTTGTCACACACTCACACAAGACCTCCTACTTCCACCACTTCCTATCGAAACACCTTCCATAGCTTTCAGCTGATTCTGCTTAAAATACTAAAAGCTGAATGTACGAGTCGATTCTGTTTTAATCAAAATTCTACTTTTGAGAATCAAACCCAAACAGCCTCTAAGCTAGTATAAACTACGTAGGGCAGGAAGAGTCTGGACACGCTTTTGTGGACCATTTTTATGGCGCCAATTAATCTCTTTCTTGACTTCAAAGAATAGAGCTCTCTTGATACCAAACATGCAAGGCAGATCGTGGTCCAAGAAATTTGGCATAGAGCACTAAACTCCAAATATTCTACTGTTTTACTGTAAATGAGCAACTCGAAGGAATATACTACACCTATTTTTAGTTCTTCAATCAAAACCAGTTTACCTCTTCCATTGGCAGATTCCCTGTTATCAGCAGCAGTGACTGTCGGTACTTTGTCGTCCTCAGCATCCAATTCGAGCACAGAAAAGGAATTTGAAAGATCATCCATCTCTACTTAGCCGAAACTGAAACCCTTCGAACATTTAGCTCCCCGGTAGAATGACTGTGAGGAAAACCTCTGTATCAACAGTAGTTCGAAAAAATGAACATAACGAAGCAATATATAAAAGGTATAATAGAATGGACAACTGTCAAAAATGACCCTAAATTATAGGGGTTTTGCTAGCACCGACCTTAAACTATGATAATTTTGCCTAATTCATCCCTTAATTATCATAAATACATTGATTGAGTCCTTCCGTCAATCGGGTCAGAAAATGACCGTTAAATGAAAGAACATGAGGGGCAAAACGGAGAAATCAGCTTTTTACCCTTTTATTCTTTGACTAAATTACATAAACTCACAAATACTAGAAAAGTGATCCATTTGGACCCGGTTCGTAAATTCTAAGCATTATTTGGATAGATAAATTTGCAATATTAAAAGACAAAAAATATCCACATAGAAAACAACAACTTAATTTTATTTTTCTCCTTTTTTTTTCTTTTTGTTTGCTTCATTTAGTCCGTGACTGCTTTCCTTGCCGCTGCCACCACAACCAACTAAAGATGCTACAATCTCTATCGCCTCCTCCTTCTCCCATTGCAATGAAACCCTTCATAAACCAAACTACGAGCACTTAACCTGCATTGCATTGCCAAATCTGTTGCCTTACCACCACTACGGGTGAGCACGGTTTAGTTGGTTCGGTTTGGAGGCTGAATATCAAACCGAACCGACCGACCTAAGTTTGAAAAAAAATTTTGAACCGTGATTGAACAGATCAATTTGGGCTAAACTCAATTTTGGACAAATTTAGGCCCAAAAATTAATAACTTATACATGCTAAAAGCTCCAAAAAAAACTAATTCTTTTTATCATAATTAATAACACTTAGTGAGATGTAGGCGGCGAGTAAAAATTGTGTGTTATGTCAATAGATTTAGGGTTTATCTCATTTTATATGAGTGGTAGATAACTAGGATTAATAAAAATAACTAAAATTAGGTAAAAATATAGATATATTATATTATATACGGTTGGTTCGGTTTACGCTATTTAAAAAAATCGAACCGAACCGAATGTACGGGTTGGAAAAAAAAATCAAACCAGTTGATTTTTAGATCGGTTTGGAAATAGATAGATTGGTTGGATCGGTTTTAACAGTTTAAATACTCACCCCTAACCGGCACATGTACCTGACTCAATTCTAGTAATGTGCTCCAATGAAAACAAATTGATCCGATATTCTTTCATTCTTATGAATAATTGAACATTGGATCAATTATCAATTAACCCTAAATTTTGTTCGCAATGATCACAATTCGTTATTTTTTGGCCAATTGACTATGAACCTATTAAGTTTTTCCCAACAAACCCTATTGCCCACTATTGTTTAATTTTAAATGGTCTAAAACGGTTCAAAAGAAATTAGTCTTTAATAATATTAATTTATAGGCATAACTTTAACACCGCAATAACTAAAAAGCCTCTGAACAAAAAATGACACACTCCATCTCTTTGTTCTACATTTCAACACCACGCCACTAGCAAACTGACGCCACTGCTATCCAACTATACCCACTAACACCCAAGTGCTTAAAGTCGTCACCATCCAACAAAACCACCACCCCGCCATCCAAGATCTTGTCTGATCTCTATTAGCAATACGCCACCATGTACTAGCATACAATATCTCATCCTTGTCGACCACCATCCTAACCAGCGCCAGTTGCCAACTTCCAGACCCTACCTCCCCCTCTATAGTTATCATATCCCCCTTGCTGTCAGAATCACTTGAAGGGCCACTAAAAGTGCGTTTGACACTCTCTTTTTTTCCTCTTTTTTTTCAGTTTTGAAAATTAAAAAAAAAAGTGCGTTTGGCAACCATTTTTTTTTCTTCTTCAATTTAAAAAACCAATTTTTAAACTGAAGAGTAAAAAAAAACTCCAAAAACTGATTTTTTTTTTTTTTTTGAGACCACCACCACCACCCTCCCACCGCCGGCGACCACCTCTGGCCGCCGGCACCACCGTCGGCAGCCACCAGCCACCGCCGGCATCGACCACCGCTACGCCCCACCACCACTACCGCAAACCACTCAAAAAAAAAAGTCAAAATAAAAAGGGTTACCAAACACCAAAAAAAAAAAAGTTATCAAACACCCATTTGTTTTTGTAAAAAAAAAATTAAGCTGCTCTTTAAAAACTGAAAACCAAAAAAAAAGTTTTGTCAAACCAACCTTAAATTTTGTGAAATCTTTGCTTTAAACCACTAGACTTGTTCACAACTTCATCGAAATGGAAACTCTTTATAGTATAGCGTGAGAGAAATTACTTAGGCCACGTTTGACACTCTTTTTTTTTCTTTTTTTTCAGTTTTGAAAATTGGAAGAAAAAAAAGTGCGCTTGGTAACCATTTTTTTTCCTTCTCCAATTTAAAAAATCAGTTTTTAAACTGAAGAGTAAAAAAAAAACTCCAGAAACTGGTTTTTTTTTTCACTTTTGGTTTTTTTTTTGAGACCACCACCACCACCACCCTCCCACCGCCGGCAGCCACCTCCGGCCACCGACAGCCACCTTCGGCCGCCGGCGACCACCGTCGGCAGCCACCTCCGGCCATCGGCGACTGCCGACAGCCACCGCCGACCGCCGACGACTGGTGGCAGCCACCAGCCACCGCCGGCCACCACCGCCGTCCACCACCGCTACGCCCCACCACCGCCACCGCAAACCACTAAAAAAAAAAGTCAAAATAAAAAGGGTTACTAAACACCAAAAAAAAAAAAAAAAGGTTATCAAACATCCACTTGTTTTTGTAAAAAAAAAAAAATTAAGCTGCTCTTTAAAAACTGAAAATCAAAAAAAAAAATTTGTCAAACCAACCCTTATTTTATCCTCATAGTTAGGGTTTATTTGAAATTAAGAAGTAAAAGATGGAAGAGAGAGGAGGAGAGAGAACACATAATGTGAACAAGAAAGGTGGCGGGAAAAAAATCAATAAAAATGGATTTAGGAGTTATCTATTCCAATCAAAACCTTAAGGGTCTATGTGAGACTCTAAACAACCCTCGAAGGGTTATTTGTAAATTAGACAATGCACAGAGGGAAATAGACCGTGGTCTGGCCATTTTGCTCATGATTTTTGAGTTCTAATAGCCATTTTCTAACCCCGACTAAGGGAAAGACTCAGTGGACACAACTATGATAGTTTAGGGATGGATTAACTAAAATCATAGAGGGACAATGCTGGCAAAACCCGTATAGTGCAGAGGCATTCATGGTAATTGTTCCAAGAAAATACCCCCCCCCCCCCCCCCCCAAAAAAAGGTATCGGATTTGATTGGTTTGGACCGTATTTGAATGGAATCTTGTAAAATTTCCTCTTTCAGCTCCCCGTAGACTATACTCTTGAGTCTTTCAAACAACTAAATAAGAACCCTTTTATATGCATAATATGTGTGGGAATAATTAACATTCTCTTTAAACGAGAGGGGACGAAAAAAAAGATAAAATATAATCTAATTTTTCTAAAGATTTTGTAAAATAGACTCTTTACCCATCTATAAAATAGATGGTTTGTATCTCTAAAAACATGTCGATGGGTAAAATTATTTAGAATAGAGACTCATACAAATCGGTAATGTACGGGGAACCAATTTTGAACCGGTGACACAAGGATTTTCAGTCCTATGCTCCGCCAACTGAGTTATCCTTGCTGTTTTTTATGTCACATCTTCATTTTACTAAATAACTTCAGTTTATGTCAATTGGAATGTATTACAAAGTCTTATTGAGGTGTTAGAATTTTTCGATCTTTAAAAGGAAGACTTTTGTGAGTTTAGGTATGAACAATGATACTGGTCGTGGATCATTCAATGGGAATTCCTTGCCCAAAGATGTTCACTTGTACATGTATCATATTACTTCTTTTGTAACAAGAGGGAAAAAAATTACGCTCGGTTTCGTTTGTAAAAGAGTAGGGTGTAGCGTACATAACGAATATTCAAGCGCTAACGAAAAAAGGATAAAACGAAACGACCGAGTATATAGTTTGGGAGTTAAATTAGGTTTTCAGGGATAGTGGGACTTGAACCCTCACAATTTCCAAATTCAACAGATTTTCCTGTCATTATAAGTTTCATTATAGTCGGTATTGACATGTATACTAGGACTCTATCTTTATTCTCGTTTATTAATCAGCTCTTCAAAAGATCTATCCGAACTACGGAGTGAATGATTTGATCAATATATATTCGATTCAACATCTCCCGACCAACGTAATTTATGAAAAATAATAGCATATTCCTCCGTATCTCGTATTGGTTTCATGGTCATAGGAATTGGTCTTATAACCTATACGGCGCTTACAAGAACCATTCTAGAATTATTGTCCATGAATTTTTCGGGGGTGCACTTTTTTTCTTGGCAGGAGTAATGAAATAACATGTCTTTTTTATCTTGACAAAATGGTCCTCAATGCCAAAAATATTCATGATGTCTACTAGCCTTTCAATAGCTTCCCCTGCATTATCGGGGTGTGAGTGGCTTTGTTGCATAGTTGGTAGTGTTTTTTGGACTAATAATCGACAAAAATTTCTTTGGTGCAAAAAAATACTAATTATTTTGGCAATGGCATTTGAAAAATTATTATAAACCTATTTATTCATTATCTCTGTCAAGCTAGATGTTCAATGGATACAAATTATTTAATGCTCTAAACTCTTTTTTATTTTGGACCAAAGAGTTATTTGTTTTGATCTCTATCTTTTTACACGTAATAGGTATTGGTATGTACTCTGATCTCGTTTCTTCACTATCAGGTGACAAGGTCAAAGTTATTCCATCTAATGTTACATATAGTTTTCATGAATAATAAAGAAAAATTCCTATGATTTTCCAAAATCAATTCGATGGATAATGAAAAAAGAGAAGAATTTTCTTTCTTGTCTTCAGTTTAATAATATAAAAAAAGCAATTGCATTTAAACCAATATATTTAGTCTCTGTGAGAACCATGTGAATCACTATACATCTTGATTCACACGGTTCTCGCTGATTCATTTTATATGCAATGTACTTTGTTGTGTTCGTAACACATTCTGTTGAATTTAATCAGACTTAAATGTAAATGAACTATACATATGCAGCCCTATTTATAATAAATTGACTTGAAAATAGCATATTCGAATTGTAAGAAAACATATAGATGCCACAATTTACAGAATTTGCGCCCTACAATTTTTATTTGTTCGAGTATGTTAATAAATTGCGAATATGATCTTAGTTCTAAATGCCCATGTTTCCTTCAGATCCCAATTCAAGTACAATCCAATGCTTCGTTGGCCCATACTGGTCTCTAAATAAAACATATGGTTAAAAAAAGAAATCCTAGACTAATCACACGATAACTCCAATAATTTAATTGTTGAGTGGGATCCGTCATTCTCCCTCCATCCTACATAACTAGTATTTACCACGTGCGTTGCACACGGGACCAGCAATGGTCAATTAAAAGCTCTTACTTATATATCAAATACGAATAACAAATAATGTTATTTTCAACTTTTTATGAGTTTTTTGTTATCATTTTTAATAACAATGTTAAGAACCCATATATATTGAGGTTTTATCAATAAAACTCATATAGAATGTATAAAAAGTTATGCGACGTAAGAAAAACTATAATATGAAAGATAATTACACGTATGTATGCGCGCGCGCGTGTATATTATGACTTATAATAATGTAAAAGGAAGGAGATTAATTTTGTTAGATTGTGAAAACATATTAGAGTTGTGTAAAATATTAGAAAGTTTCAAGATTTGAATAAAATATTGATGAGAATGAGATATAAATTTAAAATTTATGGAGCGAGATTTGTTTTTAAGTGAGACATGCTGACGTGAAAGAGAGAGATAAATTTTATATGATTGGTTGAATGCTACATGGCATAAAAAGAGACATGCTAGGCATGAAAGAGAATATTACATTCTCTCAGTTTCTGCTTATATATATATATAATTAGATTTGATCAATTTTTCTTTTTGGACTGTCCCATAAAAATTGGTAATTTTTAAATTAAGAAAAGTTATGCAGGTACTTTTATATATTTACCGTTTTTTTTATATATTTTTAATTATATTTATCTTTACACATTTAAATATGCATCAACTCATTTTTTCTTTCCTGATCCACTTTCTTACAGTTTTTTATTCATTTATCTCTCTACATTAAACACTCTGTTAAGTCATTTTTCTCTTTGGTTCACTTTCTTTCCTTATCTCTCTAAAGCGTAGAATGAAAAACACATAATATATTACTTAAATCTTTAATCTGTGAAAAAAAAGTTAATCTAAGACGGATGAGTAATTATTAGTACTTAAAGAGAAATACTCCGAATAAATCTAACGAGTGACAAATAACCCTACAACATACGAAAATATAGATATATGAAGAATCATATACTTTTATAGTTTCATTAACCAATAAACATATCAAGGGAATTATGATTACAACCGTAACAATCCAAATGAAATATGAATTAAAATATGTTCTAAAGTTGAAAACTTTATTAAAAAAAAGAAGGGGATCCTCTTAATTAGGAAATAGAAATCGGAAAACCCCGTGCTAGAAAAAAGGTCCGGCTTCACGACTCGCCGCTGCTGTCCCAAGCGGCGCCTTCCTTCTACCGTGATAACCACCAGCCAGCGCCTCTCTCCGTCACCGGCAGGTCCTCTCTCTATCGCCGGCAGTTTCTGTCTCCATCGCCGGCAGCCTCCATTCGCTTTCCTATCGCTCCTTAATCATAGTACCATTTCTCTCAGATCAGGTATTACTTCTAAACTTATTGATCTTATCTTGCTCTCATGTTGATACTATTTTGGTTGGGTTTCTGTAAGTTGGTTTTCGTGATATTGCTGTTTCTGTATACCCTGGCCTGATGGGTTCGATTCTTTATATGTTTTGAATATTTTGGTTGAAGATGAAAATATTCAGCTGAAAATGGAGTTATGCAGATGAACCAGCTCTAGTTGTAGCTAGCTTGTAAATATCAGGAGATAGTATAAGCAGATAACAGGAAAATAGAGAGGCCTCAATATTCAATTCGGGTTCCCGTGTCTTCTACTAGGCAGCTGGAAATCCAGATTTTATCTAAGCTAGGGAGGGAAACATTACTCTACATTTCTTTGTACTAACTCAGTGGGTCATTCAATCTCCTACTTAATGTATTAGGCGTTGATTGACTCCTATGGTGTAAGAAGTAAGGACAAGAACAATCTGTGTAGTAAGTTATATCTGTGGAAGTTAGCTTTTTGTTTCTTGCTTTCTTGCTATGTTGATTAAGGAGTTGTTGAAGGAAGAAATGATTGACAAACTTAACTTGATGCTGCCTCCCGTGTCCTATCTAAATTGCAGCACCACCGTCAGTTGTAGTGGCCAGACATCTATTTGGTATGTCTCTATCCGACGTCAATTCTTTGTGATTTTTGACTAAAGATATAGTGCATGTAAAAGTTGGCTTTGCTCAATTTTTTTGGCCCTAGTCTGACTTGCCAAACGAAGCTTATGCAATCTACTAGTGATATTCAGTTCTATTGAATGCCTAGATGCAGTGGCGAAGCCAGAAACTTAGTTCAAGGTGGTACCTAACAGCCAAATTTTTTTTGCCTAAAGTACTGTTGCCAATGAGTTAGACCTAACAAATTAATGAACGTGATCCAAAGGGACAAGAAATAAGAACTCCAATTCGGCAATTTGAACTTCCTAATTCATTCTGGTGGAGCAGTATATTCAACTTGTTCATAAAAGCTCCAATTTCTCAAACCTCAATTGCCAAATTCAGTGCTAAATTCTCTGAAATGCCAAATTATGACTTTCTAATTGCAACCAAGCAGCAATTGCTAACCTCTAAATCAAAATTAAAAATTCCAATAAACCTCAATCTAGAACCTATACACCCACCAATTACGAGCAGTAATTGCAATATGAAAATAAAAATTTTAAATCTCAATTTGAAATTAAGAATCTCACTTGTGGCTCCAATTCCCAATTGGGGATTGGAAGCTCCAAAAGTCAGTTATCAAATTCTAATATGAAACAAAAAAGAAATGGTTCAAATTCAAGGAATAGAAATTTTAAGAATAAACACCAGAAGTTCAGATCTTACCTTGCTTTCAAAGTGGAGGATTGGTGTTTGCGGCTTTGCGTGGAGGTGGTGGAGCAATTTCAGTAATCAATGGAAGGGTGGTGGCTTTATATTTGAGGAAAAAAGCATGGTACTTCAAGATTTTCAGGTTAAGCAAATTGTGGTGAAGAAGATTAGGTGAGATATTGATATTTTTGAGAAAGAAAATATGAAGAGAGCATCTCTATACCATAGCAATACAGCATGACGAATCGACGACGTTGGAGGAATTGATCAATTGACGAATCGAGCAATATACCACGACTTCAACCATCGTGCCGTGATTGAATCTACCGACTACACAACTATGCCGATCATCGGAGGTGGACCTGCGAGAGGGTGTAGGCCAGTGAGTGGACTGAGGATACGGTGTGCTCAGTGCCTCTTTCCCATTATGTGGCTTTCAGGCTTTGAAACAATAGACAATAAAGAGGATTTTTTGTGTGGATTTTTTTTTTCTTTTCTTTTTGGGTTATTGTTGATTTGTGTAAGTTTAGCATTTTAAATGACTAACAAGACATTTTTCTTAACTATATTTAGATTTTTTGGATCGCTTAACGTATAAAATGATTATAGTTTATCACCTTTAAGTATTTTCAAAATTTTTAGGTGAACACTTTTTTCACTAATATACTATATGAAACAGGAAAATCACAGAGAAGCAGGTAGGCACGGGCCCACCTTTGCCCTCCATTCCATCTGTCACTGTCTACATGGACATAAATCAATCCTAAGATTTTGCAAAAATTCAAAGGAGAAAATCATATCAAACGGAGGGAGTAAATTAAGTCTACATGATTTATCAACTTAAATTAAAACCCATGATGATTAAGTAGATTGTTATGCTTCCTTTTGGTTTGAAGAAACACAAGATAGTTCTATACTTTAATCTAAATGAGTTATTGTGGCATACGTGACGCGTGTGCAAAAATGAAGTTAACGATATAATATTTGTATACTATCAAGTTTGACCTTTGGAACTTATTTAACTATATCTTTCTAATAACGTTTAAATTATAAAAATCAAACATGTCTTTGTAGTTAGTTATTACTATTTAATATTTTTTTTTGTGTCACTTTTTAAAAATTTTCTTAGGACGACACATGTCATCATTTTTAGATAGGTAGTTGTGTAACGCCATAAGAGGTATTACACCTAAATGGGTAGTCCCATTACATATAGTATAGATGCATACTTCAATCTAAATGCGTTCTGTGCGCGTTGAATTGCGTGTCTATGGGTGTCTTTGTTTAAGCTTTGCAGAGTGGAAATGATTCTTAGTGGCACATGTTGGGTCATGGGTCAAGAGTGAAATAGTATATAGGGGAGTGCCAGCTCTTTGAACAAAAGGAAGGGGAAATAAGCATGTTGGGAGTCTTATTCACATATATGTGAGCAAACGTGCCTATCAACATTAATTTCATTTATATGATGTGGTATCCTTTTGAACTTGGTTCGTTGAAGTCTAAACCTGTCTTGGTGAATCTGCTTATCCTTGCTTTGCCATTAAATCGAATTAGTGATGTAAAAACGAAGAAATGAATTTTTTGCTGACAGGTTGATCTTGGTAGAAGTGCTGTAGAGATAAGCAAGTTAAGGAAGATGATAAGAACATAAGCAAATTTCGTGCAGAAAAAGCTACATGGTCCATATAAATGACTAACGGGGTTATCACGTTGAGAGAACATAAGATAAAGCTTGACAATGCTGGGGAAGTTATAATACGTGACATGCAAATTGAACACGACAGTGTCAGTGAGGAGAGTATGTGAACACTGAGCAAGACTCATTCACAAATCTGTACTAGGCCACAACCGACCATGGGGGCTGTCATCCGCCGGCGTCGCCCCACGGCCCCATTGGACTGCTATTGTGGCTTTGCACTTCCACCGCCGCCCACCTTCTCCATCTCTCTCGATCATCCACCACTTCTAATTTCTGTGAGTAATCTCATCATCCCTTCTCCTTAATTTTCCCGTCATTGCTTCATCACCTACATAATTTTAGGATTTTTTATTTTGTTTCTTGAACTTGGGAGTTATATTTTTGGGTTTGATGGGTGGGTTTTACATTATCATTCCTAGTAAATTTAGCACGTGGACAATGTCAAACAGCCATGGGTTACTCTATAAAAATTAATGAATTTCGGTATTTTAAGGAATTACCGAATCATACAGTTTGGTTCACTATTCCTTTTATACAAATCGGTACAGGATATGATATCCCCAGCCTACAGAGCTCTACCTAAGTATAAGATTGGTGCGGTAAGGTAAACAACAGTGCTTAGCCCTAACCAAGGCCATGGATATCGTCAATTTACTATTGCCACGTCATTAATGAGTGCCAAGCCACTTCGTCATGTTGCAGTCAACTAAGAACTGCTTAAAGGATTGGATACACTGGAGGTGTGCTTGAGAGTGCATGCAAGAAGAGTTGATTTCTGGGCTGACCAGTTTCAATAAAGGGCGCTAGACATGAAAGAAGTTCTATCCTTTTTTTTTTTTGGAATAAAATTTAAGAACTTCATTAAGTAAAGATGGATTACAAAGACAACAAAAAGATAACTCCTGCACTCCCTCCGGTAGTGCCACAGTACGGCATCACATAGCCTCGCCGTCATGCTAACAGTACAACCATGGTAAGAGAGCGTTGAAGAATCTGCAATGCTCTAGTGTATTTACCCAACCCAACAAAGTCCTATCCACCTACTCAAAGAAAAAGAGTTAATCTACAAACCAAAAAACCAAAAGAACAACAACCATCACCACATCATACTAAAACAAGATGAACTAGCATCGCCCAATCAGCTGCAAACTCACTATTCTTCCTCATTGAGTCCCTGACTCTAAAACTGGAAACTTACAAAGGGGAATGAACCCCAAGACATGAACCAACCAGCACAGAAAGTCTGCTAGACTAAGCGAAGCCTAAAACCAAACTGGTCCTCTGTTCACTCCCCACTCGTCCCACCTCCCCCCTCCCCACTCTGCCCCACCCCCTCCCGTCCCCCACTAAAACTAAACCCAATGCTTGAACTAGGACCGGAACAAAGAGCAACTCCGCCAGTGCCCCAATCCCTCCCACCCCCAAGGCCCTGTTGCCCTCAACCCTCCCAAGCATCCATGGACAGCCAGTCACCCTAATCTAATGGACCGAAAAACTCCAAAAGAGCCTAAAGACCCAGCTAAGTCGCCCCAAACTAGTAGCTATCTAACAGTAAAACAATGCCCGTGCCACATAAACAATGACCCAAAGTGAGAAGAGAGACAAGGTGCAAACCAACAGTCTTTGAGCACCATCCCCCAGATTGGTGACCTTCACAGATGATCTGTGGGATCTAAGTCAGTGAAGGGTGACCGCACAAAGCTCTCAGAGATGTGAAGTTCGCATTGCCACCACCAACCATGCACACCGCTACAGCTTGATCTCTGTGAACCTCTCACGAACAACAAGGACAACTAAAGTCAAACAACAAGGACCGCTAAAGTCAACCTAGATTTACCGTCTACGCCTAAGTCGGAGACCAAAGGCTGCCTCACGCGTACTTGACGCACGGTGAGGCGGCGGTAGAAGGCGCCGATAGAAATAGCTAATATTCTGTAGGGTAATTAGTATCAAAATTTCTCTGTCAAGTGGTTAGCTAAACATCTTAGAGGAAGAACATGGACAGAAGCAATATGATCAGGCTGAGGCTATGACGATTATATTCATGTGTCCTGACGGAGCTGTTTTTCCTTCAACCGCAGGGGAATGATTCATGAGCGAAATGATGCATGAGTGAATCAGTACTGGAGTGTATTTACGATAGGAAAAGCTACTAATTTATGCCACTGTTCAAGATACAGAGATCTATATTTCAAGGACTTAATTGCCTTCTACATCTTTCCGATTTAGCTAGCTATAAATAGAATCAAAAGGCAAGTAGGATTTATTGTATCAGTACTGAGTTGGATTGATAAGTCGATCAGTCAAGAAGATTTATTGCCTTTTTCGTCAGTCCAGAAGACCAGATGTAAGGTAGTTTTATTTTCTTTTTCAATTTGTTATTACCCAATGTAGTTTGCTAAATAGCCATCGCACTGTAGTGTTTGTAACAATTAACACATGCATAACAACAATGAAAAAGAATAGGGATACTTTAGTCATTCTTATAAAAATTTTATACCTTTTGCAAACAATTTAGTGTAGTTATCATTACAATTAGGATCAATTTCTTAACAGTGAACCACAACTCCAAGTATAGTGATGTGATGCTTCAAGCAGTGAACGAAAGAGGGCTTTAGATATTAAAGCTAAAAGTTATATTGTTAAACAAAAGGATAGAGAATTCAATAAGGTGTTGGTTTTTATGAGGACTGCAAGTTAAATCTAGAGAGATGGTAGCGACTAAAAGCAAAACTCTCTTCTTCTTTTTCACATTACTATTTAATTCAGTGGCAAAGCAAGGGAATGCAGATTCAGGAAGACAAGTTTAGACTTTAAGGAACCATTTATAAAGATACTACGTCATATAAATGAAATTGATGTTGAAACTTACATTCGTTCACACGTGAATTGAGGACTCCCCACCTGCTAATTGCCCTTCCTTTTCTTCAAAGATGGCATTGCCCTATATACTACCCTGATTTCAATCTTGACCCATGACCCAACGCATGCCACTAAGAGTAATTTCTTCTCTGCAAAGCTTAACCAAACACACCCATAGACATGCAAGTAAGCGCGCACACAACACATTTCGATTAAAGTATAGGATAACTATCTTGTGTTTTTTCAAACCCGAAGGAAGCATAACATTTGCTTAATCATCATGGAATTTAAATTAAGTTGTTATATCATGTAGACTAATCTACTTCCTCCGTATGATTGGATTTTCTCCTTTGAACTTTTGCAAAATCTTAGGATTAATTTTGGTACATGTAAACATTCAATGGAACTAAATATCTCTAGCAGATTGCATAAATATCGTTTGGCAAGTCAGATTAGGGCCAAAAAAATTGAGTAAAGCCAACTTTTACATTCACTAAATCTATAGTCGGAAATTGCAAAGGACTAATGTTGGATAGAGACATACCAAATGGATGTATGGCCGTGGGCCGCTGCAACTGACAGTGGTGCTACAATTTAGGTCTATGTGCTTTGGTAGGGGCGGCAGTAGAAGTAAGGCTGAGCTAGGGTTTTGACGATTGGTGATGGACAGCGGTGTAGGTGGTCGAGTGGCAATGTTGATATGTTTTAAAACTTAGAAAGAATAGTAGGGCTGTCGTGTAACAGAGGCACATTAGTAAAGCAATTAGACCCACGGTGCTATTCTTTCTTGGTGTCACTCAGCCAAAACACCACCACCCACAGTCCATTAACACCATGATCAAACCCCCACCCCCCCCAACAACAAAAAAAAAAAACCCATTCTCCACTGACTCGGCAAAGCTCTGGCCTTTCTATTAGCCCCACAATTGCCTCCCCTTACCGCCGTCCTCTACTAACAGTTGCTCTAGACCGTTCAAACTTCATTGGTAAGTATATCCAATTGGTCCTTACTTGTAAAGTGATTAACAAATCTAGAATCGGTGGATAACTTGTTATCCTTACGCAGTTTTGTCCCCTTTGATCAATAACCAAAATAAGCAAATTGTTCTGTTCTGTTGGTATAAACTAAACTTAATTTGCATCATAGTGAATATAAGTGTAGTGTTTGCCTTCTTTGTACTCTAGAATGCGTCGAGATTAATGTATATGTGCTTTTTGACCAACTTTTACTGATATGCAATGATGTTTATGTTGTTACCCAAAAAGGGTTTTGCCTCGCAATTTAAGCAATCCCTAGAAGATTGATTCAGTAAACCTTAGTTCATGGGTTAAGGTGGAGGTTACATATCTTGCTAAGAGAGAAAGATGAAAGGCATCATAAAAAAACCAAAAAGAAGAATATATAGTGCAAGCAGCACGACTGAGAAAAGTTAATAATATTTTGGTTATGGGATTTTTTTGATTGATACTTCACAATTGGCAGCGAGAGTTGAATTGTTAGCCTTTTCTTTTGAAAGCAGGTCCTTGTGACCTATGTGCTTTTCTTCAAAAAAATTGGATTTTCTGAGGAGCACGTTTCCTCACCCTGGGTTCCTAGGCTGGTGTTCTCCATTTTTTCCTTCTTCTTCTAGCTTTCGTACCTCCCCTCAGAATGTAAACTGGTAAAGAGTGGGCTAGCTACTTCCGCGGAATGATAAGATACACTGTCTCTTTGTTCCACGTGTCTCGGGGTCATCATCACATATCGCCATCAAATATGGAGAGATCCGTGTAAGGCAGAAGTTCCAAGAAAACTATGACAATTTTGTGGATCAGTCATGAGTGGTTTTGAATATCGTGTACGGGAATGTGATATTGAAGTTGACCGAGGGGGCTCTCTTTCTGGAGTTTGAAGTTTCCACCTTTACTGAACTTACAGTGAATAAACAAACTAGTCTTCCTCTTCTTAGACCCTTGTTTGTATGGAATTATGAGCTGATCTTCCCTACTTTCCGATTGGAAGTCCTATTTCCGTATAATCTACCTTTTCTATCTATAGGCATTCCTTGTGAAGCTTCTAGTGGTTTAAGGTTTTCTTATAGTTAACGTGCCATTACTGAAATTCATCATAAGATATTCAGCCAATATATATAATAATACTCTGGGCTTTGCCTAGGTCTTATAACCAATTTTAGAAAGACCAAAGTTGGACGAGGGACATGGCATAAGTATTTCATAAACAAAAAAAGCTTGGCAATTGCATTCCAATGTAAGAGGCAGCCAGACCGGCTCTAATCTGTTTAGACCAGATTTTTTGTGTGGCATGTATTACATCACATGATCTCCCTCTTATAGGTGCATCTTATTCTGCCGGTACTAGAAGAGTTAGGAAACGTCATTCTGCATTGGCATTGTTGTTTTAATCCCACTATTGCGGTTGACTTTGGGCTTTTACTCTGCTCACGGCTGGTGGGAAGCGTATTAGTGCTTCTACGGTGTAACATGCAATTTCCACCATAAAAACTTTTGATATGATGTATATGAAGCGTCGCCTTTTTAGCTTTGTTCCATTCTTGCGATTTTCTTCGTCAACATCTGTTATGCTCAAGAGCGGAGATGTTCTGAAGCAAGCAAGAATATTTTCTGTCACGGATGTTCTGGAATATTCGAAGCTGAGTTATGACTCAAATCCTTTGCATTTGGATTCTGGATATGCTAAGAATGCTGGATTTGAAGAGAGACTCGTTCCTGGAATGCTTGTTGCCTCTTTGCTTCCTAGGATCATTGCTTCTCATTTTGTAAGTCCTCGACTTTCTCCATTGCCTGTTCTTTTCCTTTCTGATTTGTTAAGATTTCCTCACGGATTGAGCAGTAGACAATCAATTTAAACGTCATATGCCTCAGTTCTGTAAAAGGACGCCTAACGTTCATCGGTAGAATCAGGTTAAAGTGAAGAACTGAGACCAGTGTGTGGCCCCACGAGCAATCTGGTTTAAGTTTGATCATAAACAGATCTCTTGCATTTTTGTCGCTTTGTCGGAGCTTCCCATAAGGAAATAACTTCACATATCCAAGAGGGAAGTGCTTGCATCAGTCTTATTTATGGCAACTGATGATTTAAAGTACATGTGTACTCTTCCAAACCGCTGTCATAATTCTCTGGAACTCATTTTGGCTGCGATACGTGGGGTGTCCCAAATATCACAAAATGAAAGGAAGATTTAAAAAGTTTATATTTCTACAGTTTGACATATGCAGCGAAGATGCTTGTCAGCTTTTAATGCCGATAATCCTTTTACACGGTCCCCTTTTTCTTTGAGTCAAAATCCATATGTAGAATCCGTTAAATGTGGCTTAGATGCAGCAAAAAATGCGCTTTGCGGTGTTTGCTTCTTTTGGATGTTATGCATCATTTTATGCGGTTCATTAATGTTGTCTACGTGTTGCCTTGGTGGATCTCCTAAGCAACTTCACAAAATCTAGTTTGACAATTGATGCAAGTGCAAAAATTCGAAATGTAAAATCCAGCCTAACAGATGCCTATTGAATGTTATTGTCGCAGGATATATGGTGATCTAATTTGTCTAGGTTTAGCTGGTGGAAGTGTATATATGACATTACCACGATATAGTGTCAATCTGTATGTATAATACTAGCTCATGTATAATCCATGCATATACGTATCGAGACTGCTTAATTTGATTTATCGCAACTAAAAGTATCCTGTGATGGTGCTTGAGAAACTCGTTTGGCCCCTTACAGTTCACTCTAATAAATACTCATATCTGGTAGCGTTGTTTGGGGTTGGGGACACTGTAGCCTGGAGCTGTATATGTTTCACAAACCTTGCACTTCAAATTGCCAGCCTACATTGGAGAGGAGATCACTGGTGAAGTACAAGCAACTAGCATAAGAGAGATGAAGAAAAAGCACATGTAAGGCCTAAAACTTGAATACATCTCATGTTAGTTGAATGTGCATCTGATGCAATTGCATATTATTGTTTGGCTACGTGGTCTAGTGCAAAGTTTTCAACGAAGTGCTTCAAAGATGGCAACCTTGTTCTTGATGGCGAGGCAGCGGCAATCTTACCGACTCTGTCAATGGAACCAATGCAATCCACGACCACGAGTGACCGGAACTGATTAGGCTGCTATTCTCTTGTTGGAGCTAAAGGCCTGGCTTTTAACAACTTGACTGCTAAACGGAGCTATTTTTTGTGACATTGTACCGTTTTGAGGACCTCCATTAGTTGAATATCAACTTTGCTCCCTCCATCGCAAAGATATTGCTCTAGTTTGACTTGCACAATATATAAGGAATTTGGTCAATTTGTTGATCTTCCGTTTGTAGCCTTTAAAACCGATCAAAAGAGATCAGCACCATTGCATAATTGTCTCGGTTTTATCTTCTTCTGATTTGAATTTTTCTTTTTTTTTTTTGAAAAACCCATTTTATGCATAATGCATGATATCTAAAAATAAACAATTACATCCATGAAACCCTATTACAAACTTTTTAGATAGATGATAAAAACTTTTTATTTTGGTTAAGAGGAGAAATATTTCATATGTAAAAGAGTATTACAAGTCGTCCCAGCTAGATCATCTATTTTACAGACAAGAAAAGTAACAACAATTGTTACAAATAACAATACAGACTATCAACAAGCTTATCCCTAGGAATAATAATAAAGATGAAATTGGACTATATAACAGCTTTAGGCCGCCATAACATTCATTTATGTATATTGGAGACTGATTTTTAGATTCTCTAAATTTTGAGTTAGGAGACTTTACGATAATTTAAGGTATTCAGCCTTTGTTTATCTGTAATTAACATTCTGAAAAATTGGGACGTTACATTTACATTATACCTATGTAGTCAAAAGTTAGGCAGATACGTAGAGCTTGATATGTTGCGCACATGCCATAATGTTGGGAATTTTGATGCATTTGTGTAAGTTGCAAGCGATATTACTAGGGAGGCCATGACACCACTCAACCTTTACTTAAATAAGAATATACAAAAAAACAGGTACCGGATCAATTAAGGAGGTATATGATACTTTGATTCATTGAAGTCTTAAAAAATAAGTGGATTTGTTGTCCGATGCACGGTGGACACGGGGGGGATGATAACTAGTTTCACGTAATGACAGCTCTTTGAGTTTTAATGATCCCCTTCTTCAGCAAGAGTATAACAAAACCCCTACTTATTCATACAACGAAAAGTCTCAATTGAAGAACTCCCACGAGCTCATCAATGTCACATGGCTATGCCGACCAAGACAAGCATGCAACGTGAGTGAGTAAAGACAAAGTAGCCTGAGGAGCATGTAAGGGTGCAACGTGGGCTGACCAACCCGTGCCAACCCGTAAAAATATGGGCACAGACCTAGTATTTATATTGACCGTGGTGGACATGGACATAATTTTGAGCCCGTAAAAAATATAGGCTGGACATGGGCAAATGTTTTTCTAAACCCGCCCAGCTCATCGAACTTTTATATGATATATATGAATTACGTATATAAATTTTACATTTACTAGTATTTTTTTTTTCATCAGTCTTTAAAATCACCATACTCCTTAAAAGACTTTTGAAGGCTTCTATTTTTCTCCCTTGTTTTTTTATTAAAGGATTAGATTTCGTATGATTGTTTGGTAACCTTTGTCTTCTTATTTTTCTTTTTCCTTTATTTTAGTTTATCATGAAACTTATTTTCATGCTTATGACTAAATTTATTTTGAGACTTCTCAATACTCTTTCTTATTATTGTGACTAATTAGTAGACTAGGATGATATTGATTCACATTAAAGTTAAGTTAAAAAAATTAAGATGAAATCGTGGACAGCCATGTTCAGCTCGTGCCCACCAAAATTTTGCTGGACTGGGCATGAACAGATATTATTTGGCTCGTAGATAGTTGGGCTGGGCATGAGCACGTTTTTTAGCCTGGGCTGGGCATTGTCTGACCCTTAGGCCCACCCAAGTTGCAGCCCTAGGAGCATATAATGTCTAACACGACCTACTCCTATGCAACCCAAGATTGTGTGGTGTGTTTTTTGTTGATTATCAATATCTCATAAAATTAACCAGGCACTAAAGACTCCAGAGTTGGTCCAACATATAAAGGGATAATATCATTTATGGCTATGAGTTTAAGGATAAATTGCAGTCAAAGACATATTTTTCACAAAGTTAACACATGTATCGAAAATTTGTGAAATTTGTATTAGATATGCCCAACGTTAAGATTTCTTGACCCTGACTAACGGTTTTTGCTAATGTGAGAATTTTGTATTTAAAAAATGACAGTATTGCCCTTAATACATATTTGACATTGTAGACAACTCATTTTTGTAGGTATTTTTAATTAATTAAATAATGGGCTTCATTATTAAGTAAAAGGCATTATTGAGTTTAGGCGTAGTAATGTGTTTTAAATAAATTATTAAGTCCAATTTATTTATTAAGGTGGTCAGTCTATTTTAATTGTCCAGTCCAGTCCAATCCATTGCATGGCCAGTCCAGTTGCATTAGTCCAGTCCATGGTCTAGATTATCTTAATTGATGTAAGTTGTCTAGATGATTTTAGGGAATAATCCATGATTTACCATTGATGTAAAGATCAAATCAATCTATCTTACGGATAAGAAATGATTTATCCCGAAACTAATACATCCCATTTGTAATTTTAGAGATAATTATCGAAATTATAGTCAGATAATATCCCAAAATTCAAAAAAAAATATTTTTAATAAATGAGGTGAACATGCCGGTTTTCAACTAACCGGCCGGTTACTTGACTTTTGTCAATCTGCGACTTTATCACTTATTCTGAATTAGCCATGGGATATTGCCAATTTTATCTGATTTTGCGATCCTGAGTTATATAAAAGGGGATCTTGACCTCTATTTTATAGGATAGAAATTAAGTCAATTTCTAAGTTTATTCTCTTTAGAGTTTGCACGCTATTTTCTCGTGAAGTGACGTCCAACCTTCTTCGAAAATCTTAGCCATCCAAATAACTCAAAAAACATCGCTTTGTTCTTTGCATCGTGCATCTAACGATGAGCATTTTCGAGTCGTCAAGGCAAGTTGCATCATGAGGTAATTTTTATTAAGTTTTCATAGGGTAGAAATCATATAGATTGTCATCCCATTCCCCGCAGTCACTTTTTATTTCAAAATAGTAATTTTTTTTTATTTTCTTTGTCTAAGTCTAAGTCCCAAATTGTAGACTATCTCCCGTAGGACCAGTGTCGAACTACCGTAGGTTTGAATCCGATTAGTCCAACCGAATACGTAGACCATTTGATCCCAGGGGTTGAGTTCAAGTAAAAAAATATAAAAATTAACTTAGGATTGGTTTTGTCATATTTATGCGTGCTATGTGTTTCTAAGGCCATTAGTCATTAGAAATAAAATAGAGACTGAAAGGGCGTGGCGGGTGTCTGATACCTTCCCACTGCGTAACTTAATCCTCAAACCCCTCTCCTGATTTCGATAGACGAGTCGTCCTTCTTCGACACCTTTGACTTGAGTTACCTTTTATTTCTTTTCTTATTAAATAAGACGGCAACTTCTGAAATTTTTTTTTAGAAATTTTTCTGAGGCGGTGCGCTACAAACACTAAATACGTATTACACCTATCTCTCTCTTCAAATTTCTCTCTATCCTCTATCTTCTTTCTTTTCCCCTTGCTCTCTTCTCTCTCCTCTCACCTTTGTTTTGTCCACCTTAATTTCATCTTCATCATAACACCTTTGAGTAAATCAGGTCAAATGTAGATGTCCTCAAAATTTTATTAAAAAAATTTAAATCTTTATTCTTAAGTATTTTTTTAGTGTCATTAACTTAGTTTGATGTTTCCTTGAAGCGTTTCAAGAAAACTATAAGACCCCCAAACTTTGGAAGCCGTTACCTAAAATTCAAGTCCTAAAGTCAAATATATTCTACTAAATATTCAGGTGTAAAGCAGAACATCTAATCCATCAGCGAAAAAAGATATCTCCATTAAAACTTAATTAAAATCCTTCCTCTTCAAAATCCACTAAAACCAAGTAATAACAAGGCTAATAGCTATTAGAAAATTCCAATCTCAAATCAAATTACTCACATTCGGGTAAAGTTCTCAAAATGAAATACATTGTTTAATTACGCTAACAAAACCACTGAAATTGACAAATTACACTAACAGTACCCCAACTTTAGATACTTGTTTAAAATCCACACCAAACTTTCTAATATTACAAAAAGGACACTAACTTTATTATTATTTTTAATAAAATAAATGGATCTTACACTTTCATCGAAGAAAAAATTATTCTTTCGACTGAAATTTTCAGTCATGAAATTGTCCCTTCAAACTTGTTTTTCATTCGACTGAAAGGTATTTCATTCGACCGAAAGTGTAAGATCTCCTTGTTTTATTGAAATTATTATTTTAGTAAAAATAATAATAAAGTTAGTGCCATTTTCGTAATATTAGAAAGTTTTTTGGTGCATTTTGAATAAGTATCTAAAGTTGGGGGAGTGTTAGTGTAATTTTCTAATTAGAGTATTGGTTTTGTTAGCGTAATTGAACAATGTATTTCAATTTGAGAACTTTAGCCGAATGTGGGTAATTTGATTTGAGATTGGAATTTTGTAATAGCTATTAGCCTTGGTTGTTACTTGGTTTTGGTGGATTTTGAAGAAGAAAAATTTTAACTAAGTTTTAATGGAGATATCTTTTTTCACTGATATATTAGATGCTTTGCTTTACTCCTTGGTGTAACTGAATATTTAGTAGAATGTATTTGACTTTAGGACTTGAATTTTAGTAACGGTATTCAAAATTTGGGGGCGTTACAGTTTGGTATCAGAGCCAGGTTTTGATCCTGGGACCTGTGAGTTATGGGCCCACCACGCTTCCTGTGCGCCACTCTGATGTTTGAGCCCTTCTAATTCTCTCTAACAATGATGGTTGAACTTCTAAATGTGCCAAATAACTACTAGAATTTGGAAGCTTTACTTCAATTTCCAACCTCTCTAATTCTTCCAGCAAGTGGGATTGTCTAGTAATCATAACCAAAAGTCTTCCTTTCTTTTTCTGGCTTGGAGCATCTGCCACTACATTAGCTTTACTTGGATGGTATAGGATCGTACAATCACAATCTTTCAATAATTCTAACCATCTCCTCTGTATCGTATTCAATTCCTTTTGCGTGAAGATATATTTCAAACTTTTGTGGTCTGTATAAATCTCACATGACTCGCCGTATAAATAATGACGCCAAAATTTGAGTGCAAAGATTACAGTTGCTAATTCCAAATCATGGGTAGGATAATTTAGCTCATACTGTTCAAGTTGTCTAGAGGCATAAGCAATTACCTTACCCTGTTGTATAAGCACACAACTGAGTCCTTGTCATGATGCATCACTATAGATAACGAACCCTCCAGATCCAGATGGCAGTGACAGGACTGGTGCTGAAACTAAACACTTATTTAATTCTTGAAAACTCTTTTCACATTATTCTATCCCTAAAAATTTGGCATACTTTCTTGTCAACTTGGTCAAAGAAGTAGAAATGCGAGAAAAACCTTCAATAAACCTCATATAATAACCTGCTAGTCCCAAGAAGCTTCTAATCTGTGTCACAAAGGTAGGTCTCTCCCAATTCACAGTTGCTTCACTCTTAGTGGGATCCACAAATATCTCATCTTTAGTCACTGCATGAACCAAAAAGGAAACCTGGTCGGGAAATCGAGTTTATTATTGACTTGATTCCTGGTACATCACATATCTCCAAGACACCTTACATAATGACTTCTACTGAACTCAAGGAACTAAAGGAGCAATTACAAGAACTCTTAAACAAGGATATGATTCGTTTTAGTGTGTCTCCGTAGGGTGCACCGGTACTATTTGTTAAGAAGAAGGATGGGAGCATGCGTTTATGCATTGACTATAGGGAGCTTAATCGCACGACAGTCTGGAATAAATATCCCTTGCCTATAATCGATGACTTATTTGATCAACTCCAGGGTGCAAGGTACTTCTCAAAAATAGATTTTCAATCTGGTACCATCAACTTAAGGTAAAGAATGAGGATGTACCAAAGACTACTTTTAGGACGCGGTATGGCCATTACGATTTTTAGTAATGGCTTCCAAAGTTTGGGGGCGTTACAAAAATAAATCCTGACTAATGGGAATTTGCAAATGAAAGGTTCCAAAAAGGGCAGAGAGCATTCGTCGAAGGAGATTAAGAGGAGGAAGTAACAACATTCTGCAATGAAACGAGGAGAAGCACAGAGGTTGAGGAACTGACAAGTGATCAAAATGCAATGAAGTTCGAGATTCTAAAGTTGAAACAACACCTAGAGAACATGGAGAGCCTATTCGGGTGCTATCAAAAAGCGCATGCAAAGCCCGAAGTATAGGCTACAACAGTTAGTGATCTTCATAGCTAAAGCTTTTGCGAACCAGCTCTTTTTTTAATAGGATTGCCCAGAGGCAGAAAAAAGAACTTGGTATTGCGAAATGTCAAAGAGAAGGAGTTTGGTCACAAGTGCGTGTATGTCTGTGTATAAATGTGTGCGTGTGTCGTGTGAATATATGTGCGTGTTGTATGTGGGTGTCAAGTGTGTGTGTACGTGGTTGTATGTGGGTGTCGAGTGTGTGTGAATGTGTGTGTGGTTGGAGATTGCGAGAAGGGATCTAAAAATAACAATACCTCGGAGAAAGAGACGGAGATGGGGGTTAAGGATGATGCAAGAAGAGAGAGAAAAGAGACGTTTGGTCTCGAGGGTAATTACGTACATTCAGATACATTTATAACATCGTGCCTATTTCGTCTGGTTAACGGATATAAATGATATAAACGCCAAAAACTATGCTCCGAATCGTAATTTACTTCTAAAGTCAAAGATGTAAATGATATTATCTCTGAAAACGAGAAACCAAACCGGCCATACCAACTTAGGATGTGCTTTTACCAAACGGGGCCCAGCACCTAGGGGTTTTTGGTATTTTGGGAGGAGGAAGGGTTTTTCTGCACACCTCAAGTCCCGATCCCAAACCCAGCAGAAGCTTCACTTCTCAAAGGCCCAACAGCCGCAGTCCAAGCACAAGAAGAAGGAATAACCCTATTTCTTCTTCGCTCTATATCTTCACACACTGTCACTTCGTGTCACTGTTAAAGTGACTTCGATCGAATCCAAATGGCCACCCTCGTCCCTCCGGCAACCAACCCTCCGCCACCGCCGTCGCCGGATTCAAAGCCGGCCGAGCCGGAGAAAGTCGACTACATGGACCTGCCTTGCCCTATTCCCTACGAAGAAATCCACCGCGAATCTTTCAGTAACTACCAATCCAACTTCATCAATGCCCGATTTGACTTCAATTTTTGCCCTTGGGATTGGTTTTACTGTTCACTGTTTATTTACTCTCTTTTAGTTAACGAATTATTTGTTTGTACTAAAGCCTAACCCGAGCTCCCCCCCCCCCATTACCGTGACTTTCCTGTATACTTGTGGTGTAGGGATCTATTATATGTATTATTGTGAGGATCTAAGGTTGTAGGGAACTTAGATGGTAAGTGCAACTGAAAAATTGTACTTTATCCATTTCATTAGATTGGCATTATGCAAGTTTAGATAAAACTAGTTCATGTAGACGTTAACTTTACTCGTTGTTTTAACCCTAGCTTGACTTGCCAAATGATAGTCATTTATCTAAAGCTTGCTATCCGTCTTCGGTTTAGTGTTTACATGCATTAACTATATCTTATGGATTTCACAAAAATTCGAAGAGAAAAACCCGAATGAAACTCTGTAAAATCTGGGTAAAATTGGCAGCAAAAATGTTAACTGCCATTGCTACCTGAAGCCGGTAAATTCTGGGTAAAAATTGGCAGCAAAAATTTTAACTGTCGTTGGCACCTGAAGCCGGTAAAAGTCATGCAAAACCGGTTCATGGTTGTGGTAAATGTCTGTAAATTCATATCTTACAGCGGCAGAATTTCTAGCAACACTTGCGACATTATAGGGGTCCATGGTGCGTCGTTAGTGGTGTTTGCTGCCAATTCGTCGAACTAATTTGGTGGTAGGTTTTACTTTAAATTGGCTCTTCATGTTTCAGAATGTAAATTAACTCTAAAGGAGAAAGTAGGTACGAATTTTAGCCACATACATGGTATTAAAGAATTATATATATGTTGTATCTGGGTTCAAGGACTGGTGCTGGTTTAATTTCTTTAACGTGTTTTATTGAAAAAATCTATGTCACGTGCATTGCATTGCTGGTAGCTGTGATTTTTGTGACTTATTAGTAAAGTAACTTGGACAACAACTCAGGTGTTACAGCTGCGAATAGATTCGCTACTTTCTTTCATAGCTGTTATTATGTGTTGCTGATGAGTTAGGAAGCTTGTTACGATGGATATACAAACAGAGGCTATGTTTTTTAAGATGTTGATGTTTGAGCATGGTTGGCAGTGTCGTTGAAGCCAGAACTATTTGAGGGGCTGCGTTTTGATTTTACCAAAGGACTTAATCAAAGATTCTCACTGAGTCACAGGTACCTCACCTACTATAAAATTCCTACTGCTCATCACGGGTTTGGTGAGCAGTATGAATTTTAAAAACTCTATATCAGTGTTTCTCTAACTGATTATGTTTCCTTTCATTGGTTTTGATCAATGTGCTTTGTTAAAACTATATATTAGTGTTTTCATGGGACCTACTGAAGTTCCTTCTCAGTCTGCTGAAGTTATTAAAATTCCAACTGCTCACTACGAGTTTGGTGCCAACTTTATAGATCCAAAGGTAGGCAGTCATTACCAAACCTTTAGATTAGTTGATTCATATGATTATGAAGTTAGCAGTTTCAGAATTGATGGGTGTCACACAGATGATGCTTTTTGGAAGGATATTGACAGATGGGAGGCTAAATGCAAGAGTGAAGTGCGATCTATCTGAGAATCTTACGTTGAAGGCCAATGCTCAAGTAAATACTTGTTATAATTGTTGCCCTAGGGATGGCAGTATATGTCACACCGAGTAAGTGCTGTGCTGAATTTTCTCTCTTTCCCCTATCTTCAGCTTACAAATGAGCCACATATGTCGCATGGCATGGCCAACTTTGACTATAAGGTAAACATTCTTTGTTCTTCATATGCTCACAGAGTATATTATATACTGTTATCTGTATGGTTGTAAATGTGTGTATGTACGTATGCATATATGTTTAAATACCCGCTCATTGACGTATGCTAATTTATGCTGTATGTTCAATTAAGTTAGCTTGTTTATGAAGTCTCTCTAGAGCTCTGTGCTGTTGGCATTTCTGTTCTTTCGTAAGTTGAAGAACATAATGGTTTCTGCTATTCCTTTTTTCGTATTACCAGGGTTCAGACTTCAGAACTCAACTTCAACTCGGGAATGGAGCCTTATTTGGAGCCAGTTACATCCAGGTAAAGATCTGGTCTTTTCCTCCAATGATGATTTGACTATTACATATTCTGCATCTGTTTGTATTTTTAAACTAGGGCCTTCCTCAACTTAACAAACTTCGCTCAGTTTAGAATTACAATATGGTTTCCCGAGGTTCAGCACTAGAAGAAGTTTCAGTGGCGTGTGTAGTTTTCACCGGTGCTTATTAGGTCCAAAATCTCGGTCCAGGTCCTCCAGGGTTGATGGTGACTTTTGCACTTGTTAATGTGCCAAAATACTGAAAATAGTAATTTTCTGCACCTGTAGCTTTCTGTTGCGGATAAAATAGTCTTAATTATGAGAGTAAAACTGGTATAAGAGTCCAAGGGCTTTATGAGTAAAACGGAGATGCTATAGGGGTGCTACTTTAGTCAGACTATCGTTTGGCATATTGGATACTAATAGTTTAGAAGCTGGGAACGAGACCTGATTGCTGCTTACTTGACTTGAGTTGTGACCTTCAGAATCTAGAACTTATATTGTTTCTCTTTTTTCCCCTATGACATGAATGAGTTGAGAGTTAAAAGGTGAACACCAGACAACACACTGCTTCACTCTACACAGTTGTGATTGCTGCCAAAATACTTGGGTGCTTGCCTCCTGGTATTAATTGGGACGGAGGACGTACTGTTATTCTGATTGTGCTAAGCATGGAGACGTCGTGTTCTTCCTGCTCTATCTATCCTAATTCTATCCGACTCTTTTGTTTGGTGCTGCTTCGAGGGTCTAGGTAGGTGATAATGTATGCTACAGTGCTTAGGTCCCAGTGCTGTCGACTCTTACCAATTGCCTCACTGACATGTTTTCTGGATGGTACATAGTTGTAATATTTGATCCATTTGCATTGCAGATGACTTGTCATTTATTTCTCCCCTTGTTCCCCTTCTCTTGCATCTGGTTTAAGTTCAATCCAGTATTGATTTCACCTCCTGCCCTGAATATCTTCTTGCAGAGCGTGACCCCACATTTGGCTTTGGGAGGTGAGGTATTCTGGGCTGGCCAGCATCGAAAGTCTGGTATAGGATATGCAGCACGCTACAATACAGATAAGATGGTATTCTCTTGTTTTTTGTTTTAAGTCTTATAACTTGATTTTCTTGATATACAGTTTAATAAGTTATATTGTATGCAATGCTTCTAACTTTTAGTGTACAAAATATTAGTTCCTCAAGAGTCAAAATGCCAAGTGGTTAATTTTTCTCCCTGTTTCATTCTCGAGAAGTCTTATAAATTGATTTTCTTGATGTGCAGTTCAATTAGTTTAATTGTATGCAATGCTTGTAACAATTTAGTTTCATTCTCCCTATTAAAATTTTCTCCCAGTAAACAATATTTTGTCAGAGTTTTGACTTGGCCCGTTTTGATGTACAAAATAATATTGCACATACATCTATGTTACATGGACCCTTCACTTTGGGGTGAAGGGGTGGTGCCGACACGACTCGACGCCGACACGGGTACGTGATCTGTGTCGGATCCATCATCTGCCTGACGGATACGTCACGTCGACATTCTGGCCAGAGAGCGACGGTAAGGTTCGAAGAAAGAAGAAGTTGTGAAGGTTTTTGAGAGAGAAAAAGAAGATCTCTTAGAAAAGAGAAGAAGATAGCCATCGACCTCCGAGAAAGAAGAGAAGAAAAGGAAGAAAAGAAGAAGAAGAAGAAGAAGAAGAAGAAGAAGAAGAAGAGCAGAGAGAGAGAGAGAGAGAGTACCTTTTGCCAAGAGTCACGTTGTTGGTCTTCTGTCTGCTTTTGCTTTTTGTTGTCTGAGTTTTTGCTTTTTGCTTTTTGAGTTTATAGCCTTTCTTTTGCTTTTTCTTCCTTTTCTTTTTTTTTTTCCCAACTTTTTGGCATTGACTTATAAAAAAGGTTCAACAAATATCCAAATCAAAACAAAATGTATATTGTTCAACCAAAAATAAAAGAACCTATTTATTTTGGACAGTAATTATATATAATTTTTGTGAAATTTATATATACTTGTAAAAAAATATTTAACACTCCATCTCATTTAAAGTATTTTATGTATCTTAAAATTTTTAGTCGTGTCCCCGTACCCGTGTCCAACTTTTGGACGGTGTCCACGTATCCTAGAATTTCAAAAATAGGCGAGTCCGACGCTCGGACACGTATCCGATCCGGACACTGACACCGAGTCCATGTAACATAGACGTACATGAGGATAGTGTGCATATGCTTTTCTGTATGTAAGCATACATTTAACTATGAGTCTATGATGCGTATCTCCTGCTAATACGTCACTTCTTGGATAGTTACTCTGTATTCTTCTATTGGAAATCTTTTTGACATGTTTCACATAGGATCTTAATTTTTCCAAATTTATTGTTACCTTACTCGTTCGAAGATGCATACTAGCAGCTAAGGGGTCCATTGTTGGCGGGCAAGAAATTCGACCCTAAGTGTTTGTGTCCAAAGGGGGCGCAGGTATCTTGGAGTTGGACTGTTTCCTTTCTTGTCCCGTGGAGTATAAGTATCAGCCATTGTGATGCTAGTGATTAATGGAGAAAAAGTCTTGACTTATATTGAAAGCATAGATGGTTATGGAATCGGCATGAATAACTCAAACCGAAGTTTCTATATATTGTAACAGGTTGCTACAGGGCAAGTTGCTAGCACTGGAATGGTTGCCTTGAGCTATGTTCAGAAAGTATCAGAAAAAGTAAGCCAGTTGAGCACTTTTATTGTCTGCTATTATATGTCGTTTATGATCTGCTATGATATATGTAACTCTTACACATCTTATATTATTTGTTCCTTGTAGGTTTCTCTTGCATCCGACTTCATGTATAACTACATGTCAAGGGATGTGACTGCGAGCTTAGGTTATGATTACATTCTACGTCAGGTACCTTGTGGTGTTGTGAATGTTTGGAATGCATGACATTTGTGCACATAAAATATGTATATTTACAATGTCACTCTAGCAACTTTCTTCGCACTAATCTATGGTCATCCACATCACATGATACTCTCATGCTCGTACGTGTATGCTTGCTGTTTGCTGTTTTGTAATATTTTTGAACAAGGTCTTCAAGAAATTGTTGCCTTCATAAAATCTAACCTGTTATCACATTACAAAAAAAGGAAAAAGAAAAGAGAGAGAAGAAAATGCAAAGGTTTTTGTTAAACATGCAATTAAACCATTATTGGCACGGGCTAGATAGAGTTCTGTAGTTGTTGAAAAGATGTTGCTTGCTAAACTTGCATCAACGCTGTCCATACTTTCTGAAGCAGTTGGCTGTCAGCTTATATTTTATGCTCTTTTATTTGCAGCAAATGGAGATTGCTATTTTGTCTTTAATTCATTTTATATTTATCTCTTTTTTTGTATCATCCCATTGTCGATTTGTACCACTGCAAGCTCGGGCTTGATAGAATTTTGTCCACTCTTTCTGAAGCAGTTTGCTTTCAGCTTATACGTTATGCTATTCCATTTTCAGCAAATGGAGATTGTTTTATTTTTGCTTATAAATCATTTTTTATTTATCTTTTTCTTGTATCGTCCCTTTCATGCTTATGTACTATCCTTTTTTCTCATGACAGTGTCGTCTTAGAGGGAAAATTGATTCCAATGGTTGCACAGCTGCTTTTCTGGAAGAGCGATTAAATATGGGTCTTAATTTTATTCTTTCCGCGGAGGTGCGAATCGACACTTATTGTTTCTTCTTCTTCCTTTTTTCCAACTTAACCTCTGCCAACCACCCCAGGTGATTGAACAAAGTACAGGTTTCATTCTAAGATTTCATTCTATCAGTTCGTCAGAAATGATTTTTGTGAACAACGAAGAACTTAGAAATGGATGTAAGGACTGAATAAATGAAAAGAAGAGAGAGAGAGAGAGAGAGAGAGAGAGAGAAGTTGGGAATTTATACATCCTGCCCCAGTTCTCATTTTTTTGCGGAAATGTGGCAAACAAGCTTGCTGCCACTTAATGGTAAATGTATCTGTTTCTATAGTCCGTGCTTTAGTACATATAAGACTTCATGTTTCTGCACCTTCAAAAATAGCATAATAGGCACACTTTGAGGTTACATTTTTTGACGAGGTCCCAATGTGTCTTGCAGTTAGATCACCGGAAGAAAGACTACAAGTTTGGTTTTGGTTTGACTGTAGGAGAATAGATTGGAGCCTATGTTGCTGTTCAGGGTAATTATGCTCAAGATCAAAGAATCAGCTCTTGTACTTTCTGTTGAGTGACATTATTTATTGGGCAGCATCGGCTGCTACTACAGTTCTAGCATCCTCGGTAGAGTTTTTCAGTTTGTGTCAGCAAATGAGGACTCACGAGCGCAGGAGCTCTCAAACTCAAAGTAAAGTTGAATCAAGATACACCTCGTGCTGGTCACGTGCGAAGTTAGTTAGCATCTGGAAATGTCAAACTTACCATTTGCAATCCATAAGGTGTGACTCGTATTCAACTGAATGAGTTAATTGTTTTTCCATCCTTGCTCGGATACCGTTGATTCCGTATTTGCTACTAACAAACCATTCACACCTTTTGGAACTACGGATTGTTTTACCTTCTAAAACCTGTTGAATTGATCGCTAAAAGTACCGATCAATTTTATGGCATTACTGAAGAAAAGGCTAATATGCGAATCTGGCGTTTCATGAGTCATGAACGAGCTTGCTGTTTTTGGTTTGGACGTTACTATGTCCTTGATTTGAAGGGAGGGATACTATTCCTTTATAGTTTGAGCTTTTGTGTTAATACGGTTCAAAACAATTTGCAATTGCAAGATGGACTTTGAAATGGATATAAAGTGAATCAGATTCCATAAATTGCATTGTAGCAAACGGAGCCTTATCACAATTAGGCCCATGTTGGTACATAAGTTTCAGAATGAGAGTGGCTTCACCTCCGGTTATACTTGTGCAAACCTTGTTATAATAAAAAAAATTACTTGTTTCTCTGTTTACAAATAATGGTGTAGAAAACAATATATAGAGTAAAATGTGAAAATTGGCGTCCCCTTTTCGAATTTGCAAGCAAGAGACAATTTTGTTAAATATTTATATTTATTGGTTAATGGTTATCAGTCATGTATGAGACATGATTGAAGTATTTGTGCATTCGAATATATGGAGTCACGACTCCCTTAGCCGTTGAATTATGGGGTTCGCATGATGAATTTCAACAAGCAATCAATTAATATCAAAAAATTCATCATTTGTCTGAATGTTGTGGACCTTATTAAGGCAACTAGAATAACATTTATAATTTTAGCCCACCAATATTTGACGCATGGAGCGACCGGAGAATTAAAGAGTGAGTGTGCATGTCGACCGAGAAGCAATGGGTGCACTGACATTCTAGCCAAACATGGCAGCCTCGTCTCCTCTTATCATTTATATATTTGTGTACCTTACCTACAAACCCTATTCAGGCAGACTTTATGCCGATGACATGCGGTCAGAACCCAAGATTCGTGTATAACTTTAATGAATTCATATATTGTAATATTCATTGGGAGCTAATCCATTGATAGCGCTAACAAAATAAGATAAGTTGCAAAGGCGATCTGGCCGCCTACGGACGATCTGTGGATGATCCAGATCTTTTTTTTTTTTTGCGTTTTTTAAAGTCCGATGTAGCGGACAATTTTTTAACAAAAATATCCCGTCGTTTGAGGCAGTGCCCATCCGCTACATAATGTAGCGGACTATTGAAGCACTACATTTTTTTTATTTTTTTTTGTCTGTTCTTTCTTCTTTCTTTAATGTTCTGACTCTCTCATCAATTTTTTGACTCTCTCTCTCTCTTGCTGTCTTGTTTGACATTGCTACCATGATAGAGTTTCTTAAGGCCTAAAAGCTCCTTCCACCTGTTAGAACACCGTGGTGCTTTGGGAGAGAACAAGTAAGGATCTGAACTGGAGATTAACGTTCTCCGGCGAGACTTCGGCGTGTTCGGCTAGCTGATCTGAGACAAGGAGATGTAAAACATTGAATTCCCAAGCTTTGAGAAGAAAAGGAGTTTGGGAAGATGGCATCAGAACACCAAGTGCAACAGTAGTGATGTGGACTTTCAATCAATTCATGAAAATCCATAAGCCTGCTTCTTGTTTGCTGCTGCGGGAACAAGAACCCAAATGTACCATCACCCAGCAGTATATTCTTTTGATGATGCGTACAAACAGGTTTTGATCAATTATGTTGTTCTTATTTGTAATAACCATCAGGTGTGTGTATACAATTGAATCCGATTTGTTTTTTTTGTATAAGAATACTACATGGTTTCCAATCTTATGTAGAATGAAGATCATAAATAGAATGTTGTACCAGGATTATCTCTTGCCTTTCGCTCCTGTACTTGATAATTTTGTCCTTCGGTCTGGTCATTTACAAACGCAAGAGAGAGAGACAGAGAACTAGTCAGAAAATTGATGAGAGAGAGTGTGTGTGTGTCAGAACATTAAAGAAAGAAGAAAGAAAGGACAGAGAAAAAGCGAAAAAAAAGTCAGAAAAGTAGTGTTTCAATAGTCCGCTACATTATGTAGCAGATGGGCACTGCCTCAAACCACAGGGTATTTTTGTCAAAAAATTATCCGCTACATAATGTAGCGGATGGACTTAAAAAAATACAAAAAAAGATCTGGACCGTTCACAGATCGCCCATGGATGACCATATCGCGTTTGTAACTTATCCAATTTTGCTAGGGTTGTTAACGGATCAGCTCTCATTTTCATTTCTCCATATATATATATATATATATATATATATATATATATATATATATATATATATATATATATATATATATGAGAGCTGATTCATTGCTTGCGCTGGCAACTTAACCCAAGTTGCCAGCGCAATCTGGCCGTCTACGCGCAATCTATGGACGGTCCAGATCTTTTTCTTGCGATTTTATAAGTACGTCTGCTACGTAATGTAGAGGACAATTTTTTGACAAAAATACCCTCTGCTTTATGAGAGGCACAACATGGTACAGTGCATCCGCTACATAATGTAGCAGATGTATGGTACATGCACATTATTCTTTCCCCAGATTTCTTTGGAAATGAGCCGGTCTCTATTATTTTCATTGAAGCCAGAGCCCAACTCAAAGGTTGACCCAAAATCTTGGCGGCAATGGGTTGTTGCATTTTGCATCATTAGGTTTGATCTTGAATAAGGCCAGCTTATTGAAGATTGTTACCCACGTCTTACCCAAGATGAAGAGCTCAAAGTTGCTTTCAGCTTGTTCCCAGATTCTATTTCTCAACACCATAACCGCTCAAGCATTCATGACTCCATCTTTTTCTTCCAGATCCGAAGGTAGAAAGGTTTTGAGATACATGAAGTAGATAATAGCGAAGTGCCACAATACAGCACTAGTTCTGATGGTTTGAATGGGTTTGAGTCCCCAAGGCTCTCTTTATCTCTCCTCTTTGGCCATCGACGCCACCAGCCCAAGCACCACCGCCTACCAGATCTGATGAAAAATAAATAACATAATTCAATGAAATTGCTTCTTCATCTTCTTCTACTTCTATTTTTTCTTCTTTTTCATTGTTCTTGTCCCTGTTGCCAAATGCAGAATAGGGTGGGCTGTAATGGATTTGAGTGCAAAATTGGTGGCAACGGTTTGGACGATGGTGGTTGGGTGAGGCAGCAGTTTATCTGGTGGCGATTGAGAGCATAGGCAATTGGATCGTGGTGGCGGGGTGATGGCAGTTTAATGGTGGGTGGGCAATAGCAGTTGAATTTGTTGTGGTTTGGATTGTGGTGGTTGGTGGCAGCGGCGGCAGCGAGGGTGACGATCATGTTATTGTGGTTTGGATTGTCCCTGTTGCCAGAGAGAGAGCACGAAGGAGATTGAGATGGAAAAGGCAACTGCAATACAGTCGTTCGCTACATCAAGCAAGAATAAGTTTCAACGCAATGCATGATCACATTAATGGTATATATATATATATATATATATATATATATATATATATATATATATATATATATATATATATATATATATATATATATATATATATATATAGGGAGCTGATCCATTGATAGCGCTAGCAAAATAGGAGAAGTTGCTAGCGCGATCTGGCCGTCCATCCCAAAAGATGGACGGCCCAGATCTTTTTTTTTGCGTTTTTTTAAGTACGTCCGCTACATTATGTAGCGGACAATTTTTGCATTTTTTGACAATAATACCCTCCGAGTCCGTCCGTTACATAATGTAGCGGACAAGTTTTCAGACTTTTTTTCTCTTTCTGTCATTAATGTTCTGACTTTTTTTTTTCTTTTTCTCTCTCTCATGTCCGCTACATAATGTAGCAGACAAGTTTTTAAACTTTTTTTCTCATATCTTTTTCTCTCTCTCTCTCTCCCCTTCATTAATGCTCTGACTCTTCTCTCTCTCTCCTTTCTCTTCTTTTTGATCTCTCTCTCTCTCTTTTCTTCTCTTTCGTCCTCTCCCCTCATTTCCTCTCTCTCTCTCTCTTTCTGGGCAGACTCCAATGTTTTGGTCAAGATGAGGAATGGGTTTCTGCAAATAAATTTCCACCTGAAACAACATAGTCACTATTAGCATTGGCTTCATCAGGGTTGTCTAGTGTGAGGTATTTGGATATCAGGATCGGTGTTCTATTTTGTTTAGCTAATTTTCAGTAGCAAAGTATATGCAGTTGAAGTAGTAAAAAATCTGTGAACTTCATGTCGTCACTATGGATGTAGTTGAGACTAAAGGATAATTTGCTGATCTGTAACACACATTAGTGATCATCTACGACAAAGCTAAGATTGTTTTTGGTAGTTTTAACTGGAAGATGCCTAGCCTGTGCTGGTTGGGTTTACTAAAGAACTAGTCTGCGGGTGATCTGATTCATAATCCATCTTTATGAGGAAAAAAGAAAGAAGTTTGTGCTTTCATGAAGATACTTGGAGTTCTTCATGAAAGCACAAAAGTCTGAAAACTTGTCCGCTACATTATGTAGCGGACGGGAGAGAGAGAGAAAGAGAAAAAAAGTCAGAACAAGTCTGAAAACTTGTCCGCTACATTATGTAGCGGACGGGAGAGAGAGAGAAGAGTCAGAGCATTAATGAAGGGGGAGAGAGAGAGAAGAGTCAGAGCATTAATGAAGGGGGAGAGAGAGAGAAAGAGAGAGAAAAAGATATGAGAAAAAAAGTTAAAAACTTGTCCGCTACATTATGTAGCGGACAGGAGAGAGAGAAAAAGAAAAAAAAAAGTCAGAACATTAATGACAGAAAGAGAAAAAAAGTCTGAAAACTTGTCCGCTACATTATGTAGCGGACGGGAGAGAGAGAAAAAGAGAAAAAAAGTCAGAACATTAATGACAGAAAGAGAAAAAAAGTCTGAAAACTTGTCCGCTACATTATGTAGCGGACGGACTCGGAGGGTATTATTGTCAAAAAAATGCAAAAAATTGTTCGCTACATAATGTAGCGGACGTACTTAAAAAAATGCAAAAAAAAAGATCTGGGCCATCCATCTTTTGGGATGGACGGCCAGATCGCGCTAGCAACTTCTCCTATTTTGCTAGCGCTATCAATGGATCAGCTCCCTATATATATATATATATATATATATATATATATATATATATATATATATATATATATATATAGGGAGCTGATCCGTTGAGAGCGCTAGCAAAATAGGAGATCTTGTTAGCGCGATCTAGCCGTCCATCCCTTCGGGATGGACGGCCTAGATCTTTATTTTTGTGGCGCTGTCAGTCGTCCGCTACATAGTGTAGCGGACGGACCTTTTTACCATCTTGCCCCTGCTCCCCAGTCCGCTACACTGTGTAGTGGACCACTTTCTTGGCCCCACATTGACAGCCAAAAAGTAGTCCGCTACACTGTCTAGCGGACGACTGACAGCCCTGACACATTTCCAGACGGGTCTGTACCTTCATTTCTACACACGTCAATGTTGTCGGCAATTGCGCCGCTACACAGTATCGCGGACAGTACTTTTATTCCCAAAAACTTCCTCAAGCTCCTCCAGCTACAATTTTCTTCTCCTTTGGACTCGCTTCCATTTTCAGCTCCCTTCAAGTTTCGAGTAACACTTGCTTCAAGCTTCACTCAAGTAAGGTAAGTTTGCGAATGGTGAAGTTTTCTTTATGGATTGACTGGTAAAATATAATTTTATTTTGTTTGGACAAAAAAGTATAGATTTTTTTTTATGTTCTAGAAATTTGTCACTGTATTCATCAATTTGTGATGTTATACTCTAGATTTTTTGTGATGTTCTAGACATGATGTTCATAAAAAAGGTGTAATTTCTTAACTCTAAATAAATTCGTTATAGTTTAATTCGAGTGTGTGTGACTTATTCACGAGAAAGATCTTTGATCAGGTAACCTTTTTGTTACACATCTTCATATTCATATTCATCTTCATCATCTTCTTCTTCAACAACAAGGCTCTGTTCATCATATTACCCAAAGGTAGATACGTCTGCATGATTGATTCTGTAAGAAGAAATGAAAGAGAAAACTTATGCCGGTAAAGGGATTGGAGCTCTAACAATTCTGTACTACACTTTGCTTTAAGGGTGTAGTGAGATTTGCTCTTTTATTTGGATTTGGATCTTTGCACTCTGGACAAGGCGAGACGTCATCGAGTGTAAAGTATTCACTCCGTCTCTTAAAAATTGATCTGGTTGACTTTACACGTATATTAAGGATTTAAGTTATATATTGTGTTTTTTTTTATTTTACCCTTTAGAGAGAGGGGGTCAGGATAGAGAAAATTGGTTGGTAGAGTGTAATGTGAAGAGAGAAATAGAATAAAAAAGTGTCAAATGGTGCGCCAGGAAAGAGAAAATGATTTGGTAGAGAGTTAAATGTAGAGAGAAAAATAGAAGAAAAAAAGTATAAAAATAATAAATGTGTAAAAATACCTATAGAAATTTTCTTAATTTGAAAGTGATCAATTTTTGTGGGATGACTAAAAAGAAAGTCAGATCAAATTTTCAGGGATGGAGGGAGTATATTGTTTCCAAATTCCCACAGCTACTAATGCAATAAAATTTGCAAGGGGAAAGATACCTTTTAATTTTTGTCTTCTTATTTAAGGTTTTCATTGTTTCTCTTTTTTTCATTCCTTGAGCCATACCATGAAAATTGGGACTTCTTTCTGACAATGTACCCCATGTTGGTTGACAGAGAGACAAAAATCTTATAATTTGCAAGTTGGATGAGAATGCATTCCTTTGACGTATAACGTAGGCCTTTTTAGCGACGACTGGCTATTCTAATGTCTCTATTAATATATCTAATCTATATATATATATATATATATATATGAAAGCCAAAACTGGGAGAATGTTGTCCACGTCACCTCGTACGTGGACACTCTCTCCTTCTGCCACGTGGATTAAACAAATTGATTTATTACTAATTATTTTTACCCTTTTTGTGACATGTTTTTAGCCCTTATCATTTTTCGATCTCTCTCACAAAACTTCCACGCGTTCACATCTCTATTCATATGTAACTTCCTTATTTATGATTTCTTTCCCTAAATTATCTCCTTTCTTTGACTTTAATTTTTTCTGATTACTTTAATTTTGTCATAATGTTCTCCTTAAATCTCTCCCTTTTTATTTTTATTTTTGAGACTCACTTTTCTATCATCGTTGGTAGATATTATAGATAATTTATTACATGTTTGCTTTAATTTCATGTAGTTTTAATATTAATCATTTCATGGTTCCTTTTAATTCATTATTTTTTCTTTATTGATAGGAAAAATGACAAATGACCCCCCTCATGTATCTTGGGTTTGCAAGTCGGCCCTTAGGGTATTAATTTTTACAATTGACTCCCTTCATCTATCACCCCTGACATTCACTAAAATGCCAATGTATACATGTTAACTAGAAAAAAAACCCCTTTAAAAATTAAACTAAACCCCCTCCCCCGCACCCTACCCTACCCTCTGCCCACCCTCGCCGATGCTGTCAATAGACCGACGGCCCCCTCCCTTCACCTCATCCTTTAACCCCTCCCCCTAACACTGCTGCTGAAATAAACGGCCGACACCTCAATCCTTCGCCCTGCCCTCGCACAGCACGCCCCCGATGCCCTTCCTTTCCATTTGCCGCCGTCATCATCGACTAACGTCGATCTGGGCTTTGTGGTTGTATGCATTGCGATGCAATTTTTGTCCTGGTTTGATGCGGTGCCCGTGTGCGATTGTGGGGTTTGGTGGTTGTGAGCTGCTTTTTTGGTGTGGTGGCGTGTACAGTGATGGTTAAGGCCATTTTGAGGTGATTGGTTGTGGTTGTGGTGGCGGCACGTTGTGGCGGATTGGGTGGTTGGTGGTGATACTATTGAGGTTTGTGGCGGCAGTATGAGCAAGGTGATGAGTTGGTGGTTTGGGTTGGTAGTGGGTTTGTTGGTTGGGAGTGGTGCTTATGTTGGTGCTTGAGGGTGGTTGTGGTGTGGCAACGGCCGCGGCGGCGGTGGTGGTGGAGAAAGAGAGATGAAAAACTGAGGAAGAGAGAATGAATGTGAATTATTGGATGAAAGGGTATTTGTCTCCTTTTTCATGTTAATTGAACAATTAATGGGTCAATTGTATCAAATTGATAGATAAAGATGCTAATTGTCAAAATTAATACCCGAGGGGGTCGACCCGCAAACCTAAAATACTTGAGGGGGGCAATTTATCATTTTTCTTTTTGATATATAATTAGATTAGAATCCAATCATATTAAATCTCTCTCCTTTTAAATCCTATTGATTACATATTCCTAATATAACAATCTAAAAGTTTACACTAAAAAAACTCTTCAATCACGTATGGTAATCACCATTTGGCAGCATAGATTACCAATATATGAGGTAGCATAAAAATCTCTCTTTTTTTTCTTCTTGATATATATGTATATATACAGACTCTTTTTGAACCTTCACTCCTTCATATTTTCTTTACCGTATTTCACCCTTTATTGAGTATATGCAAAGAGGGGGATTGATTCATCTTTATGTGTAAAAAACGGAAGTTGTTTTGGTGAAAATTTAATCTTCAAGCCGGATACTCGATCATACATGACCATTTTTTTATGTTTGTTTAATACCATACACTTTAAAAAATAAAAGTGGTTTCTGTTGTCGGTTGCTAATAGTTTGATCAAAATGTAGTAGCATTAGTCATATTTTATATGCTTACAGTAGTATGCTTAGTTTAGTTTTTTAAGCTAGCACCTTTTTGAAAAGGTTCGTATTTGTTTCGCTCAATGTGATTTTTACATTATTTTGACGATTCTAAGTTCTTAAAGTGTCTATGCTCCCGTGTGGAACGCATGAGATCAAAACTAGTGTTTTTTTATGGCCGATTCCAAAATCTCGTCATGTTTGGCCTTCCCGTAGAGATTAGGCTATCATGAGGGGTACATGGAGTCTTAGTGGGTGGAAATGTCATTTGCCCATTGCATTCTCATAATTGTTTTTTTGTTCTTTTCGATTTTCAAGTGTATCTTACCAGATACTACTCTGTATTATGTTTTGATTTAAAAATATTTTTGTAACTTTATGGTGGTCACTAGTATTGAACTTTTCTTAGAAATTAGACCTGAAAAAATACAAAAGTTATTGAAAAAGAAATTATTGTAAAAAAGGAGTTTGGCGAGATATGGCACTGCCAGGGTTTTATAAGCAATATACAGTAAATAAAAACCTCTAATTGTTCGTCGTTTAGAGAGAAGAAACCCAAAAACCCTCTTGCTTGTAGCTTCTTTTATTCACCCGCTCGTCTTCAAGGTTTCCCAGTTCGAGCCAAGATGATGTAAGTTGGCGGGAATATATGTCTCGTGCTCTTAGTTTCTTTTCTGCCAGCGTAAAAGACCCTAAGCACCTGATTGTTAGGTTTCGTGTTAGATCTATTTTGATTACGTGTAGTCTATTTGTACTTAATTTCTTATTAGAATGTTGATGCTTTTATATGTATGAATTTGTTATGCTCAAAGTCTAAATTAGGGCTTTTCATCAGTTTTTTTGGACATTCACTTAACTGCTGTAGCCCTCCACCCACAACTAGGCTATCGTATTTTGTATGGTCGTTAATTTGCCTAGTTCTAGAAAGTGCCGACACCTCATATGTGGCGAGATAGGGTGTCCGATACCTACCGACACCTCGACACCTCCGGAAAAGTGTCGGACACCTCTTAGCTATGTTCATTTTTTTTTTTTAACTTTGGAATACCACCTGTCACGGCACTAAAGACTTACTTAAGTCGACCCTGCGACACTTGACTGAATCAAGCCCCCGCTTGCACGCTAGCTAAGTCAACCTATCTCTTGAGCTGGACGATGTTAAGAATAAATGAATTAAAAAAAAACCGAGAGTTGTCTAAGTGTGGCTTGGTTATTTATACTACTCTACCTCCTCAAACGATGGTGATGATACATTTGATCCTACGGTCTACATTCCGTATCTGTAACTATATACAATAGTATTTAGATATTTACATGTCTTCTTACCTTTCTAGAATTCTCCTCTAAATCTCTAGAATTATCTCTTATGTACAAAAAGTATGTGTAGAGAGTTAGTAAATATTTTGGAAACCTTACTCATTCATCGTTTTGTAACCGTTCGTCTCCGACACTTCATGACATATCATGAAAAAGTGTCGAAACGTATGGGGCAAAAGTACAAAATTTTAAACTTATTTTGGGGGTTTATGTGTAATAATTGACAATTTTGGAGGTCTTTTAGAAATAAACTTTAAGGTAGCCCTAATTAGATCGACCCGTTACCGTTGTCTTCTGAGTAAGCAGACGACCCACTCAAACTGGTCGCCGGAGGATCTCGCCTTCGTATCTCGCCGCCGTCGCCGGATTCCAGCAACAGGTACCTTTGTCTTTCTCTCTCATCTGTTTCTTTTTTCCTTCTTTACTGAGGTCTCCTTCTTTCTCTCGTTTCGGTACATCCAAAGATGACACTATTGATGTAGATTGAGCCCTTGGTTGAAGGAAAGAGATAATAGTTGTGGGACTTTGAAGAGTTAAGTAGTGAAGTAATTTCTTATGACTTTGAAAGAGTTCCCTGTTTCTGTTTCTGTTTGGCGATGAAGAAGAGGGCGCTTGCCCTGTTTCTGTTACCTGTTTGCATGACTTAAAAAGGGTTGAGTACTGAAGTACTTTGTTATGTTATGTTATGTACCATGTTTTTTGTACTATATTGCATTTAAATTTTAAGTATGACTTTTATTTGAGTTGCTTGTTTTGTGGTTATTGATTATAGTTTACAATTTTAGATGTAGAATGTATTTGATATTTAATGACTTTGTATATACATAATAAAAATATATAAAAAGATTCAGCGGTGTCCTGCAGTGTCCAGAATCTGGTTTTCTGGAAATTGCGGTGTCCAGTGTCCCGGTCGGTGTTGGACGCGGTGTCTGTGTCCGTGCTACTTAGGTCTCATTAACCCTAATTTTCCAACGGTACTCTTAACTTTATTGATTTATGTCCCGTCCATTGTATTGGAAGTGTCTAGCTGAGACTAATCTTGTGCTTTATTTCTTGCAGTCGCACCATGGATGAGGATGTTCCCGTAAGTTGTTCTACTCTTTTCTTCAAATTCTTTATGCTGCTAGGATTATTTTTCTATTATCAGGTCCTCTGTTTTGTATTTTGACAGTTGATCAACTAATCATCTGTCATAACCAGTTTAAGTGGGTTGGACGCAATATCATTGTGATGCTATTATCTTTCCTTTTTGCTTCAAGTGTTTTTGTATATTTGTTGTTGACATTTTATTTACGTTTGGACACGTATGTGCACAGGGAATGGATGCCCAATTTATTTGCTTACCGCTGCTATGACAATTTCAATTAGGCTTAATTTCACTCTGAGCCCCATGTTCTCCAAAAATTTTAGCTAAAATCCCGACGTTTACTATTAGGCAGCGAAAACCCTAGGGTTTGTCATGTGTTGCTATTGTTGGAATACACTAAAGGATGTGAGGAAATCCATTAATTATGAAGGTTTAGATAGTCAATTCGATAGTTCTTACTGTTTGTCATCTTCTTCTTGCATAACCCCCCCCCCCCCCCCCCCACACACACACACACAAAAAAAGCCCATTTGCCCCCGGTAGCACCACCAACACCAACAACCACCACCCAAAACCCAGCACCATTTGCCCCCGGCAGCACCACCAACACTTAAAACTACCACCAACAGCAAAACACCATCGTAGCCCCACTCTCATACGGAAGAACTCAGCACCAATCTACACCCCAGCACTATCCAACAATGCCGAGCCCCCACCAATGCACAAACACCACCAAGAAGGAATAGATTACAATAATTACAAAGCAAGAATCCTCAACTGTAGTTGAGTGAAACTCACCACTGAAGGAGGAGGAGCGGTCGAGTGCGGCAATCGAGCAGCGGCAGGCAGCGAAGGAGGAGGAGGAGGAGCAGCAGTTGTGTGCGCGGCGGGTTAGGAAGGAGAGGGAGGAAGAGAATGGAAAGAAAGAAAAGAAAAGAAGCCTAGAAATGATGTAGTTAATAAATTTACCATGCTACCCTTCCCTCTAACCTCTGCAATCACACATTCTTCGGTCTTATCTGTCAAAATTGGTTTATAATTAATTGCTGAGAATATATAAAAAAGAAACCTAGAAAGACGTAAATACACTTAATAACCAACGGATTCATTGGCTCCAGCAGTAAATCCTAGCGATTGCATGACATGGCAAACCTTAGGGTTTCTGCTACCTGATAGTAAAAGTTGGGGCTTTAGCTGCAAGTTTTTGGAAAAACACGGGGTTCAAAATCCAATTAAGCATTCCGTTTATTTGTGCAGGGATAGGTGCTTGAGACTGTGGACGGATATTCATGTTAAAATCGACAGCTGTCTCGATACATGCATGTGTGTGTTTAGAGTGTCAATGCTGTTTGCATGGCTTTATGTATTTTCAATCACTTTGACGGATGGTTACCTGTAGCTCAGAAAAATGCTAGCTTGATTTACTAAGTTCAGCCATGCCATAGATATATTACCAGTTGGTTTTACGTATTAAGCCTCATGTTCTGCCTTGAGTTGACGGCACTATAATCTCTTTAGAGGTCTGCTGTTTTCATTTTCAGTTTTTTTACTTTAAACAAGAAGTTGGGTTTGTAGAAGTGGAACTTCCTTTTTTGTTGTGACCTAACCTTGCATGGAACTGAGATTAATGAAGAAGGATAACTCTGACTTTAGTTGATTTATGTTGCGAAGTATTTTATAACATGATCTTTGGACAGTCTTTCTTATATCTAGAATGAAGCTGTAATATTACAACTTTTTTGCGCTTACCAAACTCTGAGAAAATCTAGTTGTTCTTGACTTAGTGTGTTACAATAGAGTATAAACCACTAGGACAAGCTTGTTTAGTGTGTTTAAGGCTGTGAGCTGAACAGTTCGTAACTGTTGTCTGCTTGTATGCTGATTATTCACCTTTATCGGCTTGATTTTAGCTCTTTAGTACTTGAAACTTCTCATCTTTATTGTGATCAACTAATTCTATTGCCGTCTACTGCTCCGAGTGGAGTTTCTGAATCCTTCTTTTCTTCAATATGTAAGATTTCAAATTTTGCATCAATGCTAAGTAGAGAGTTGGAAGCAGGCCATTTAGGTATTGAAGTTTTACCAGTCGTGTCTGTTTTGATTTTATTTTTAATATAATTTTGCTCAGGTCATATGGAGTAATGATTTTTCTATTTTTTCGACTTATTATCTGATTCTAAGGTGTCAAAAACTGTTCAAGTGAAGAAATTCTTCTTGTCCAAATAATAGTAGATAAATATTAGCGCTGTGGCATGCGACTCTTTTTGAAACATAGTACTGAATACCTTGGGACATTGTTAAGTGGGGAACAATTATTAGTACCATTTTTTGTGTAGTATTACTCTTCACATCAAGATATTCTTCATCGTAAAAGTCATGAATGTTATCGATATGTGTATAGATAGCATCACTGAATCTTATTGTTTGCTTTTGGAACCAACAAGGAAGGATGCCTCCTCTAGTATTTTTTTTTTTTGGGAACCTTTTTGATTGAATCAAGATCAATTGGATTTGTTCAAGCATTATATTCAAAATTTCAAGGGTAATATCAAACAGTTTTGCACTGCTAACACACTCCTTTTGACATTTTGCCTCTGTTGTTTTAGTGAACTTCTCATTTTTGGCATAACATGTCTACATCGTGTAAACTTCAGTGAATTTTGTTTTGCAAATATAGGGATGCATCTATATACATGCATTTGTATGTATGTATGTATGTATGTATGTATGTATGTATGTATGTTCGATTTTGTTTGTTTACCTTATTCATGTTTAGCTTATCGTATCATCTCCTTTTGTCATTTTGTCTTCATGTTGCTAACCTGGATATTTACAACAGACAAAGAACGAGGAAGAGGAGTTTAACACAGGACCACTTTCTGTCTTGATGATGAGTCTTAAAAATAACACACAGGTAAGGGATTTCTGATAACTATTTCAGCTTGTTGTTTGTTTTAAAGGTTGCGGGCCTGTGGCCCTCGGTTTCTCTTACATGCTACTCTAGTTGGATAGATCTTTTTGGTTCCTGTTCTAATTGATTTATACCACTTGAATCTCGTTTCTTGCACAACAGGTGCTTATCAACTGCAGGAACAACAAAAAGCTTTTAGGCCGTGTGAGAGCTTTTGATCGACACTGCAACATGGTGCTTGAAAATGTTAGAGAGATGTGGACAGAGGTTTGTTTTCTCCTGGATAACCTTCTTAGTGTAGTAATAAAGTACCTCCATTCAAATTTTTTTATCTTTATACGACTACAGTGGCCACAGTCATAGTAAATGATTATATTTTGTTTCAGATGCCAAAGACTGGGAAAGGGAAGAAGAAAGCTCTTCCGGTTAACAAAGACAGATTTATTAGCAAAATGTTCCTTCGAGGAGACTCTGTGATAATTGTCCTTCGCAACCCGAAGTGAAAGGTATTTTACTCGTGGTCATTTGGTATTGAGTAGTGACATTTTTTGTAACATGCATTATTATGTTTTAACGACTAGCAATTCTGTCCAACATCAAGTTCATCTCGGATCAGTCCTAAATAAGTATTGCTTGGTACTTTTTGCTAGTTTGTGATCTAGAATTGATCCACCAATGGTGAATATGCTTCAGCGTCTAAATTTAACGTGCCATCTTTATGGCCAAGAATGTAGTTGGTGGTTGTCAACCATTGCATCTGCTAACGTGGTGCTTTAAGGGTTTGCTGCCATAGTGTGCACGTCGATTTATTTTTATTAAAATTTTGTCAATTTGCATGGGCCGCGAGCCTATCAATTGTCATTCGAGTCCTATGGGTTGCCGGAATGTGTGTAGAGCTTCTTCAGTGAAATTTGCAAGCCATACTGATTCTTACCAAGGACTGATACAATAGCTAAAGTAAAAGATGTACATTATCTCAAAATTCTTAACGTACAAGATAGACATAGACACTGGATAGCATACTAATGCCATATCCCTACTAGTTCTATATTATGGACTTATATTAAGCAGGTTTCATGCTCTCTTTTCATGTTCAGTGCTATTCAAGCCTTTGTCCACTAAATGATGCAAAACAAGAAGCATGGTAGCCGTTAATATTGTTATCTTCTAGAGTATGTGCGTAATATAGACCTTTATGTTTCTTTCGGTCTAGGACATCTTCGGGTTTCATTTCTATGAATTAGTAAGATGTAATCGGCTTTGAATGATATTTGGATTATCCGAATTGGAATGAAAGCCTAGAGTTTTCTGTCTCTCGCCTATTTCATGCTCTTTCTTTCCCTTTCTCCTGCTGAGTCTTATTGTATACTCCCTCGTCCCAAAAAAAATTGATCGCTTTCCAAATTAAGAAAGATTATGTAAGTGTTTTGGGACGAAGGGAGTGTTAGACAATGCATATCTTGCATCATATCTAACAGTATATGTAGTATTTAAGATGTCTAACATATGTGGGTGTACTAGACATACTTCTGATTAAGAGTAGTGCCTTCCATCTGTTTTCTTTTTCCTCGTCTTTAATGTCAGAGCCATTGTATGTTTGAATGATCCATGTTTTCTAGTGGGAAAATGTCTCTCTATATCAGATTCTGAAGTGGACTCGCATTTTGTGTCAAATGCTTTTTGTTTTGCTCTTTTTTGCTGGATCTATAAACTGAGTGTTGCATTTGTAATGTCAGGCTGGTCGAGACTAAAGGCAGTTATTCAATTCAGGTATTTTATTTCTTGTGGAGCTACCTTGTGGGAGGAAAGAGTCTGTCTGAAGTGCTATTTCTACTTCCATGTAGAAGTCTTTTGTACTTCCTTACATGGATGATCTGTAGGTTTCTACTTCCATGTGATAGTTGAGTTTGTTATGATAGGAAGTTAGCTGGCCTTATTTTGAACCTGGGGAGCCTTAAAAAACTTTATATAAGGGCAGGTTGTCAAACAATTATCCTTTTTCGAGAGTTTTTAGACCATCGAAGAGGGACAGGCATTTTCTTACCGAAAAGAATTATTTGAACACTTTTTGGTTGGCCTTCCCAGCAACTAATGTAGAACAAACTGCGATTGCGGAGAAGTCAAATGCAGTTGTTGATCCCTGTGCATTTTTGTTTCGTCCTTTCTCTGCTCTGCGTGCCTGGTGTAATTTGTCAGTCTATTTACTTGCTGGTGAGCCGTTAGCATGCAAGCCATTAGACGTATGCAGTGTGATGAAAGCAAGAACTTCCGTTTCTCACATCATCATAGTGTTCAGATAGCGTGTGTAAGGATTTAGGGGATGATGGCTGACCATCCCTCTCATTTCCATTTATGCTCTTTCTTGCAAACATAGATTATTTCCCCTAAAATTGTTCACATGTTAACACTCAAAAAAAATCTTTTGATAGGCCAAAATTGCTCTCCTCCGAACGCAAACGACAGCTTGGTCTCCTCTTAAAAGATTAGATTGATATTGTTCATTTGATAATAAAAAAAATTTGGTTGTAACTGGGGTCGGAAAAAGAAATTACATTCTCTCATATGGTGACTTAAATAGTTACTAAAGATTGATAGTTGCATTACTGGTGACACTACTAAAGTGTTAAGATTTGTTGTTGATGGTTATTAGAACTATGTTGTTAACTATATTTAACACCATTGATTCTGGAATTCGGATTAGAGTCAAAATCTTTCCTTTGATTTGTGACGCTGGGTTGATTACTTTTTGTGAGATTATGTTTGACTCCTCAAGTTAAAGTTTGCCACATGTGGGTCTTTAATTCAGTGTTGTGGGGGGAGAGGAACAAACTTTGCACTTAGGATGAATGATTTTGGGTGCATCAGTGAGGATTTGGTCTCCCTTGTCAATGTTATTGCTATGTATATTGGTATGAACATAGGAAACTAGTATCTTGTAGTTGCCAAGGACGATTGCACCAAAAGGTAGGTGAATTATTTCTGTAACTGGCAAGCTTGCTGTCTACAGAAATCATGAAGGATAACAGCAATGGAAATATAAAGACGAACAAAACGCTGAAAATACAGCTCAAAACTATGCAGAGGGGAAGGAGAAGCTTCATGTGCTTTTGTTGCAATAGGCCCCTGCTCTGCTGAGCTATCTCATCTTTCTGTCGTAGATGTCAGATAATGAGGAGATAACAGAGACTACTACCGGGATCGTATGTGACTTTTGTTGCTTTCTTAATTCAGTTTACCGTTAATAAGGCCTCACAAGCATAACTTAAGGAAGTTAGATCATTAGTTGCTTTTACCTGCCATGTCCGAATTGACGTCCGCTAGGACACGTGCATGACTTGACGCACTGCTGTGACCTTACATTCCTCTTTTGCTTCTGTGCCGTTTCGTGTCTATATTTATATGTTATGTTAGTAGTAGAATTCTCACAACTCATGCTAGTACAAGCTTTTGCTCATCATGGCATGTCATGATGTTCTCCTGTTTATTTGTAACAGCACCATAAGGTGCAAGGATAATCTGAATTTATCCCTATTCAATGCTGTTCTTCCTTTCGACCTTTCGACCAAAAAAAAAAAAATTTCTCTTCCCCTTTTTCGTCAATTTATAGCAATACACCTCGCCTAATCTGTAGAGGTGGAGGAACCATCTTCCTCGTCGCCAAAGACGCGTTGCCTGAAGTCTGAAACCATAAGACGGAGACCCTTGCGAACCCTTGCAAAGAGACACCTTTGGCTACCAACCGAGCAACTCTTTTGCCCTTTTTTTTTTAAAATATCGAGAATTGCATAGATAAAGAGCTCTGTTATGAGCAAATTATAGGAAAGATGAGAATCAGGGCATGTCATGATTTAGCAAAGTTAAACCATCCAAAAAGAAAAACATCAAAGCATACAGGAAGACACCCCACTCCACTGTGCTGATTTTACAATATGCATTACAAAAGTGGTGGGTTAAAGGACAAGCATCACTTGGTAGCAAAATAGTATCAATCCAGTCATGATGGACATCAATTCTGGCTTGACACGTAAAAGAAGTGAGGACTTTAGCCTCTTTAAGTTGTGATTTGTTGGTCCTGTACATACTATAATAATGGAAGTTAGTGATCATATAGCAAAAGTCATAAAATATGGTTGCCACCAAGTCCATAATGTCTTCAGTATCTGATATTTGAGACAGTAAAAATGAGGAGTCAATGTATACATTAATGTGAAGAAATTCTTTTGTGAGGGCTCATTTTGATATAAGTAACATACCTTTCATAATAGCTGAGTAAGAGTGCGATGCTAAAGTAGAAAAGACAGCAGAATCACATCGCTTATGCATTGCTGTCATATAGGTAACGCCAACCCAGTTCTAAGGTTAGACTTGTTGTATGATATAGCTAAGAAAATATTTATAGAGTTTCGAAGGTTATAAGAACAAAGAGGGATTTGGGGTTGTATGACGAGAGGGTACTGCGTATTATCTTTTAGATACTTGGTTTAGTTGAAACATATAATGTCTGTTTATTTCTGTGTATTTAAGAGTACATCGGATGCCGATATTTATATGCATTACAGTTGATCTTGCAATTAATACAATGAATGAATTAAAGATTGATATGATTGTGAGTAAATTAAGAAGATTCTTTAATTTACGTATAGTAAATTAAGGAGTTTCTTTAAGCTACAGAGTTGACTCTAATATCCCCCTTCAAAATTAAGGTGATCGACCAGAGACCAGGTTGAGTTTGGAAATGAAATGCAAGAAGTTCTTTACGGAGAAGGACTTCGTGAAGACATCTGCAAGTTGATCGGAGGAAGATACAGAAATGAGCTCAAGGATACCACGAGTGAGATGTGTACGAGTAACATGGCAGTCAATCTCAACGTGTTTTGTCCTTTCATGAAAAACATCATTGCGAGTGATTTGGATAGCGCTCTGACTGTCACAATGAATAGGAGTAGCAGAGTCAAAAAGGACACCCATGTCTCCAAGTAACCATCGCAACCAAACTAACTCAGCAGTAGTGTCAGCAAGACCACGATATTCAGACTCAGTTCATCGGGTAAATTAACTCAGCAGTAGTGTCAGCAAAGAGATTCCTTAATTTACGTAGAGTAAATTAAGAAGATTCCTTAAGTTACGGAGTTGACTCTAATAGGTTTTAGATTTAGTATTTCAGATAGTGGTATTGTAGCTGATTATCATTTGTCCCATATGGATAATCTGCCTGATAGTATTTTCTGACTTATCGTTAGAGTTTCGGAAGATTTGTTGGTTCCAGTTTATCCATATGGACCAGATGGTAGATGCAATGAATGATAGTATTTTGCCTTTGAGATATCAGGCTTCCTCTTGTGCGGATCATCCTCGGTGTTTGGCCGGAATTCTGTCTTCGCATTGTTTCCTTGACCAACTGCACCCGTTACAAACATTCCGATGCTAATATATGTTGATTCTTCACCGACCACCGATTACATTATGTGATTCCATATCAAAAAAGTGCCTCACAGCTTGTCAAAATGCTACTATTCGGATACTAATATTCATTGATACTTTTGGTGATAAATATACTTGTTGCTATCTCTCACAATGTTATTTGTGAGTGTCGCTTTGTCATCATTTCAAATTTCACGCTTTGTATTTTAACACGTGTTAAAAACCGATACTGACTCTATATGAGTACAATTATCAATGCTCATACTCAATGAGCTTCTCCTACTCTTCAACTCATGATTATATTTTGAATTGGATACTAGACTCTAATAATACTAAAGAATCAACTATTTTAAAGTTAGTTTTTAGTCTTTGTCTGTAACTTTGTTTCTAGTATTCAGTTGATAACATCATCATTAAAATTAAAAAAAGACTTTAATTTACACTATTCTTTGGGGAGCTAAGTGAGCGAGATTGGTCCTCCCCTCGTGAACCCTAAGTCTAAATAAATTCTGTAAACAACTAATAGATCCACCATACTACAAAGCATTTTACGTATACTTGTTATTTTCTACCTTGGAAAATATTCTTCTGTTTGGTGAACGGCTATGATCAGTCGATGTAGACTACGAGTTCACAAGAGGTGTATGGTAGTGGAACCCAAAATCTAAATTCCGATGGATACACCTGGGGCTGCTCTATTTACGTAGAGCCAACTTTGTCACCCTGTGATTTCTTCACGAGAAAGATCTTTGATCAGGTAACCCTTTGTTACCCCTCTTCTTCTTCTTCTTCATCAACAAGGCTCTGTTCATCATATTACCCAGATGTATGCTTGATTCTGTAAGAAGAAATGAAAGAGATAACTTGTGCTGGTAAAGGGATCAGAGCTCTTAACAGTTCTGTGGTACACTTTGCTTTAAGGGAATAGTGAGATTTGCTTTTTTAGTTGGATCTTTGCACTTTCGACAAGGCGAGACGTCATCGATTGTTCAGTACATTGTTTCTAAATTCCCACGGCTACAAATGCAATAAAATTTGCAAGGGGGAAGATACCTTTTCAATTTTTCTCATTTGATTCAAGGGTTTCATTGTTTTGCCTCTTCATTTCTTGAGCCACACCATGAAAATTTGGGCTTCTTTATCCCATGTTGGCTCTGATAGAGACAAAAATCTCCTGCCTTGAGAATGCGTTTCTTTGACATGGATATGTATCCTCTGTTATAACCAGGTGCTGTCTTCCGTGTTGTGAGGGGGGGATCCAAATCCCTTTGACATATGTACGCGGGCCTTTTTAGCGACGACCGACTATTCTAATGTCTCTCTTAACATATGTTTCTTTATGTTCGATTACAATGTCCTGTCATGTTAGGCCTTCCCGTAGAGATTGGGCTATCATGAGGGGGTGCAGGGAGTCTTAGTGGGCAGGAATGTCATTTGCCCTTTGTATTCTCATAATTACTTTTTTGTTATTTTTTATTTTCAGGTGTGCCTTATCACTGACAACTTCTATTTAGTTACTACTCCGTATTATGTTTTATTTTAATTTTTTTTTAATTGTAACCTTTATAGTGGTGACTAATATTTAACTTTTATTAGAAGTCAGACAAAAAAAAAACTAAAAATATTGAGAAAAGAATTATCGTTATAAAAGACATAAATATAAGGGCCCCGTACATTTGTTGACCTCATCAAGGCAACTGGAATAACATCTCACAATTATAGCCCACTGATATTTGACGAATGGGACGACCGGAGAAGTAAAGAGTGAGCATGTCTACCGCAAGAACAATGGATGCATGGACATTCTAGCCAAACATGGCAGCCTTGACTCCTCTCATCATTTATCTAATTTTTGTGCCTTGCCTAGATACTCTATTAAGGCAAGATTTTATGCCGATGACATGCGATTAAAGTAACCAAGACTCGTGTATAACTTTAACGAATTTGTATAATATTCATTTTCTACTTAAAAAAAATAAAAGTACATTACATGTGTATACCATTACTTTTTTTTTTTTTTGGATTAAAAGATATGTATTCCTTAGTGTGGGATTTTGATCCCTGCTGTAACCCATGGTTACAGCAGGAGTGCTGTGATGGTTGCTGTGAGAGAGGGAAGAGAGAGGGAGGGAAGAGAGAGAGTAACCATGGTTTGCATCCATCCCAGCTGGTCCCTCTCTCTCTCTCCCTCTCTCACAGCAACCATCACAGCACCTCTGCTGTAACCATGGGTTACCGCAGTGTGAACATGCATCGATTGAAACTTACTTTTGCTTGAAGGGGACAAGAAGGACACCCACTTGGTATCCTTTTGTGTATAGTACTCCTTTGGGCTTTGGATGGTGAACCTGTGTACAAGTTAAATCTGGTGAATGGATGTGTACACATGACTCATCCCAAGCCCTTCACATATTTTATCATTGTGTGTGCCCCCTTAAACCTAGAATTCAACATCTTATCCACTCTCCACACACACACACACACACACACAGAGAGTTAAAAAAAAAAAAGGCCACCACTGTCTCCTCCACTAAGTAATATATGAACTGCACTGACTCTTATCGCATCAAATAAACAGGCCATTCTTTGCTGATTCTATATCATTTTTGCATCCAAAAAGTTACCCCACAGCTTGTCAACATGCTAATATGTGCTAATATTCGCTACTAAATATTGATTCAAAATTTTATGATTCAAAATTTTATTTTTTATATTTAACGTTTGTTTTATTCAAAACGAGTCTTGTTATCACTTTATATATCACATTTTATATCAGGACGTGAGTTAATGTTTCACATCGGCCGTACGTAAAGATCGTTATCGATTCTTATATTTGACGAGTGTTTCTTCCTTTTTAATTATACCTTTAGGTTGAATACCATGTTTTAATAATACTAAAGAATGAACTACTTTAAACCTGTGTTTCATTTATTTTCATAATTTTTGCTTTAGTATGAAAGCATAGGTGTTAATGGTTCGCCCCGATAACATTACAACAATAAATTAAAAGCAGATCTCATAAATTAGAAGCGAGATGTTCCTCACTTTGTGTAACCCAAGTCTAAATAAATTCTGTAACCAATCAATAATTCCACCATACTACTAAGTATTGTTTTTATTTTCTACCTTGAAAAATATTCTTCTGTTTGGTGAACGGCTATGATCAATCGATGTAGACTACAAGTTCATAAATGAGATGTATAGTAGTGGAACCCAAAAAATAAGTTTGGATGGATAAACCTGGATCTGCTATATTATATTATTTATGTAAAACCAACTTTGCCACTCTGCTCTCCTCTCTTCTCTACTGTGCGACTCCTTCACGAGGAAGATCTTTGATCAGGTAACCCTTTGTCACCCATCTTCTTCTTCTTCTTCATCAACGAGGCTCTGTTCATCATATTACCCATATGTCGATTCTTCTGTATGCTTGATTCTGTAAGAAGAAATGAAAGAGAAAACTTATGCTGGTAAAGGGATCAGAGCTCTAAGAGTTCTGTAATGATTTGCTCTTTTAGTTGGATCTTTGCACTTTGGACAAGGCGTCGCCCTATATAGGACTCCGAACGTGATTTGATAACTATGGTACTTATATACGAGATTTGGAGGTTTTGCAAGTAGTAAGCATGACAAAAATCACAATCATTTTAAGGCTCTGTGAGTTTTAATTAGTTTATATATGCCTGTTTGAGTTTCTAATGGAGTAAGGACCTTTACCAAAAAAGGTATATCAAAATCATTTGCAAATTTCTTGGGAAATATAAACCAGTATTCCCTATTTAAAATTTTGGGATTTTTCTTTTCTGCCGGGAGGAGGGGAGTGGGGGTGGGGCAGTTTGAGGGTGGGTTGAAATTTTGTCATTTGTTGCCCTTGATCACGGCAGAGCAGATGTGATCCGAGTCATGGTTTTTTTTAATGGTACTTGAATCATGTCATTTCTTGATAAAAGCCCGAACCGAAAGCCAGGTTTTAAATTGTTCTCTGATCACACTAGTAACAGAAAAAATGAATGAATTAAAACTTAAAGATCGAAGGCCTACTGAATGGATTGCATTACCAACAAGTAGATCTGCAAGAATAAATTTCTTCTTTTTGCTTTATAACTTCAGACTTCATTACTAGAGATTCAGATCTGATTGCTACGATGCAAATGGCTCATGTCCTTCATCCATGCCAATGGCATTGAGGAAATTTGTTCCGTCTAATTGCTTCTGTTGCCATAAGTACTATGTGCCAGATTGAACGACCTCAGGGTCGAAGTAGAATAAGATGCTCACCTAATGCTGGACTAAAAAACTTGCTTCCCATACAGTCAAAATGCAAGGAATCTTATCAAATGGGAGTGTGCTCAAGAACGCAGTTCTGCAACGTATCCGTTTGGTGAATCCAGTCATGCGGCCTCTTCTGTTTGCGAGACACGAGTCAGTTTCGGCTGCTCGTATTGAAGAGCATGGTTTTGAAAGCACCACTATTTCAGACATTTTGAAGGGCAAAGGCAAAAGTGCAGATGGCTCCTGGCTTTGGTGCACTACAGATGACACTGTTTATGATGCAGTAAAGTCGGTATGACATGTTCTTTGCACATTCTGACGATACTTTTACTTCGCTCTGGTATTTGTATAAGCGCGTGCACATGCCGGTCACACAAATCTACACACACTAAGCATTACCAATTCAATAATGATCTAACGTGGTGACGAAATGAATAATGTCCATTCCAGATGACACAACATAATGTTGGAGCCTTGGTGGTTGTCAAACCAGGGGAACAAAAGGCAATTGCTGGAATTATCACAGAAAGAGGTAGTTAAGAAGTCTTGTATTACTTTTGAGAGTCCGTAATATGTATTATACGTGTAATATGCTTCTCTTTTGTGGTCCCTCTCGCAAAGCTGATCTTTGCTGCTTTATATATACGCTTTACGCAATTAAATCAGTAAATGCAATTGTGAAGCAGTATGTTATGTTTGGCCCACCAACAAGTTGTCGAGGTCCCAAATTGACAACTTCGAAATATTAATTATGCACAAATGACACTTCAGGAATTCATATGACAAGTACTTGTTTTGGTCATGTCTTGATGTGTAAGGTACAGAATTGTGTGCTAAAAGTGTATGCGTGTTCCCGAGAAAACTTTGCCTTCTGATCTTTGTGCACCGTATTGTGGAGGTTACCTGATTGAAGTTGGTTATAGGCACTGTATTAAGTTTCTTTAATTGGTAATCTGCCTCCATTGTCCTCTGAATATATAGAAACTGGGTATGGTGGAACATGCTTGTCTCTACCTATTCTTTCTCCAGAGTTCACGTAGCGTTTTAAAGCATTTTGCTACTATTGATGACATACTGGGAGTTCAAGCATATAAATATGAGCTTGCTACAACACGCTTCAGTTTCGAAATTCGTTTGTTTCTTTGCATTGCTGTGAAACTGGCAACTGAAAGCTGACGGAGTTGACATTGCTCACACTGAAACTTGGCTATAGCCTGCACATAGTGTTTCCAATTTGTTGATGAGTTGATTTTGATTATTACTCCTCTGTTTCGATGATCGCTTTCCAGATTATCTGAGAAAAATCATAGTACAGGGAAGATCATCCAAATCAACTAAGGTTGGGGACATTATGACCGAAGAGGTATGTTCCTTTATATCGAAAGATCACTCAGTTTTAAACTACTACCACAATTTGTAGTCTTGTATTCATTCTACTGTCTTGAAACCGTATGATGATAATGGAAGTTTGTGGTGTTTGCAGAACAAGCTTATCACAGTTACACCTGACACCAAGGTTCTGAAAGCAATGCAGTTAATGACAGGTATCACTTGCTGTTAATAGTGCTACACTGCTGTTGGATATGAAGACTTGTGTGAATTTCTATGTTTACCTCAAAGGAAAGAAACAAGTTTTGGACTCGTCATTTGTTGGCAGATAACCGCATCAGGCACATTCCAGTGATTGATAACAATGGAATGCTAGGCATGGTATCCATTGGAGACGTGGTTCGTGCTGTGGTGAGCGAGCATCGTGATGAGCTTAACCGCTTGAATGCCTTCATACAGGGAGGATATTAGATGATGATGAAAAAGATGACATGTTACTGAGTTGCTTAGATAGTACTTGCTGTAAGCCAAGCACCTGTAAGCCAAGCTCTGTAAATATTTCATGGTGTGCGCTTTGGCCACTATCTCCTTCAGATGCGGCATAAGACTGAGATGTCAAATAATCAGCCCTGTGAAGTCTGTCCTAGACTTGTTCTTTCATGTTTGTTGCATATTTACCTAGCTGCAACTCGTGAATGTTATGGTGGTTTTCACTAGTCAGTTGATTTGACTTGGATGGTTTTATATATGTGATGCCAGGTTTAACTGATTTACTGAAGAATAACAAATGGGTTGTATTGGCAGCCCCTAAATGGCTATTGGCACTCCTACATTGCTTTGGATGAGTGTACACATGCATAAAGTAATAATTCAAGGGTTGCATTACCATTTAGGGAATGCCAATGGGGCATTTTTGTTCACAAGATTGCGGATGTAAACTGGCAGTTCCCATAGTTGAAATCTGCCGCTCTAATGTGAAATCTGGCAAAATGCAAGAATTGGAGACGTTTCGAGAGACGGTACCCTCCTTTACAGTCAAAAAAATCATCTTGTTTGGGTTGAAATCTATGTAGCGTATCCACGTGCAAAAGGGTACCCTCCTTTACAGTCAAAAAAATCATCTTTCTTTGGTTGAAATCTATGTAGTGTATCCACGTGCAAAAGGAGTCGCTTTTCTGCACCCCTCTACTTCTAGCTGAAAAAGGCATCTAAGAGCCCATTTCTCATTAGATTTAGGTAGTTGAAAGACAAGGATCCAATCTGAAAAAGGGATTCTTCTGATATCTCACATGCTGTGGGATACTTTATGACTAACGTTATAAGATTATGCTTAGGAACTTATAAGTACTTGACTAGCTTTTTTGAGAGAAGTATTGTCCTGTGGTAGGACCGTGAACTGGGTCGTCACAGTTCTATTGCTTTCACAGGGAGTCCTGTCCGAGGCTAGCAGTTTGTTGCATTACTTTAACAAAATTCTCTTGATACCAAACAGAAAATCTGAGGATTTGAGTTTAAAAACCTCGACTTTCAACAGTGATCTAAACCACTTGATGTCATGGAAATTCTGTTAAATTTAAGATGGTCTGGTATGCCAACGAAGAACAAATCAACTATACAACTGTAAATATACACAGGTGAATCTAGCACATTCTTGAATGAAAGTAAGGTATTTAACGAAATTTTCCTGCACAAGCTTCAGAGGACAGACGGTAGATCACGAACTGTGTCTTGTCTTGGACATCCTTTTTATCAGTCCTTTAGCAATTTTCCAAAACCAGAAGGCATTCATCAGTGCCAACACAGGAGGTACTGTAAGCATGCTGTAAAAGCCCAGGGGATACACTTCCTTGACCTGGAAATATAAACAAGAAACAGGTTCAAGGCAAAGAGCGTTGTTTTAGTTTTTCCACAGAGATTGACGGCCATCATCTTATCCCATACATGCCCATGATCTAAGTTTGAGTAGTATCAGCTGGCCATCTTAGAGGCCGGGTAACTTTAGCCCCCGGATGGGGGGAATTTTTAAGTGTACAATAGATTTATCAAAAACTCTAAATCGTGCTTATCCACATCTCATTTACCACTAAAATAATCTAGCTGCATGCAAGAAATAAGATGGTGTGATAGACTTTCCAGTGTTAATTCTGTATCTACCTGCCAAAATGAAATTCTAATATTCCAAAAATTTGTCCCTATGCCCTTTTAGCTGCTGCTAGGGCTAATAGTTAACACAAAGATTCTCAATTAACCAAGTCTAATAATCCAACATTAACTTGGAGGGAAAAGGACTCATATGTTGTACTTCGCCTCGCCCAGGGCCAATTGTACTATTGACACAACCCTTTTCCTTGGTGTTGAAAGCTCTCATCTATTTTTCTTGTTTTTATTTTTGGTTAAGGCAATATGACAGAAAAACTATGTGAAAGAAAATTCGTCAGATCGTCTCCAACGCTGGTTCACATAAAAACCCTGAAGGGTTTACGTAGTGGTCTTTTAGTTGCCAGAGACCAAACAGGAAAACAAAACTTCGACCTTCAAGTTACCTTCGCAACAGTAAAGATTAAAATTCTCATATTCCATGCAATCATTTCATAATTTTTACCGGGGAACAATCACTTACCTGATCAAAATGGATAAACATGTGGTAGAAAAAGAAGATGAACAAAATAATCCTTGCCACCTGCAGATATAAAAAACTGATTTTAAAAAGTCATGTAGATAAGAGGACTCACTAAAAAGATGGATGATCCGTCAAAGAGCCCACTGTGTTACATCACAAAAGTGGCACTACAAATATGCCATCAAGACATACTAACTTGGCCAAACTGTTTGTTAATAAGCCAAAAAAAGCACAGCAAAATGAAGCCTTCTGCTGCTTTCGAACACTACATATCTACCGAGTGTTCCGTATATCCTCGTTGTTTTCCGCAGTTTCCAACTTTTGCTACCCTATTATGCCGAGCCTCAGAGAAATACTGTCTCATCAAGAAAAAGACTTGGTTGATTGAGAATCAAAATAGTACAAGTGTTCGAGCAAACTAAATCCCTTGTCAGAAAACATACAACTACACACTTCTTCCGGTGCATTTAGATCAATGCGAGTTATATTTGCTTGTTATCAATCATACAAGTAGCATCATGCACGCTTAAAGGAACTCAGCCTAGAGAGCTTTTTCTTGCATAGCGGTTAACAGCAAGTCTCATGAGAATAGTTGGTGAGGGTAGACAAGATTTTTGGGGCGGGTGGGGGGGTGGGGGGAGCATGAACATCTAGTGATATATACTCTACATATATGCATGCTACCATCCCCATATGGTAATGCAAACTCCTATACTACTGGTCTAAAACTACTCATATTGCTTATTCTGCATCTTACCTTCCATGCATTACTAGGTTATTACTGGTCAAACTCCAACCCCCAATTTTGAAGTAGTACTTTAAAGCACTTGAAAGATGATCTCACAAGTGTATTCCTAAATTTCTAAGTAAGAAGTGGGTAAATGCAATCGTGTGGCTTCTGCCTCAAATAACACAACCATGCCTGATTAAAACCAAATCAGTTACCAGTGACATTATGCAGGCTAGATGACAGACTATTTTGCAGCAGCAACTTCAACAAAAATATGAAGCAAAATAAAGTTTGGCGTTTGATAGACGATACCAGCCACCCAAGGAATAATGCAACACCATTACAGATGTAAAAAATAGACGACTTCTGACCAGCAACATCCAAATACCTGCACGTGTATCAACAGTGTTGACAGTAGTTCAATGCCAAGAGAAATGAAACAAGACTTCTGAATGGATTTTACCATCTCAAGTTTACGAAGGGAGTTGTGCTCTCGGTAAAGAGAACCATTAATATGTAAATCTGCCCTTGCCCACTTACAAGAGATTGCAAGATAGAAAACATAGAGAGTCCATGGTGCAATACCTAAGAAAAGAATGTCATGAAACTTGTGAAGCAGTTGACAAGAACTCAACCACTCCAGTCCCAAATGATTCAAGAATGAAGCAGAACCCCAAAAACTTGTGAAGCAGTTGACAAGAACTTTACCACTCCAGTCCCAAATGATTAAAGAATGAAGCGGACCCCAAAAACTTGGAAGAAATAAGAAATTCTAATCGAGCATCATGTTAAAATTTTCAGGTACAGGTCTTATATATCGTAAAAAGGAGCCCATCATAACCCTGGAAATCACAAATTTGACAAATCATTAATCAATCATCATTACTTACATATTCCATACCACCTAAAGCTGGAAAGTACCAAAGAATCATTGCCAAGTCTGACAGAAAATAACCAACCGAGATCTGCAACAACATAGACATTAACAATTAGTAAACTATATACCTTATGAGAAAAATGTGTAAAGGGTATGAAGTGGTGAAAAGTATCATATGACACTCGCATCATATACATCCCATTGTCCATGATGTAGGGAATGTAACTTGCTATAGTTGCTTTTTGGACAATCAACGCCCCAAAAGACCAGTGTAATCACCCACACGGAAAATACATATATTAAGCATCAATAAATCCATAAACTCAGAATATATCTTGGGAAATTTTATAAATTACTGTGCACCTGCAGCGTATGTCTAAATTGTGCCATATACTCAAGACGAGCCTCCTATCAAACTTCTACTTCATTCTCTATTTTGCTTCTATAATTTCATGGCTTCATAAAATGAAGTAGTGTCCTTATACTAGTAAAATCTAAAAAACTACTATAGAATAGGCTGAGGCTTTATAGAAATAATTATGCGAGATGGACAAGACACTAGTTTTTCTCAACAATATTTTGAGGAAAACCCATCAACCAAACACACAACTGCATCTGTTTTACAGTGTGATCTCTGAGCAGTAGGCTCTAAAACATTCACACGCAAAGTCAAATACACTGGACCAGATATAATACTTAACTAAAAAGACTGGGCCTATACCTCCTAAACTTCATAAAAGTCAGGCCTGCCTTAACCACGCTCATGTTGAATAAAAGTTCCTCTTCTTCTTTGGTTCACACAGACATTATGTTGAACCGTGCCCCGGCTTTCCAGGATGCCTACACTCAAGGAATGTACTAATGCCTCAAGAATAAGTAAGCAATCCATTAACAGTGCCACCAATGAGCAACACTAGATTTTTCAAATGCATTGAAAATTTGCACAAGCAATCCACCAGTCATACTAAAACAAGCATTCACTGGTCCTACCAGCAGAATATTGGACCTATTAACTATTGAAGACAAAAATGCATCATATCGTACATCAAAACCATATGGTAACTTCACAGCATATGGTGACTTCATACAGAATGAGCAATAACTACTCAAAAGGTAATTTTATATTGCTACTTGATCTAGTAGAACATACCCCGAGTATGGTATCTGATGCGGTAGACGTTCTATCAATCATCAACTTATCCTCAGGACCCTCATCGAAAAGATGCGAAATAAGCAAAAAGTAAAGAGAAGCAACAGCCACTACAAGCGCATGAAAAGTGGAGAAACCCCTGGAAACCAAGACTTAATCGTTAGTTAAGCTGGTGACACCAATGAACATCGGCTCTGGACAAGTATTTTTTGCAAAACTACATTAATCATTATGCGAGAAAACATCACCTATTATTCCATTCGACTTTCTTTGCATCGGTGAGTTTGCTATATACCTTGATGAATAAAAGGCTGAAGACACCTGTTAGTTCATAAACCTTCAAAAACAAAATTATAACCAACTTTAAAAGGTATAGAATACAGCAATTATATTTTAAAAAGCAATAACATATGTTCAGATTCACCTTTGCTTTCATCGTCAAGAGTAAAACAAAACTAAAAAACTTCTAGAAACACTTTAATTGCAGGCGTGACACATTTTCTTTTTTTGCTAATTATAGAGTCTAACTGTATGATAGGAAAAATAATTGGCCATAATTTAATCGTAGGCAATAGTTAGAACTGCTAATAGCGGCTACAGTCTTTTCCCTTTTTCGAAATTCAATGCAATAAACTTATCCGACCAGAGTAAAGTTAAAAAAAAAAACTGATAGATACATATTGTTCCGAAACCTTACTTTTCCATGAACAAAAAAAAAAGGCATATCAGAGAAACACTTACCTGACATTGTTCCAAAATCCTTGTCAGCTACTCCGTATTTTACAAATTTCTTTACTCTTTTGCCATTTCAGAGATGATAGTCATGATACACATAGATAACCAGTGGCGAGGCCCCACTGTGTATGGTGTGCACTTGCCCACTTTATCTCTTGAATTTTATGTTTCTCTACAAGTACTAAATTTTGATTTTTTAAAATAATAATACCTTGAGAAATTCAAATTCCTATAAAGCTTCGCCGCCCAATGAAATTGAAACCTTTTGCATTCAGATTCGGCCACCTTATCAATGAATCCTGGCCTCGTGACTGGGATACCCATGATTCTTGTTGATAACAATAGAGGGACAGGCCACGGGGCCACAACTATCTCCATCAACCAACTGCACCTTTTCTTGGATACATTCAACTAGTGCCAACTATATATTCAACTGAATATCGCAATTTTCTCACAACTTAAATTGCAAAAAACCACGGGAAGCTTCATTGAATAGGATGATGGATACGAAATTCTGAATATCATACTGCTGTTTACCTAATTGTCATATATTTATAAATTTCTCCAGTTCGTTTATATAACCCTTCCCTATAACTGTACCACAATGTATTACTCTCTTCCATTGGATTTTTTAATTTGGCTTTTTGCGACTTCCAAGGATAGAATTTGGTACACGTAGACGTCAAATTGAAATCATAAATTAGATAAGTATTTGTTGGCAAGTCAAGTTAGGGTAAGAACACCGGGTAAATTCCATGTTTACAAGTACCAAATTGTACCCTAGGATTTTGCAAAAAAATCAAAGGGCAAAATCCAAACGAACGGAGAGAGTACATCGATAACTAACAGTAGCAATCATAATCACTTCAAAGTTATGCACCATAAATCAGCCAAGAAACATATACCAAATATTACTTGAATTACAAAGAGCATAAACTATATCTGCCAAATCAAACAGCCATACTTACAGTTTTACACATAACAACTCCGGCAAAGGCTGAAAGCAACCAGTTCACTTCTTTGTTTGGACTGGAATGAGTACTAGTCATGGTAATTAAACCCAACATGCTGCTACGCTACTGCTGGGTTAATTTCTTCAATCCAAACCGCAGCAAAAGAGACCCAGTAAGTCGATCAAACACTGCGGAAGACCAATTATAACACAAACCCAACTCAGAATATGTTTGCCAAATGATGTTCACCAGGCCTCAGCGATCAATTGACCAACAAAGAGAGCATATCAGTAAATGGTAACGTCTAGTTTCACAGAAGCCAGGCAACAAAGTTTAAATCCCTAAAGGGTATAATTTGACATGGAAGCAACAGGCAGACCATGCGCGCGTGTGTGTTGGGGGGTTGGGGGGGGGGGGGGGGTGCAGCGTGGAGATTGGATTCGTTTCCTTTACCTCAACGGGTGCATGTGGAATAACCGGTGGGGAAGAATTTCTTGGAAATAAGGGTTTTGAATAAAGGAGAAGGGGGCCATGTGGTGGGGCCAGGACTAAAGATGTCCATTCCAATGCCCTACGCCCTACCGTAGTTTACACGCGGGAACGCATTTGATTTGTTTGGATTATCATCCATCTTTTGCCCTAAATAATTTTTTTTATTATTTAATTATCCATCTACTTCATTTTTAAAAATATAGATTTCAAACTGAGAAAAACGTGATTTCACGTTTTCAATATATTTATTTAATCATAATAACGTTTACTTGAAAACGAGGTTTGAAACCACGTTTTCTCAGCTTGAAATCTCTCTTTGAAAGTGAAATTTTTAAAAATGGATTCGATAGGTAAATAAAATTAAAAATGAGGTAAAGAAATAATTAAATATTAAAAAAAGATTATTTAAGACAAAAACTCGATTATCATTTGTAGTGAGTAAATAACTCGTGTCTTAACAGATAATTTAGGTTTAGACAGATGGATACGAGCGAAAGCGGATTATTAATTTTAAAGACCGATAGACCTCGTCTTCTAAGTAAAAGTTATTGGATTGTCTATTTTCCGACAAATTTATACTTTTCATTTTGCTTTTGCTCGATTAATGAAGTGGCGTGGATCATCAACACCTAAAATATGATTGAATAGTTTTTAGCAAGAAATATAAGTAAGAGTTGTTAGAGTTTAGAGGGGCTAATCCTCGACGGAGTCGTGTGAAAGTCGTTAGCAAAAAAGGTTTGATTCATGTGTTTTTTTCTTTCGTTTCAGTTAACACAAAAGGAGAAAAAAACAAGATTGGCGTGTCCAAGACAGTTAAGAGAGAGAGAGAGAGGATGAAAGTCACCAATGTCATATAACATGGGTAATTAGTAGGGATGGCAAAAAAATCCGAACCCACGGATCTCCGCCCCGCCCCGCCCCGCCACGGTAGGAGCGGGTTTTTTTTACTTTGACCAAGTCATGGGGCGGGTATGGTATTTTTTGAAAAAACCCGTAGCGGGTTAGGGTCGGGTATGGTTTTCACCCAAATCCGCCCCGCGCCCCGCCCCGGTACACTAACCCTAATAATTTAGTTGATCTTAGCCGTCCCCTAATACTTTAGCTGATCTTAGCCGTCCATCATATACCATATATATATATACATTTTCTTTCTTTTTTGACAAACCCTAGATCTCAATTCTCAACCTGTGCCATCCTTCTCCAATCTCCATCTCCCAAATTTTGGTTCAGTCACCACCGCCGGCTTTTCAGTGGGTGGTGACGTGGTAGTATAGCCTAGGTTCGTTTGAGTTAGGGATGCGAGGGAAGACGAGAAGGCTCTTCACATTAAGAGGGACATGCCCGGCGTCGGCAAAGAGAACGTGAAGGTCTATGTGGAGCAGAACACATTGGTCATGAAAGGGGAAGCCAAGAGCGAATCGGACGACGAAGAGCCCGCGAGAAGGTATGCCAGCAGGCTTGATTGCCTCCCAATACATACAAGTTTGATGAGATTAAGGTGGATCTGAAGAAGGGTGTGCTCCGGTGTAGTTTTGTGTTTTCGGCGTCGATGATGGGTTGGTGTTTGGTTGGGGGTATATTGTCGGAGTCCTCGAGGCGCTCGCGAAGAGTTACGGAGCTACCTGTTTGCGTTATGGTGGTTGCCGGTGGCTGTAATCTGTTCGCAGGGTAGTCGGTTGGTTTTTCCGATGGCGTTTGGCCTGCCGGCGATGGGGTCTTGTCCGGCGAAGTCTTGGTTGTGCAGGTCTCGGCTGATGAATGTTGATAATCTAATTTTTCGTGGGTGAATCTGGCCTCTGGGACTCTGCAGCGGTGGAATGGCAGGCGTCAGTGCCGGCGTGAAGCACCGGATTTGAGGCCATGTGTCCGTGATGGTACCAGGTGGCTGGGAGTTGGGTTGGTGACTCATCAATGGTGTTGTGGTGTTTTTGTAATTTTGTTGTTCTCATCTTAGTTTTAGTTATCGTCTTCACTGTTTTAGTTGGTCTGTTTTGGGTTTTTACTTTATTTTCTAGTTACTTTATTTATTACTTTGTCCATTGTTAAACCAAAGGGAAGGGAAGGGAAGGGAAGGGAAGGGAAGGGAAGGGGACTGGGACTGGGACGGGGCGGGTTGGTTTCGGATTTTTCGCGTGTTACAGCGAGGGCGGGGCGGAACGGGGCGGGTGCGGGTTTTTTAAATCCACGTAGGATCGGTTATGGTATCTTACAAAAATAACCCGGTGCGGGGCGGGGCGGGGCAAAGTTCAATTACTAGCGGGGCGGGTTCGGATTTTAACAGATCCGCATCCGACCCGCCCCATTGCCATCCCTAGTAATTAGTAACTGCATACAACTTTTTTGAGATTAAACTCTAATCTTGTCTAATGTCATTTTTTTTATCGAACGATGTGTCAATTCCAAACATCACGTCTATGAAAGATAAGTGGGCATAGAAAAATAGCTTTAATACTGTTAACTACATGAACAAGTGTATTTTCTGTTCAAGAATACAGGCAAAGGTTTTTTTTTTGTGACAACCAAAAGATGTTTTATTTATTTAAACATTCGATTGATTACATCTTGTGGGGAGACTCTCCACTAACATCATTTTTCAGGAGGTTGAACAAAAAGATCGGCTCCAAACGCACAGTGCGGCATATATGAGTATGCATGTTTTCAACATATTGTGTAGAGAAGGAATTGGATTGGCTTAAGCATATCAAACTTTTGATCTGAGCAAAAGTTTGTTTTCGTATAAGCATGAGAAACCTGAAGTTGCCAGCTCCGTCTAAGGAGCGCCTTGCAATCAGAAATCAAGATTTCAATTAGTAGTGTGGGTGGATTATCAATTTAAATAAGTGTGCGATACTTACGACGTCGATCTTAAGTAAGACTTGTCGGTTGTTTGTATTCCATGCGAGCAGTAGTCCGTCTCGAAACGCCCACCATTTAGCCGTATGACCATCTTGTGAAGTCAGCCTTCGAGAGCATCCTGCAATCCATTTTTCATTTTTGTCTAGTAATAATGCTGCTGCTCCAGCCCATCTAGTTTGCAGATGTGCACTGCCGTCCATCTTTAATTTGATCTAGTTCTCTGGCAGGGGAGTCCATCTGAGGTGCTTAACACTTTTGGTTAGCCTGACGTGTTTCATGTAGTTGATGAAAAACAAATAACCTTGAGTTTGGGCTTTTGCCACCCTGATGATGTCGTGAGTGGGAGGGAAGCTTGTTTGAAAGTGTTACCTTAATGCAGTGGTTCTATATGGCGGCTAATTGGAAAACAAAAAAGGTAGGCCGAGGTGCAGGGACAGTGCAATAGTGTTCAGTGAGCCGATGGAGTTTAGTCCGGACTAGAATTGCTTTGTGTATACATTTCCAAATGAAGCTCTGGATTCTGGGAGAACACACCAGTTTCCATATCCATATCCAATGTCTTTGCAATTTTCATCAGTAGGAGTGAGTATAGTGTATGTCTACTGAACCGTGCATTCACCTTTGTCAAAAGGCCACAGAAGCGTATCCTGGGGGTCATGATATAACAGGAAAGGGATCGTAAGGATCTGCTTGACTATTTGAGTAGGGAGGAGAGACCGAATAGTATGGGTGGGTATCGATGTCACGATTTTTAATGACCTCCTTTACCCAGCTGATCTGAGTGCTTCGAGAGGAGTCCTACGTAGGAGTTTCGGATAGCTCCTGAGGTAAGCTATTGATGATGCCAGGATGAAATATTCGTTCCATGTTCGATACGCCACTATAAGCCAGTAGCTACCTTGTCGCGGCCCCGATTAATTTTTGCCGTGATATTTATTTTAGCATTCCATAAATTTTCGGGAGGGTAGTATTTTGTTTAAGCACTTTAGCCCAAAGCTGGTACAAGTTTTTCCGCTGATGCTTTTGTGATGGAACTTGTACGGAGATTCAAGCCTCTAAGGTCTTTCGGTTAAGTGATAGCGTGCCAATTTAAACCGTGCCACTTTCGAATAGTGTCAGTGTGAGAAAATTGGTCAATCTGGTTGACAATTGTGTCCTCCAGGGTGTGCACTTGCATCGAGTAGATAAGGATGAAGTTCATAACCGATTTCACTAAAGTAGTGCGTCCAGCAAAGGACAGGGCTTTTATTTTCCTAAAAGTCAGTTTGTTTCTGGTTTGATCAACAAGATACGAGAAATTCTTCCTTAGTTACCTTGCCTTGAGCAAGTGGAATGTTTAGGTAGTTATCAAATTTGCCTATAATCGGGAGACCAAAAGTCTGTCCGAAAAAGGTATGAATATCTCTTGACGTGCTTCCTTAGTATCTTCTCTTTCTCAGTTACATACGCAATTTCGAAGAGCAATTATGAGACGAATCTTCAGAATTGCTATCTGCAGATTATTGGTTTGAGTAACCGTGAAGGTGATTTGTCCTTAATCGGTAGCAAATTTGGAACGAGTAGAGACAAATATCGCCTTAAAGACAATGTCTTTAGACGCGCCTCAAGTCATAAAATTTTGTTCTTTTTTTTCTTCTTCCATTCTGTACTTTTACTCAGAGAGCTATCCGAAGGAGGAGGGGACGCATCGTGCAGCAGCTAGCTGCTCGACTGTTGAAATGAACTGTGGATAGCAATCACCGTGGAAGCATCAAATAAATCACTCTTGGAAGTGAAAACCGGGATTGAGAGTACGTGCTAGCGCGAGAAGATTGCAATGGAGAAGAGAACATATTCGTTTGAAACACAATGAAGAGATGCCCTTTTTGTACAACTTCCTCAAGCTTCCTGCTGAAAAGAACCTAGCAGTTGAGCCACTTATCGAGAACGCTAAACAAAAAACGGGCGAATCCTAGATGCATGACCGGTGCACTCCATCCTCAGGTTAGGCCAATTTCTAGTTCACGTCTCGTGTTGATATTTGGGATGATGGAGGTCCGTTACGTTTATTTCCGGGACAGGAGTTTGTTCTTAAGGTTGTTATAGGCATGATTTCGAGTTTGTAGTCCATCTCTTTGACCTAACCCCCAGAATTGTCAGCAGATGCTGCAACGTGCGCATAGCTTTCATTGCTTTCTTTGCAGCCTCGTGCGCGAGGCAATTTTCGGAACCGGAAATCAACTGAAACTTGCAAATTGCATTCTTTCTGTTGTCCTCATAGTGAGGACTGGCCTCCTTAAATCCGGTGTTGAATTGTAGTTCTGAGCAGCTTGGTGAGAAGCATGATACTTGGGGAGAATTATGATAGGTGGGAGGCTCAGCACTTGTGCTTGGAGCTAACTAATGGAGTAGCATTGTAGGCGGGGAAGCTTGGGGAGGAACATGATAACCGGGGAGGTTGAACACGTCATTCACCAATTGAAGATTGTCATCCAAACATTAAAATACAATTACAACTGGGTCGGGTGCAGACAATGTTTACTTAGTTGCAGACAACGGATCTAACTTTTTATCTACGTGACGAGTTTCTTCAGTTGGTCCCAAAGATAACGTGTTGCGGCCTCTCCATTTAGAAGTTCATCGCCTAACGCTTAAAATTTCATAACCGACAGACACCTCAAAGAAAAAACGACGGTTTATATAATTACCGCCTCCAACCATGATCGCATGAGACTGATACTGTTCTTTATGGTAGCAATGCGGCCAGAGTTTGTTTAAATAGACCATGCCAAGAGGAAAACAAAAAGGCTGAAAGCAGAGAGCAGTCATTTTATTTTTTTCAGCAATGCACACGGTCACACATCAGCCACGCACTTTCCACGTCTTGCCGCTTCTGGTGAATTAAATGCCAATAATACCCACCTAGTAAACAAGGGTGTACGGATTTTGCAGGAAGCTTCTGCCCACCTACCAGCACCGTCGTGGCCGACGGTAGAAATAGGTGTCACAGCCACGTCAATTACGGTGAGTTGTACCCCGTCCACTTACTAAATGCAAATGCTTGTTTATGTCTCTACTTTAGAATCAGGTTCCTTGCTCTTGCGCGATAAACACTTTTACTTTCGTTGTCTTCGAAACTTTTATTTTTTATTTGTTACAACGAAAGAATTTTCTTATTTAAGTATTTTTCTTATGTGCTTATGCGACGAGTTTTCTCATGTCACACGTTAAATTTCATAACTAATAGACATATATATCTCAAAGTAAAAATTACGATAAATATCACTACAGCCTCAGGCATCGATCGCATGAGAATAGTAGTTTCCTTCAACAATAGCGATGCGGCAATAATTGATCGCATGAGAATAATATAGTTTCCTTCGACAATGGCGATGCGGCCATTGTTTGCTTAAACAGACCTTGCCAAAAGGAAAACAAGAAAGCTGAGCAGCCCTTTTCTTTTTCAGCCATGCCCACCGTCACAGCATCAGCTACGCACTTCCCACGGCTTTACGGCTTCTGGTGTATTAAACGCCAATAATTGCAGACGCTGCCCACCAAGTAAACAAGGGTGTGCGGATTTAGGACTCTCCTGGATGCTTCTGCTCTTCCTGGACGTTGGCTTGCCTTTAATTTCTACCAGCACTGTCGTGGCAGCGTATCTCTCAAGCAGTGGTCCTAACTTCTCAGGAGATCAGTCGAGGTAAACAAAGGTCCCGTCTTGGTTGGAACCCATGTTGGCAAGCATGTTGACACACTGATAACCTATTGTCACGATATGTGAGATGCTGTTTGTTGTCGCTACGATCAAAAAAAGAACAGTCCTTGATCAAGTTATTTAGCGGGTGGATTTCCTGAGCGAGAAACTTGATGCTAAACTAAACATATAGATAATTAGTACTTTCGGAACCTTTTTCTTTCGTGGCAACGATTTACTAGTTTTTTTGTCCATAAGATTCACGCCTAATAGCTTACACAAAGAAAATGAGATTTTGCTTGGACTTTGAAGAATCACTTCTGCTTCTAGTTTTCTTTTCGAGGATGCCTAAATTGAATTTGCATCTCGTACGCTTGTCAACATTTATGTTTTCTCGCAATAAAGATCAATAACATTTGTTGCTGGGTGTAGTTCTTAGTGACGAGACTCAAGCAATCCCATGAAATTTCAATGCAAAAACATAGGATCAGATCACAAAAATATGGCACAATTAGTACAGGTTGTGTGTATTGTCAAATTCGCTTTTCTTTTCTTATCTCTTGATTTCTAGCAAGAGGACTTTGAACGATAATCTCAAAACCAAAGTGATTGCCTTGATTAGTTAAAAAAAAGGGGGCTAATTACACTTATGTTCCTGAGGTTAGGGGGTAATTACAGGTAAGGACAATAGTTTTGACAAATTACACTTGTGCCCGTTGACCAAACGGAACCCTAAAAATCCTAACGGTTTTAATGAAAAGACTGTATTGCCCCTAAGTTGAAACCTTATTTTTTTTGTAATGCCATTACTTCATTAAAAAAAAAAAGACTTTACTTCATCTTCACTTTACTCTTAACCCCCCCCCCCCACCCCCGCCCACCCCATCTGCATCCCCCTTCCCCTTCCCCGTCACCCACCAACCCCGTCTTCCTCCTCTTCCCCGGCGCAGCACCCACCTACCTTCCCCGTCACCTGCCAACCCCGTCTTCCTCCCTTTCCCCGGCACCACACCCCGCCTGCCTCCCCCTTCCCCGTCACCGCCCACCCCGACTACCTCCCCTGTCACCTGCCAACCCCATCTTCCTCCCCTTCCCCAGCGCTGTACCCCGCCTGCTCCCCCTTCCCCGTCTGCACTGCAACCCATCTTCCTCCCCCATTCCCAGCGCTGCACCCTGACCCTCCTCCCCCGTCCCCGACGCATGTGAGCAATAGCAAGTGGCGATGGCGATGAGAAGTGGAGGGCTTTGAAACCCTAAAGTGAAACTTAGGGCAAGGATTTCAAATTAGGGTTTTGAAACCCTAATTGACATATTGAAACCCTTTGAGAAATTGCAGATTGAATTGAAGCTCTAATTTGCAAATTAGGGTTTTGAAACCCTAATTGACAGATTGAGACCCTTTGAGAAATTACAGATTGAGAAATTACAGATTGAATAGAAGTCCTAATTTGCAAATTAGGATTTTGAAATCCTAATTGGTAGATTGAATTTTTTAAAATATTCTATATATAAAGTACAAGTAATAGTATCGTCATTTTAAAAATACGTATTGATGACATCATTAAAAAAGTATATTTTTTGGACGGAATCCTGACGGATGGACACAGATGATACATTTGAAACACTTTTGGTCACGGAATGTTACATTTTGAAACTTTGTGTTCTTGACTGTAATTACCCCTAACCCCAGGGACAAAGGTGTAATTAGCCCAAAAAAATAATTTGAAAAGAAATCTACACGTTTTTAAGGAGTTCACATTCGACACTGAACAACAAAGTGTTACTAATGTTCGAAAATTTGGAGTTGAACTCTAAAAATAGTCGATTAAACTCCACTTACACATTAGCGACAATCTGAAATATATGCAACGACAGCTAAATCAGCTTAAATCATCTACACGTTGCTAAGATAAAAGAATGGTGAATAAATGTGTTTCCACGTAAAAAGGCACTTTAAAAAACCCGCGTGAACAGATGGCAGGTGATTACTGGGTGGAAATTGGGACCCAGAATCCCACCGTGTCCATTAACCGTGTGTACTACTTATAACAACTCCGTCTTAACGGCGTTAATAACGGGGAGGGGCCCGTCTAGGGATGGCAATTTAAATCCGATCCGAAGGATATCCGCCCCACTTTGCCCCGTTAGGAACGGATTTTTTTTACTTTGACCGGACTATGGGGTGGGTATGGTATTTTTTAAAAATACCCATAACGGGTTAGGACAGGGTATTATATTTTGCCAAACCCGCCCCGCGACCCTCCTCGGTATACTTACTCTAATATATCAGTTGATCTTAGCCATCCATCATGTACTATATATATGTTCTTTTTCTTCCAAACTCTAGATCCCAACCTTCTCTCTGGCTCTCTCACTCAGCCACCGACTCTCCCCACTCTCCACCGCACGGCCACGAGCTTGCGACGGCTCCACCACATGGCCACAAGCTATCGACGGCTCTGCCGAAGGCTATGCCAGCGCCGCTTCCTTCTTCTCTCCTTATCACTTATTCAACTCTTGAATCCAAGGTTAGTTAAATAACCTAAATTCATCTCAGGGCTGGCTCTAGCCTACCGATGGGTGAAGGCGATGGTGAAGCTTACTTGACGATAGGCTAAGGGTAGTCCTATATGACGTACAGGCTAACGGTCAACATGGTAGTTCGAGTAGATTACTACCTTAACCGTAAAGGAGTGGTGCTATCACTCATGGTCATGGAATTGATTCTCATGTTCAACCTGTAGTTCCAGCCAATTCCGTCGATTCAGATTTCAGAGGTTGAAAGCCTTAGCTCAATTGGAGAGACTAAGAATCAAGAGTCAAGAACTCGCTCAGAATGAGTTTCCAGATCTCGTTGCAGTATCATGCCGCTACCTGAGTTGCTGATCCGATTTCAGATTTCATTGTATCTGTTTTAATGCTTGAAATCTTAGAGATAAACTCGTGTTCAGGGGTACATGTTTTTCGCGTGCTACTGCGAGAGCGGGGCGGGTGCGAGTTTTCTACATTCTCATAGGATCGGTTATGATATTTCACATAAATAACCTGGTGGCGGGGCGGAGTTCCATGACGAGCGGGGCGGGTTCGGATTTTAGAAGATCCGCATCCGACCCGCCCATTGCCATCCCGGGGCCCGTCTCCTGCTGCCCCGTTCTTCTCGCCCACCACTCTCTCTCTTACCCGCTATTTAGTCCCCTCCTCTCGTCGACCTCCATTTTCTCCTCTCTCCGAGAACCAATGCCCAATTACATTCGGCTTGTACACTAACTAGACACACAGTTAAAGAGAAATCACACGCACACACGCACTCTTGTAGAGAGGGAGACAGAGGTGTTTTCCGGTAGAAAGATGTGGCGATCGTCGTTCGCGTTACTCAGACAGACCGCCGCGTCGGTGGCTAGGGCTACCCCGAGGTCATTTTCGGGAGTTCGGGCGTGTCTGGAGCCGAACGAGCACTGTGGCTGCTCGTTCTGGACCAAGCCGGCCGCGGCATTCTCGACCGATTCGAGTTTCGGCGGTGCCGGAGTTGGCGGCGGAAAAGGCGAGGAAGGGGGTGGTGGGGTGGGGGAGGAGGGGGGCGATACGATTTCGTTTGGAGAGGCGAAGAAGCTGATGAGGCTGGTGAACGTGGAGGCGCTCAAGTTGAAGCTGGGGACGGAAGGGAAGGAGGTGATCGGCTACTCGGAGCTGATCGAGGCGTGCAAGAGCATGGGCGTCGCTAAGTCAACCGACGAGGCGGCGGCTTTCGCGCGCGTGCTTGACGAGGCCGGCGTGGTCCTCCTCTTTAGAGATAAGGTTTACCTGCATCCGGATAAGGTACTCCATTAGCCTTTTCTGTCGATTTGATTTATGGTTGTCTTAGTATATTGGTTATGTAATGCCTTGGAAATGACATATCGTTATATTACTAATGGAAGGTTATCATGACCTATCTTTCGCGTGGAGCTGTTAAAAATTGATGGTTGACTAGTTTGGTAGGCAAAATGGTAGTGGTGTGAAGAATGTGTACAGGTTATTGGATCTGTTAAATGTTAACAGCAACTGGATTAAGTCGTGTAGTGATTGAGGACCGTGATGCTTTGCTATGTATTTAAATGATTTTCTGAGTGTATGGTGGATGGTAGGAACTGTTTGTTTTGTGAGGGAGGAGCAGATAAGTAGCGCTATACTAACTGAAATCGCATCTCCAACCATATGAGCTTGGAAGTTCCAAACATGTTTTTACATTTTAAGCACCCTTCATCTGTTAGCATCTGTTAAACGTATGTTCATGATGGTATCTTATTTTGCATGAGGTCACGTAACTTCTAATTGCATATATGATATATTTGATTGCAGTTACTACTAACTTTATATATTTGATTCCTTACAGCACTATTATCCGTAATATGTTTGATTACATTTCAACCCACTCTTGCATATGCCGAATCCCCGTACTTGCATCACCTCCGTCATCAGCAGACTTACTATTGTTTTAGAGAAACCTTTTCATGTTTCTTGCTTGATCTCCCTTTCTCTTGAACAGCTCTCCATTGTCTGGCTTATCTTACCACGGTTTATACATACTTCTTTTGTTACCTCAATTGGTGGTTTGTCACCCAGTCATACGAAGAGATATAGTATGCAAAAAGCAGGATAGCTTTCTAACATACCATGCTTTTTACAAAAAGTTATGTTGATACCATCCCTTGGTGCATTTAATTCAGCACTTGTGGATATTCTCGAGGTGTATAGTGGTAGACACCACCATTTTTTATAGCTGCAATACCTGACCAAGTACCAATTAAACACCCCCCCCCCCCCCCAAAAAAAAAAAAAAAAAAGGCCTTTCGTTTATGTTTTTCTTTATGCTTTCTAGTCCAGACAATTGGCGCACGTACATATCTTTTTTTGGTGTATGTCTCTTCAAGAACTATTACTTTTGGCCTTCGATAATGTCATGACTGATAGTACAAATCTTATTGTGGCTTTGTTTGATTGGCAGAACACAATTATTCTGTGTTGTTTGTGATACCATTTTTACAACATGGGCGTAACTGGTTCAGGATTGATATCTCGTGAAGACGTGTGATGTGATGTCGTCTTCTTGGTGCACAGGCATGTGATCAATCTGCAGCAGATGTCTTGACACTTCATAATGAAACCTTTCACTTCAGAAACGAGAATAAAGAAGTGAAGGCTGTTCATGTGCAACATCAGATTGGTTACAATTACAGCAATTATTGTGCGATGAAGGTTGAAACTTGAAAGCATGGACGAAGGTCTGCCTAGGGTGACGCCGTTGTCTAGTGAGAGAAGTATGACATAAGTGTAGGCCATTGATAACTAGAATCGATAAATAAAATTTGTTTAGCTTCTCTTTTGGAGTTGTATGTCAACGAATGTAGGCCATGGATAAACTAGAATTGCAAAATAACCTGCTTGTGTCAGTCTTAGCCTCGCTTTTACTCACGCCTTTATGAATCATACGACCTTCCTTGAGACCAGTACGATGAGACCTTCAGGATTGAGATGCGCAGGATGCCTTTGGACCATTCATTTTGCTTGAGTTTCATCTACGGCATGCCTTTTGTCGTGAACTCACGCTGGCTTGGATTACGGTTAATATTTGTAGCAAAGTTTTTTTGGATTATGCTGCTTCTTAGTTGCTAGCTCTTGATGCAACTTAAATCTTTTTTTTTTTCTCTTTTTGAGACAGTGATCTTGATTCGAGTGAGAGAAAAATTGGCACTTAAAGAGACTAGTCACCATCATTGTTGTCAATAGTTTCCATATTTGAAATTGCCCTTTAAGTTGATCTTTGTGTCTTTTTATCCTTTCAGGTTGTGGATCTGGTTAGGAAGGCAGTTCCCCTTGCTCTGACACCTGAAGATGACCCCAGAAGGGAAGAGCTAAAGAAGCTGCAGGAGAAAAAGGAAGAAATTGACATGCTAGCACATAAGCAGGTCAGGCGCATCCTCTGGACGGGGCTAGGGTTATCTTTGGTACAGGTTGGGCTCTTCTTTCGTCTAACATTCTGGGAATTTTCATGGGACGTTATGGAGCCAATCACATTTTTCACCACCACAACTGGCATAGTCATAGGTTACGCGTACTTCCTCTTCACGTCAAGAGACCCAAGTTACCAAGATTTGATGAAGAGGCTCTTCCTCTCAAGACAGAGGAAGCTGATCAAGAAGCATAATTTTGATCTTGACAGGTTCACGGAGTTGCAAAGGAAATGCAAATCACCCCTTGATGGTGCCAAACATCGGATGGGGTTGGACAGGGAAACTGAGGATCTTTTACGTAAGCATTAACACACTTTCTGGCTGTAAGTCTCGCCACCCAGCATCTCCTATTTTCTCTAAGGGAGGGCATATATGCTTTTGAACGTCTAACTGGCTTTCTGAGCCAATTTGGGGGATTGGATTTTTGGAAACTCTTCTTCAAACAAGAGAGAACTCGAAAAGCCAGTAGTTAAGATTACCTTGAGAATCTTACTCTTGGTTGTTATACATAATCTTGCAAGCATCTTTGTACTCTGGGCCTGGCAATTTTGCTCTTATGCTCAGAGACTTGCAATTGATATTGCTTTATATGGGGTTCACAAACTTAGAGTAGTTAGACGATAACCTATTTAGTGACTAACAGCTTGGTCAGTCCTAGTGGTTTTTGTTGTGTTTTAATTCCATCAGAACATGTTCTGCATATTTTTGACATGGTAACATGACAGACCTGGTTGAGGGCCTTGAGTTATACACACTGGAATATCTTTTTAGGTTTAACCATATGGCAAGCTCTTGTGAAGCTTCTTTCCGAGAAGATTATTAAAAGGAGCTGTGCAACAAAATTTTGTTGGCAGATAAAGTAATTCCTGTTTGACCCTCCGATTTGATGCAAATCATTCATACACCAAGACTCTGCTAGAGCAAAACTCCTCCAGTTATATACCGAGATATACAAGTTTTTTCCATTGGCGTTCTAGAATTTTCTACGGGAGATGTAGGGATGGACACTTTAAAAGCTGTACTTGTACGGAGAGTAACTGAGCTCTAGTTGAGATTAAGCTAAGTCAATCAAGGACAGAGGAAAATTGTGCTACGAGGTCGAGGTTAAACTGGAGGCGGTTGGGATAGAAATTCAAGCTACGAGTCATTCTCTGAATGCTCGGTACTGTAGATTTTTTGGTGGGTGGCAAAATTTATTGGTTTATAGACCGCGATTGTAGAGAATTTGACAAAGAGGTGGAGAGTAGTCTCGAATGATGAGTTGCAAGATGGGACAAAGGGTGGTGGTCTGAATTCCAATCCGCGAAAGATAAGATTTTACAGGGGCTTTGTCAATAAGTGGTTGTTGCCAAAGTTGAAAAGAGACTTTCAATGGTAAGTTTTTTTTTTTTTAATAAATTCAAAAAAATTGCATTGATAATGTAAAGTTATACAGTCGTTCTGTTTTTTAGTTTAAGAATATTATACGTCACGATATTCCCATGACTCAGTATACATGACCACAATGACCAATAGTAACAGAAGAAACTTAATAAACTTATACACATTACAATTGAATTAGAGGAGAGCATATCCTACACTTTAAATCAACTTAAAGTAACATGCAAAGTTTATAATTTCAGAAATCTAAAAGCACTGAAACAAAATAAGAACAAACAACAATGCACAAGATGGAAACAATATGGCAGTGGCAAAACAATTGGGAACCACACGACCTAAACGGTAGCACACCGTTTAAGAAGGCGCATCACACATCCCAGGCTTATCAACACCGTAAAGTTCATCCTTCAACTATCACATTCAAATTCGAATCAAATCGCAAGACAAGCGGTGGAACCATTACCCACCTACAACAAACCAAAGTAGACACAGGTTGGCAGAAAAGAGCACTAAAACAGCTCCCCCCCCCCCCCCACCACCCCAAACTGAATAGATTGCCTCACAATATCCCATAGGCAAATCTTCACACCCCCTCTCCCAGGTCCTGAATCCCCCCCAACCCCCCAGCCGAGACCCTATCCCCCCCACCCTGCCCACCCAAGACCCCCTGAAGTCCCAAGAACAATCCCGTAACCAAGACAGAGCCCCTCTGATCCAAGCCCTCATGTTACTACTATTGACAACAAAATTGAACACAAACCCAAACCTCCAGCGCTGTAAATATCGAAACAGATAAGGAAGAGACTGACTGCCAAACTTTAGACTGAATATTGAGATTTGTGAGGTGCATCTGCCGGTTGGAAGAGATCTTTTCGAAGTAGAGCAAATTATAAGTCGGATAATGTGCCCTTGTCACGTGGGATCTTAATGACTTTATCCGACTTATCTTTACAAGTAGCGCTAGGTTGAACAAATTTCTCCGACTTAACTTCTCTGAACCCCTGACCAGCTCTAGATTAGCTCCACAAACAGCTAGCCGGTTAATGGGGCGAAGCCCGTTTTTTTATTAGGCTCATCACACCATAAAAGACGACTTAAAGAAAGAAATTAGCCTATACAAAGCATAGACAGGAAAAGAAATTTTTGCATATAATAAACAAGAAGACCTGAGAGAATCAAGGTAATGACGGTAGAACCCTTATTTTCTATTACAAAATAATCCGTGCATTCATTAGATCAAAAGAATTCTTTCCTATTAGCGACCGTGGCCCGAGTTTTGAATATTGAGGTACATAATGTTGCTTCTGCGGAATTCGGGCTACATACCCACGCCGACGAACGGGTGTTGCAGGAAGATGACGTAACCTTTGGAACTTGCTGAGTGCTGCGGAATCCAAGATATATAGCCACCCACCGACGACCTATCTATTTCTCTCATTTGTTTCTACCGACCAAGAAGTGTTTTAAGATAACGTTTGACAATTTTATTTTTTCAAACCAGTTTTTAAAACATGATTGTTTTTTAAAACTTAATTTTAATGTTTTGAGTTTTCAGTTTTGATTTTTGTTTTGAAATACATCCACATTGTTCACAAATAAATGAGTATTATTTTAAGAAAACTCCCTCACACACAAAACTCCACCACCACTACCACCACCAGACACTTCCTTCCTCTACCCCGTCATCATCCTATCTGTCGTGACCCACGAATATGCCCCTACCGTCGGTGTCACCCTATCGCCATCGACAACCACAGGTCTGCCACACCACCGCCACACTCTCACCACTGCCACCCACAGATCTGCCCTAGCAGTGCCACCTTATCATCATCGCCACCCACGGATCTGGCCCCCTATCGTTAACTCACACCTTCGACAATCACGGGTCTGTCCACACCACCGCTACACTCTCGTCACTACCATCCACAGATATGCCCCAGCACCACCACCCTATTGTAATTGCCACCCACAGATCTGGTCCCCCGTCACCGACTCACACCTTCGATAACCACGGGTTCGCCACACTCTCGCCACTGCCATCCACAGATCTTCCTCAGCACCACCACCCTACCGTCATCGCCATCCATGGATCTAGCCTCCTGTCGCCAACCCACGCCTTCAATATTGAATCAGACCTTAACCCACCATCTCCACCCCACTGCCATGGACAATTAATAAAAACCTCAAGCAACGCCCCCACTTCAGCACCGTCGCACAACCCACAATTTGCCCTACTGTCACCACCTCACCACCATCGCATTTGATTATGGTGGCGGTGCTTCGGAGAGTTTTGGGAATCAGTTGGAGAAAAATTGTTGGTGAAAAAATTAAGAAAAAATGGTAAAAAAATAAGTTAAAATAAAAACTGACTAATCAAACACCCAATTATTTTTAAGAAAGTAAAAAATTAAATTAAATTTTATTTTTTTTGAAAATTGAAAACTAAAACTGTAAGTGATTTAAATAAATCCGTAAGTCACACCACCATTGTGAAGCTTATTGAAAATGAAAAAGACAAAGCTATTCATATATTGGGTAATTCAACATGCGATTTAGACTACTTCCGATAGCAAGATAGCTAGTAAAATAGTTATCTATTTTCCTTAATCCCTCCTTTTACAATGACACCATCTTATCGGACGGTTGTAAATAGTCAGACCCAATTTGTTGAATGACCGAGTCCACTTATTTAGGACCATATAGTATTTACTCTCGTTCATAACTTTGTAAGCGCGTTTAATAAAGAGTATCTTCATCTCAACGTGTCTTTGTCTTGCATGGCACAGCTGCCACTAAATTACATCCGCCACAACCCTAATAAGAACAATAATGATATAGAGCAGCTACAAGAGAAAATGGTAATTATAACAAGAAGCTGCGTTTCATCAACGGGTTCCGAAAATTAGGGAAGCAGCGCCTACCATGTAACGGTACTGAACCCTTCTCCCCAGCTAAAATATGCATCACTATGTTACATAAGCTTATACAAATTATTCTTCCTATACACCAGAAACTCACTTTCAAGGCAGCTCATCAGATCAACGATAGACTCTTCAGTTGATCCATTGAATTGCTTCAACATATCGGATAGAGTAACCTGCATAATGCACACATTAGCATCTTTCTTCATCTTTTCACTTCTTAACATGGAACACAAGACGTGAATTGGACAATCACTTACCCCATTCTCAAAGTCCTTAAGCCAGTGTAATATGGTACTCTCTGTTGCCTCCAGTGCATTATGATTATCTTCACAAGGTGCATCAACTTTTTGGCGTTTTCTCAAGGTCACTAGATCATCAGTATGGGTTATGGCCTGTGACGCGCTTGAGCTCACCACAAGTGAAGCAGGATTTGCTGCTTCACTTGCTTTTGAAGCACAATCAACATGCATAGCATCCGCCGGTCTTCTAAGTTCACAAGGTTCTCTTTCTTCCTGGCATGGGAGATTGGATCTCTCCAACAAGTCTGCTGGGAGTTCAACAGCTTTGCTGCTAGGCTGGGGTGCAATTACCTCTGCTGACATCCTCATATCTAGCATGACCAAGCATGCCTTGATATGGGTATAAGTAACCTGGTGTCATTGAAAATTTTTCAATTATATGGGAGAAAACCAAATTCCACCGTATGTATAATATCAATGATAGAATTAATGTCGAATTAGGTCCAAGTCATAGACTCAGGTGTTACTGCATATGAGCTCACCTCTTCAGGTAATTCATCTTTAAGAGGCTTCATCTTGTCTTTTGATCCAACTTTCAAGATAGCGCCCTCAATATTTACATACGCCTCTTTCGTCAGTCCAATTTCCTCACAAAACCTGGTCCAGTCAATTTCACATCCCTCTCGAGCAGCATCTAGAATATAACTGAGGACAGTTCCTTCTTTTATTGGAGCTGATCTACCAGGGAAATTCTGTGAAACATAAGTAAAGGCTATGAGAAACAATCTTGCAGACAAGAGCTTTAGGCTCAATAAGGCTTCTTTAATTGGTAAGTGTGACTAACCGCAATTTCCTGAATTGAGAGACCATCCTCTTGCCACTTCTTCCAAGCATCAAACTTTGCTGCCGTCAAGTTCGCTGGCATCGATTGCCTCTGATGGTTTGGTAGTTTTGGAACTGTAACCTTGTGGTTATTAGCAGCTACCTTATGGGAACTAGTGGGTTCCAGGGTTACACCCGCATCCAAAGTGAGGTTCAGTTTTTGCGACAGATCTTGGATGACTTGAAGAAGATAACCTCCGTACATTGTTAAAAGATGCTGCAACATCACTGCACTTTAGTTGCACATATCGAACATAGCCACGCATATGGCCACAAATGGATGAAATCATCATTTCTGGACAATTTGCTTTCTAAGAAGCCAACAACAGCATGACAAATCACTGAACCAATATGATTAATAGAAGGACAAGCCGGATACGCCGCAACAGTTCTAAATCCTTGTATTCAACAATACCGATGTAGACAGAAATAGTATATCACATTTACTTCTCAAATATAAATGATAGCAAAATCTTTCCAACTGGAGCCTAATGCATGGATAAATAGTCACACTATGACTGGCCAAAGTGCCAAACTCAATGCTCTATATAGTCCTCTCTCCCTAAAAGAACTTAAGCATAGGAGAACAGAAGAAGAAGGACAGAAAATGCTCAGTCAGTTAGGATACCAAATTCAAAGTAAAATTGTTAACAAGTACGTGTAAACATCATATGGCAGCATTGCAGAGGCGAAGTATAAATGACCAAAGCATATACGAGGTGACCCTTCCAGAAGAATATTTAAACTTTTTCTGTTACCGTCTCAGACAATATGATGTACCTGGTTGACACCGTCAATGTTTGCTAGCCTCGGTTTAGTAGATGGCCTTGTCAACACTATCTTTTTCAATGTTTGATCGCCACATATAGCATAACTGTAAAGGGGCAAGTATTCACAGGGAAAAGAGTTTGTGATCTATGTTATTATTGTTTTCACTAGAAGATATAGATGAAGTTTCAATTCAACGGAAATGGAATGTTGGTGAAAAAAAAAAAACTCACGGAGCAGTTCCAGCAGCTCTTGCAAGCTTCATTCTCTCTTCTAAAATCATCTTATAGAGTTCTGCCTCGGCCTGAATAGGAAACAACGGAATCAAGCATGGGAGGAAAAGTGGCAGTAGATATTGACCAGAATGTTTAGTGGAAACTAGTTGGACAAAATTAAAAGGAGAAAGTAAGTCAAAGCGATATACTAATCCATCTCATTAATGTTTTGCAGTAGATGAGGAAAAAAAAAAGTTGCACAAGATATCACAAATATATCATAAGGGCTTTTTACTTGTTTAATTCCCGAAAAGTTAGTGTATTATGCATAGGTGCACTAAAAGTCATCTAGAGGTAACTTTGCAAGGAAATCGTGTCAAAGAAGAAAAAATGTATTGTGGGCCTAAAAGATAAATTGCTGTCTATTATTACAAGGCCATTTCTAGATAAATCTGAAGCACAAGCACAATGATAAAATATCTAGGACAGAAAAGCAGAATAAGGTGGCTTCTTTACTGAAACTATGAGAAGACAAAATGAGGAGCTTTAATGGCTACAAAGGAGAAAATTGATGGCCAATGGAGTACATGCAAACGAATTCAGCCTCATGTGCAAGTACGCTACCCTCCGCATTCTACTTTGGTAAGAGAAGTATACACACCTGTGACAATCTATCATTTTCCAAAGAAGTGATGCCATTATAGTCTCTAACTTCACTAATTGAGTTCTTCTGTTCCTCATTACCAACCAACTCACTAGTCACCGGCAAAAGCAATGGAGGTTGATGATCAGGCCTGCTAGAGCTCAAGAACTGCGCTCCTTTTTGACTCACACTGATGCAGTAATAAGAGAAATTTTTATTTTTATACAGTAAGACCCAGCAGAAGAACATCTTATTGGCTAGAGAAGGGACCCAGAGATGATGTGGAAAAATTGAGTGGAGTAGAGGGAAACCATTACAGAAATCGGTTCAAAATAAGAGGAAAAAGGGAAGATAATCAACCTCACAGTTCTGTATACGTCATTAAGAGTCTCAATCAAATAACCTGCACCAGATTGCGGATTCTCTAAGCTACCAAATTAAAAACATTTGAAAATTGATATGCGGATAATAATATACTCAATAACAAATTTATATCTAAAATCCTTTTTTGGGCAAGAATGAATCGAACTTTATCATGTACCAAAAGGAAAGCAAAAATAATTCTGCCTATCATTCATAATAAATTCCTGACACAACGGATATATAGCTGATACCTCTTCCTATCCAGAAATTTAAATTATCAGCTACGGCAAGATAGCAGCCTTCTGGTGGCAGCTAAGAAGGAAATTATCCATGGTTTCTTATTCTTGTGCAAAGTAACAGTAAAATTGTCTGGAAAACTAATGCAAATATGAACCATGGCCAACTGCAAACCTCGTATCAGGTACTGCATAATTTGAACCCTATGCAAGTCATCAAAATTTGATAGATGTTTCCATGCAATGTTTTCTAGGAATTGCAGAACTGAGGTTAATGAGGACAATTACTCAAGTTGCACCATATGGGTCAAAAAACATGAAAGCGACAAACAGCCCGATTTTACTCAGACTTATGAATGACAAAGAAGCTACATTGTCACATAACGATTGCCTCATTTCTAAATTTTTCAAAATGTTAAATTTTACCAAAGTTCTTTGCTCCCTCAATGCATTAACATTCTTGGTACCTAAAATAGTGATTAAGTGCTTGCTTAAGTGAATTGCGGAATTTGGTAGAATGTATTCTTTGTTTAAATTATTTGCCTCCCAAAAGAGCCAAACAAAATGCAGAAGACTTGCACTGAATGATCTTTGTACTTTTCTCTTCTAGTTAGTACGGCTTGCTTAGGAAAAATAATAACCGAAATAAACCGTTAGCCTTATGGTTGGATAACCTAAGCTTACAGCTTGTTTTAATGGTAGACGATAGCAACACATTGTATTATGTTTTAATGTGTGCTTTGAGTGTATTCTTAGTAGGTTGACGCATACATACTCATGAAGACACATTTGAGAAATTGTTTATGTGCATTAAAATCAAAGGATCTTAAAGCTATAGTGGATATGCTAGGAAAACTTAATCAAGTCCAATGTCAAAGAGCAACAAAGAATGCATAGGTTAAGTAAAGTTCAATTATGATTGATCTCTACTATTATGTAACTAGTCTTGATTTGATACTTGAATTGATGACTATGGCCTAGAATGACCTTAGAACACCTTGTACATTGCATACAAGTTCATAATATTTCAAAGAAGCGTGCTTATTGAAAATGGATGAACTTTGGAATTAATTCAGATTTTCTCAAAAATGGTTTTGGAGCTAATCTTTTCATATTCAGATAACCATTTTCATTGGCTTTCCAAAAACAAAACAGCAAAGCAATCCGGTTTTTCGAGAGAGTTAACCCCAATGTAAGTCCTTTCGTGAGAAAACCAATGCAGTGCATTGTATTACAGTCGACTGTAAGCTCCCAAATTTGTGCTCAATCTCTCTCTAACAACTAAATTTCATATCCACCCTGTGAAAATTATTTGGGGATTCATCATTCACAATGCAAACCACATTCTAAGCCTCCATTATTTAGAGAAACATCAAGACTCAAGGATTTAACTTCTCTATCTTTATCTTCATTAATTTATATCACCAAAAAGAGCATCTTTATGAGCAATTATTTGACTGAGAGTGAGTATCTTCAAGTCACCAATTCTCTCATTTGTACCCATTTCTTTTCAAGAGGGTTTCTATGTCCAAAATTGTTCGTCGTAAAAGAATTGTGATTAAAACGTGGGTTCTTGCTGACCTTTGTGGATTCAAAGCTTGTACTTGGTGTGGGGATAGATCTTGACCCGAACAAAGATTGTTGCTAGTGGATTCTGGTGCTCTTGCAAGGCACTTCCTTGAAGAGGTAGATGTAAGCTTGAGGGTAGTTCAAGATGAACTATTTAATTCTCCTTCTCAAGTATCTCTAACTCAATCTCTTTACTTACTGCTCTATAATTGTTTGAGATTCTGTAGTTAGCATAGTGGTTGAAATTGTTCATTGGGTTGGTCGAGTTACATGCTTGTATTTAGTTTAAATTCCCCATAAATTTTCAAAAAATCGTATTCAACTCCCCTCCAGGGTTGTTTTATTCGTTTCAAAAGACATGGTAGCTCAAGTGCAAAAGCCAAAATATAGGGCAAGGGCACATGGGATGTGCTTGTTTCAATGAACAATCTTGTTAAAGGAACTAAGCTTTTACTCGTAAGGCATCACTGTTTTGATAGCGGGACAGCTAATCACAATAACCAAGCCAGGGTCAGGTGAGAAAGATTTATCAAGAATAGCCAAGTAAGGCTTTACAATTGTGCTTCTTATGTGAAGAATGGTTCCAACTTGCTTATGTGTTGATTTGTAGGGTGTATGATATCTTTGTTCACATCTCTTCGTTCTTGCGGCTCCCTCCAATTTTTGGCATCTCATTTTGGTATAAAGTCTTCAAAAGATATACTTCCTATGGTACATGAGCATTCATTCTCCTATGTCTCAAGTATAGAGCAATATCATCAGGCTATGAAAAGCCCTGGCAATTAGAAAGAGTTCCAGCTAAACAAAACTGACAAGGATCCATGTTACCATAAAATAACTGCACATGAAGGTTGCTTTCTCATACCACTAGAAATTAACTGATAAGCTAGTGTTTTCCACCAATTTGCTGATAAGTCCTTTCCAAGGCCATGAAATGGAAGCTTGTCAAACCCAGTCTCGAGAACCTTTTTGGACTGTGGCCAACAAAGAAAAGCAGGTATGAGGAATAAAACCAAGAGCAACACACAAAGGTTGAAAGCAATAAAATATCTAAGGGCAATTAATTAATTTATCAACATTCTGTAAATTAGTGCAATAAAGATATATGCCCATCCAGCTCAGTAATCATACTCCACAACAAATTATAGCTGCAACTTCTAAATCAAGCACCATATTGGGACCCTTGAGGTAACTTTGATAAATCCAATCTATGTCAAGTTTCCATCATGCCAAGGAACATATAATGAGAAGCCAAAGAAGATATCTTAGTTATCAGATGAATGTGTCGGGGGTTGAGCCTTCCCCATGAATCTTGTGAGAGCTTATCAGCAAGCAAGAATAGACTGACTTGGAAATATCACCTTACTGATGTCTTACACCATTTTTGGAACGTAGCAAAAAGCCCACCCCCAACTAAACCCAGTTCATATGGATAAGCTATAACTTTAGAAGTGCCTGGGAAAGTTTCGCTCACTTGGATTACTTTGAACAACATAGTTTCCTAGAACAATTATCATTGCACCAGGGCCTAAATTTTAGTTAAGGGCGATCAGTGAGAACATAGGAGGCAAAAAACAAGCCATATGGTTTTGAAAGAATGGACTGCTTTTCCATGACCTTATCATTGGCTGTGATTGAGAAATTCAGGACTGAGGATCCCATGTCCACTTCTCAACATGCACAAGGGTGGAAATTGTAGAGAGGTGTCCAGTTCAAAGAAGCCTAAATTTTATCAATAATCTTCATTTTTATCTTAAGTCCAAGGTTACATTCTAATGAGAGAAGCAAAGTATAGATTTACGACTATAACAACTTACTAGTTAATACTCTTAACAATCGTGAACTAAAGTAGAGGCTACTTCCATCAAGTTTATTCATGCGCAACTGACTGAATTTTCACATAGCTAAACATATATACATACACTATATTAATATTATAAATACTCTCTCTCTCTCTCTCTCTCTCTCTCTCAAACACAAAGCTCAAGCACACCAAACTGGCACTAACGTTAATTCACAGAGTGTTCTTTGTTCCTATAAGACAAAAAGCTTACTCGAGATCCTCGAAGGACATCAACAGGGAGATTAAGTCCCCAGTGACCCCCACAAGACTTAATGCAGCCCATTAGAAGAAATGCTTCCTTTGACATGTCAGTCTCCTCCTTCGAGCTTATGCAATTATCACACTTTCCTGCAAGTAAAGAAATGCCATTTGCAAGTCACACAGAGAAAATTTTGCAACCTGAAGGAAAACGTATTACATTCCTTTTTAATCCTGAGGTTCAAAATCTAATAACACTACAAATCAAGAACAGTCACAAATAAAGCTTTCACACTAAGAACTGAGACAGAACTTTTAAGTAATGTATAAGGAGCACAAAAGAGAGTATAAGAAAAACATTGGTTGACAAAAAAGAAATAATTTAGGGTATACTGAAAAATAAATTAGATAAAGTAAGTTCAGACCACATTTTTCAGACTTATATGTTTCTCCAAAGTAATCCAGCAGATATTTTCTCCTACAGGTGGTCAGCATGCAGTAACGCTGAGCAGCCATGAAGGATTCCATAATAGCTTTTCTCTGGTTTGCCTGATGAGAAGGCCAAATAGCAAAGCTATTAAAAAAAAAAGCCCAGAAAATTCAAACAAATAAAGGTTGACTCAAACCAAACGTGATACAAAGAATGGCTACAACAGCTTTAAGATGTTTAAAGCAAGTAAACATACCGACTGAGCCTCTGCACAGTAGAAATCAGCTTTTGCAAAATCACTTCTTGTGTAGTAAAGCCAGCAGACAGAAGGAACACCATCTCGGCCACAGCGTCCACTTTCCTGGTAATAAGACTCCAAACTCTTTGGGCATCCATAATGTATGACATGCCTTATATCCGGCTTATCAATACCCATGCCAAAAGCAATAGTTGCTACCATAACTTGGAACTCATCTCTTATAAATGATCTGCAACAAGTAGGAATGTCAGTTGAGATCATGAAACCCAGTCTATTTATAAACAAGTTTAAGCAGATGTAACAAAATGCCTTCCCAAAAAAAATAGCAATCAAGGAGAATGTCCTTTGCAGTAGATAGGAAAACACTGAACTGCCTTGGACTGCTAGTTCCAGAGATATAAATAAGGTTAACCAAAAAAACTGCATACTTTAAAGAGAGATGAAAAACAAGAAAGAAGAACACCTATGTGACGCCTCACGGACTTTACTAGCCATTTTACCATGATACATTCCGGTCTGAATTCCTGCCTCGAGAAGCGAATTGGAAATCTAAGGAAGGCAGAGTAACGAAAAAAATCATAAGTAACTCAGTCTTGCAAGTAAAATAATGAGCAAGATAAAACTTCCCACTTAGATGCCCAAATATGAATATGAGAGTCTCACATAAGATGGATCTGATTATACCTTCACTAGGACTCTAAAAAAGAAACCTGATCATGCAATCTAAACAATGCCATCCCTTTGAGTGTGTAAATGTTTGTGGTTTGTGGTATTACAAAAAGTAGGTAAGCAGCTGTTAATCATGGACATGGACGGAGGGACACCTCACTGAACCACCAAGAGACTAATACCTTACGTAACTTGTCTATGGTAACAATAACGACTTCTAGTGGAAATCAAATTTTGAAAAATCCACAGTGCAATTACAAGCTCCAACCACTCCAATCATGTATACCAATGTTTATGTCAATCGATATAGAGATGTCCAATTAGCAAATAGCAATAATATAGTACTCCCTCCGTCCCTTAATAATTGATCATCATTCCTTTTTGAGTCGTCCCACAAAAATTGATTACTTCCAAATTAAGAAAGATTATGTAGGTATGTTTACATATTTACCCTTTTATACTTTTTTTATTCAATTTCTCTCTCCACATTTTACTCTCTACCAACTCATTTTCTCTCTGCTGACCCACCATTTTTTACACTTTTTTATTCTATTTCTCTCTCTACATTTAACACTCTACCAACCATTTTCTCTTTCATGGCCCACTCTCTTCTCCCCTCTCTAAAGGGTAAAATGGAAAAAACACACAATACATAACCAAAATCCTTAATATGTGTGCAAAGTAAAAGTGATCGATATTTTAGGGACAGAGGGAGTATATTGTAACACCGGTGAAAACACTACACAGACGGTCATTTCTAGACTTCCAATGAACATAAAAATTTGTAAGCATAATGCTAATAAGTAGAGCATGTAATCCAACGTTTGGTCATCGAGAATATGATTTGCAGATAATGTTATTTGATTGCCATGAAAAGTTAGCAAGGACGCCTTATATATGTCACCTCATACTCACTTTTTGGATATACGAAATTATATTTTGTGATAATGAAAGTCAAAGCAAAGAAATTAAGACTTGCTACTTACACAACTTCAGACAATTTTATCAATATATCTTGGTATTTGGTCCTCGTAGAGGACCAAATACTAAGATATATGCACAACCATGCATATGCATGCAAAGAAGTTAAAATTGAACAGAAAGGTTATATGAGAAAGACCTGTTCAACATCTTTAGTGGTCGTACAGTATATGATTATTGAACCAGTGTTGGCCACATATTTAGAGATTTTCCCCACAAGCTCATCCATAAAAGAAGAACCTCGATTAAACGATTTGACGCCATAGAATAGATTCGTGCGATCAAATGACCCAATAGCAAAATGAGGATCTTTCATCTTAAGGGAATTGATAATATCAAAACGAACCCTGAAATCAAAACAAAAAATTAAAAGTCTTTTCTTCACAGAACTCTGGGTTTTCTAACAAGTATGTTACGCACTAGCTGATAAGTATATTAAATAAGTGTAATTAACTATAAGCTTGCTCATCTATGCAATTATCATGCACATGGATGTGCAGGCATACATATAGTTGCTAATACATAGAGCAGAACAGAGTAAGTGTCGTGATGTAGCTTCCAGATACTTCTTGGACCTTATGGTGACCATTTGGCATTCTGTAAGAGAAAACAGAACCCGACAATTTTGTAGGTCCTGAAAAACTGGTCTTTACAAGAAACTGACCTAAGAAATCAAAGTGATTAATAAAACGAGGATTGAAAATAATGAAGGTTAACAAGAACTGATATATGAACATGTGACGTAAGCACAACATTCTCCACGGAGATTAACCAAGTATATATAACTTAAAACCCCGTCTGCTTGAAAGTTTAAACCTGTAAAACAAAATCATGTGGTAGTGAAACAGGATACCAACATCTGTATGATTCAACTGATGAATTCTGCATCTAAATAACAGCCTTTTAGCCCCGTCAGGAAGGGGAAAAAAAAAGGCTAATGGCTACTTTGCAAGGTTTTCCTACATACTGTCAAGTGAAGCGGAGCTTTCCTTCGCTTCCCTCAATCAGTATCTGTTGTTTCCAAGTACCTTTTCTAGAAGCCAAGAAACCTCATGACTAAAGTTAAAATATCAATACAGAGAGGGGAGGAGGTGGGGAGGTCAACTTACTTTTTGGTGGCAGTTGCCGTTAAGCCTACAAATGGAACATTTGAAAGAACTTCGCGCAACCTGTCTAACTGTTTGTACTCCACCCTGTGAGGTAGACGGTTTGTCAGAAAGTTAAGAAACCACAAGGAAAAAAGGAAAATATACTACAACAATTATTGCAATAACCATTTACTAAAAAAGGGGGCAAAATGATGCAAAGACACATGATTTTATCTCTGACCATTCCACCTTCTCTTACATTCATTTTGCACTTTAGAATTACAGGCAAAAGAAAGACAAATGGCACGTTTTGAGCAGAACTAGACAATGAATTCAGTTAACCAAACTAGAAAAGTCGATATATTTCCCTGAATTAGAATTTTTTTGTGGAGCATCTATTTTCTCAGTCAACTCAATTCCGTTCAGTAATCTACCACCGAGTCTTAAGCGAAGCACTAGTCATCGTGATAAGCCAACTGGCACCCAAGGTTGCAAGAAGAATAAGCTAGTTGAGCACTAAAGAAGATAACTATGGAGGGCCATTAACATCGTCCCTGAGACGATAAGCCAACCTCTATTGGAACAGAAATCTGCACTTCCGAGAAAACAACAAATGATCTTCCAACACGTCGCCAGCACATTAGGATTAGATATTACTGACATGCCTCGTTCTACCATAAAAAAAGCGCTGTGTCGAAGTGCCAAAAAACATAAACAACGAGCATAATTAACATATAGAAATATTACCTACCTGAAATCATGACCCCACTCTGAAATGCAGTGTGCTTCATCAACCGCCAATAGACAAATTCCAGTGCTTAGCAAATTTGACCAGAAGCTAATAGAGGTAAATTTTGATGTCAAATTGTGAATACAAATTAAGGACAAAAAACAAATGAAATTACATGACCATGTACTTTGTTGAGTTAACAGCTGCCAGAAAGTATAATTGATGGTAAGTGCTTACGCGAAGTCCTCACAAATACCAAAAATAGTTGTTAAATATATGCAGACATCCAGCAATATATTTGCGTCAATAATGACAACATGTGAAAAATCCTCGTGCAAGAAAGGTGTATATAGCTCAGATGAGGTATGCAAGTAACAATTTTATTTGATATCTTCCATTAACATTTGTTTCGAACCAGCACGGAGAGAATGCGCATAAATACCAGTCATAGTATTGACCTACTAAAAAGCAACAATGGACAAGCCTACACAATTTTAAACTCACGACTAACTAAACGTTCTATGGTGATAGACAAAGACAAGTGTAAGAAAACACACTAACAAGCATATAAACAACTGGAGACACAACCTAGAATTTGATTTACAAACCACGTGCTAGTGTCTCTGACGTGGAGCATGCTCCTCTATGCGGCACAAACCATTAGTGGAGAAACAAAATTAAAGAAAATAAAATTGCTTAACCCTGCGATTGACATAGATAAGCTTCAATGAGCACCTCCTTTGATAGGGCATTCCATAGTGGTTACCTGCTAGGAACGTAACACGCCTTCTCTGGAGTCATATACAAAATATCATAATAACCACTCTCCGCGTTACTTTGTGCACTGGAATCAGTCTGAGCACTAGAGAGATACTCAGCTTTTATACCCCGCTGTTTTAATGCCATTACCTGTGAAAGAGGCAATAGTTGAAAGAATTGTTGTAAAGTACCCCCTCCTTTTCATAATTTTTATCCCCCTTGATTTTCTGCGAATTTTTAGAATAAATTCCAAAAATCTGAACATTAAAGTTGAGCTCAAACAGTATATTACAAGCTAAACAAGTATTTATTCAACAAGTCAAATTAAGGAAAATAATGAGTAAAGTCAGTGTTTTATATGCACAAAATTGTATTCTAGGAATTCAAAAACTGGAAGGAGTGGTCAATTTTCAATGTCTGTCATGACAGTGTTTTTAGGTAAAGCACCTGATCTTGCATCAAAGATATGAGAGGGCTTATCACGACCGCCGTCTTTTTTGCAACCAACGGAGGCACCTGATAGCTTTTATCACATAGTTCCAAACACAAATTAGAAGCAACAAAAAGAAAACGAAAACAGATACTCCCTCCATTCCATTAGATTTTCCCCATTTGACTTTTGCGAATTCATACATTTATATGTTGACTTCACTAATTGTTTTTACTGTGAATTGACATGCCAAATGACACTTACTTAACCTATGCTTGCTACTTATCAATTCAATGATTACATGGCATATATCTATCTTAGAAATTTGCAAACAGTAAGAGGAAAAGTCCAACGGAACAGAGGTAGTACATTTTAAGCGTGTCAAAGGCGGTGAAATTACCACAATGACTTGCCACTTCCAGTGGCCATGACCACCACGCAATCTCTTCCGTCCAAAATTTTATCAATAATTTCTTTCTGATACGGCCGGAATGTCGAAAATCCGAAATATTTCTGGAGAGCAATTTAAATCTCATTAGATTCACACATTTCAAGGAGCAAAATACACGCGATAACAGTACGAAATTGTTATTTCGTGACGGACATGCAAGTTCCTTACTGTGCCCTAACTGTGTGCGTGTGTGCGCGCGCGCTTAATGCTCGTTAAACAGAAGGAATAAAGAAACCATTTCACAAAGGAATACAGAAGAGAAACCTTAAGAGTGGACTCCATTTTCCCTTTGCTTTCCCGTCAGATGATCGGTCGGGGAAGAAATGTCGGAAACCTGACTATCGGGTGACCCGAATATAGCTTGTAGGTTTTCCCGCCCTTTTGTTGCGGAGCAAAATGGATATCTGACGGGTACACATGTGGATTGCTCTTTTTTTTTCTCCTTTTTTTTTTTTCATTTTTTGTTGAAAGGCATTCAACAAAAATAACTTTTAATTGCAAAACTAGCGCTATCTATATAGGTTCAGAAAAGAAGTTTGATTGAAATATTAGCACTATTTACTTTTGTCGAAATTGAATTGTATTTTTCTACAACATATATCGTGCTTCGTGCCTCGTATCGTAACATAACTTAATATGCTGCTGCTATGACAAAAGTTTGTATTGCTTTGACAATAACTTTGTCCCCTTCAAATTTGCCATAGGTAGCATTAGTCGAACGTTTAGTTATTTTCTTTTTGTAGTTACTAAGCTGTATTTTGTTATACTTCATTGAGATTAGGCTAGTCTTACTTTGAAGACATACATTAATTCTAACAAAACAATATCAACTTTAAAATAGTTATACCTCGTGTTTCAGTAATTACAAATTACTTTGACAACAGTTATATATTCTTTTGACATTAGGACTTGTCTAAGATAACTCTTGCGCTCCCTCGGGTTACACCTTTAGTCATGACTTACGTGGGGCTCTTTAAGTCACACAACAGAGTACATAATTATAAGCACTATAAAGGTCTCGGTTGGATCGTAGAATGGCTTTGAAGCTGAGATTGAATTTGAAATCAGATCCCGTGAATTATAATTTCGCTATTTGGATTGTCTAATTAGAATTGGAATCAAATTTTTACCCGAATCCATAAAGCTAGTTTGTATAAATTTTGGTACATTTCCAATTCTCATGTATCTAGCTAAAAATTAAAATTTCAAGAGGGGACCAATACCTACCCCACTTATTGGCATCACCATGCCAACATTGAACCATGAACAAAACACTGATGTTGTCCCCTGACTGCTGCTCTCGACCGCTAATGACAGTCACATCCATTGCAACCTTAAGTAAAAATAAAAATTTAACTTTTGATCAATTCGGGTTGTAAGAACCTTCCTTCAATCTCATATATAGTGATAATTAATAGTCGCCAAATATTTTCAGTGATTTTTATGCTAACATTTTAAGCGATAATTCTTAACAGCACTTTTTTAGTGTTACTAAATAAAAGTCACTTGAAAATTTAGCTACCAATAATTGTCAGTATATCAGGAATAGGAGGAAACTTGCTTCAACTCTAGTAGGAAACTTTTTTTTTTTCATTTTTAACTGTTGTACTGTATTTAAACAAGAACTTTGATCTTTTCTTTCCGGTTCCAATCATTTGAGAATTGAGATTGAAATACAATTCCAATTTTAAGAATTCCAATGGGACCAAAGAGATGTTTGATATCACGTCATTATGTCTAAATTTCGTCCATCCCTCCCAGGCAACGCGAGCAACTTCATTTCTCCGATGAGTAATTGGATCCAATACAAATTATGACATTTTGAAATCTAATATTATATATATATATATATATATATATATATATATATGAAAGCCGAAGTTGAAAGAAAGTTCATTACTTACTTGGACACTCTCTTATTTCACTACTTGGACTTCTATTTTGACTTTTTTAAAATATCTTGAATTTACTCACCTTATTAATTATGATTTGTATTCCTTCTTTCTCTCTCCTCCTCTATCATTAAATTTGAATTGAATTTCTTTTTGTCATTTAAAATTCAAACAACCAAATAGATTTTATAATTTCCTCTCTTCTATATCAATTTATGCCATTTAAAAATTTTATTTATAGCAATTTCATAATTTTTAAGATTTTGTTAAAACTAATTCTTTATATACTCTCTTTAATCTTAAATATTTTCTATTGTTCAGATAAGCCCAATATTATCCGTTAGTTCTCTCTCTCCCTCTCTCTAACTAAAGATAATCTCCCTCCTTTTATTTCATTACAAGTTTACATGTATAGTTTACTCGATCTCCCATTTTATTCTCAATTATTTGTTAATACATCTTTACTCTTTTCTTGGTTCCCTTGAATGACACAAAGCTCAACATATAGGTTATTATTGTTAATATTGTCACTATTATGACTATTACTTATTTGAACGGACTATTTTTATCATTCCATATATTATTTTTCGTCTTTATTTGTTGCTAAAAGCTAATAATTATTACTTAAGGTCATTTTTAACAATAAAAATTAGTAAAAAAACTCATATAAAAAGTTGAAGATAATTTTTTAATTATTTTTCAGTCACTACCAATTCTGTTATTATTATTTGGCATATGAGTACAAGATCTTTTAATCACTACTTTACAATTGTTGCTCTCGTGTGCAACGTACGGGATAAAAGCTAGTGAGTTACTAGATTGCAATGCTGGGTGTCTTGTTCTGAGAGTTCAACGATCCAACTCCATTGTCATTTGATCAATGTTCAGGGCTTCCCGCGACGCCATTCAAATGGTGAAGGAAAGTGATGTAAATCGCTTGGCTGAAGATCGACTGAAGCTTAATCACCAGGAGATTAAGCAAGCCCTTGCACAAGATAGTGGCAAAAGAGTAATATACCGCACACAGGATATATATATTTGCTGCTTCTCTTTGGCAAATTTGGAAAGACATAAACAAAGAAAGCATGGAGAGAACTTTCATACAGCCGGAGATATCATGGAAAGGCATTCAAAATTTTGCTAAAGAAACGGAAAAAGCCTTTCATAAGGAAGAAAAAAACACTACCAAAATTCAGGGGTTGTATGTTTATAGTTTTTGTTTTCTGTTTTCACAATGATGGCGAAAAAGATATTTTTTTTCGTGTACTTTTATCGTTTTTTGTATTCATTTCGGATATAATTATTCAAATAGTGTCAAAAATCTGAAAACACCCAAAAGGGGGTTTTAGTATTTTTCGACCAAGCGAACTCAATGTCAGAAAAAACCAAAAAAGTCTCTCACTAATCTGACACATCAGATTCCTACTCCTTCACCACCATGGCACCACCTTAAAGAACCGACCCGTCACTGAACCACCACAAAGAATCACACCACAGCCACCACTCAACACTCAAACCTCATCTCCTCCGACCATTTCGCCGCCACACAGCCACCTAAAACCACCACTACATCAAATCGGACCTTTATAACGACATAATGACACCAACACAGTCGCCACTCCACCACCAAACCACCATCTTAACACCGTCTTCTCCAATCGTCATCCACGATGGCTAATATCTAACCACCTTAACACCATTTCAAACAACAACAAAAAAAGAGATCTGGTAGGTGATGAGATAGATGTCGTTGTGTACTCTTTGTGGCCGTGAGGATAGATATTGCACCGAGCACCTCAGATCTGACATTCTTCGCTTCGTTTATCGTCATTTAGACCACCGCCCATCTTGGGGCGGCGGAAGCCATGGCAATCGCCCATCTTGAAGCCCTGCGTTTTATCTGGAAGCCATGCATGGTAGTCACCCATCTTGAAGCCCTGCGATTATCCGGAAGCTTGTTGGAAAGGGCAGAGAGTGGGGGCGGTGAGGGAGGGTGTGGGTCATGTAGGGTAGCTTCATATTATAAATAATAAGGATACAAGTACAAAAGTGAAAATGATAAAAGTAAACAAAACCGACAGAAAAAGTACAAAAGTGAAAATGATAAAAGTACACAAAACTGACAGATAAAGTAGCTACTTTTTTTTTTGTTGGTGAAAATGATAAAAGTACAGAAACGTATTTTCTAACTGAATAAGAAAATCATGAAAACAAAAACAAAAAATAAAACAGAAAACGAATATCGTAAACGTACGGGGCCTCAGGGACTAATTTCGTGGTGTTTTCCTTTGGCAAGTACCATGAAAATTAATGTGGATGGTTATGCTAAGACTGAGATGTCGGGTAGCTTTGGAGGACTAATGCCCGACTGTAGCGGTGAATGGATGGGAGGATTCTACGACCATACCACTATCGTGGCCAGCGCAATTGAGGCAGAACTCCATGGCATCCTTCAAGGCGCTATAATGATCAAGAACATGGAATTGTCCAATGCGATCGTTGAAACTGACTCTCTAGTAGCTCAAAACCTCATTTTGGGAAACAAGAACCGTTTTCATCCCCCGAATAACATTATCAAAGACTGTAACTATTTGATCAAAGCTACTAAGTCCAAGATTGTTCATGTACATAGAGCAGGCAATAGATGCACTGATTGTCTAGCCAATTTGGGTGTTCAACAAAGGGAGACTTTTGTGTATCTCATACAACTACCGGAGGTGATCCTCCCCTTGTTGGCAACTGATATCGCAAGAGTTGCCTATACTAGGGACTAAGCAGTAAACTTCTATTATTAATGTTATTTCTGTTGCATTAAAAAAAAGGAGAACCACCATGCCAGCATATCTTGCAGCACAAACCACAATTTACTTTCTCGGGGAAGAAAGTGTCATCTAAGAGGCACGAGCACAGGCATTACAGATACAAAGTTCCTCATTCAGAAATGTCCGAATAAACAAGTGAAAAGAATCCTATCATTGGACCATACCCAGATGAAATAAAATGGAAAATTCTTATGGCACTTACTCCATGAATCGCAATAATTAATTTATATGGTAAACTGGAAGGAACTTAAAATCAACTATCAATATCTATGAGAAAAGATTTCTGTATTCATCTGCTTCCCGAGCCATTTCCTCAAGGCTTCTGTCCTTCCTTTCCTTATCCAAGTCAAGCTTCTGCTTTAGTTCCTTCTCCTTCAAGTCAATCTACACAACAGAATCAATGTTAAACTTGAAAAAACCACTAGCAAGCACAAGATGATTATTTGTTCTTACAGCATCATAGATCTCATCATTCTTCTCAAAGTCACCAATTTTCCGCGGGATGATGTGGATATGAACATGAGGAACTGTTTGTCCTGCCTCTGGCCCATCCTACATTATCAGCAGACATCACAAAATTAAAATTGCATGCCTAGAACCAAAAAAAATATATATATATTTTGTGCAGCAGTCGCTAAGTGTTTGCAGAAGTTAACAACATAAAAAACAATCAATCAATTCAATCTACACGACATGAAAATTGTTCACGCTACCACACTTCGAGCATGTCCATATTACATCTAATGCATAACGCATTAGTTTCAGTTTCAGGCCAGCTGGTTGAACACACTTAATGGAACGAAATAATCTCTCCAAGAGATACATCTGAAAAATTCATGAGAATAAATTAAGACATGCATCAAGGGTGAAAAGCCTGATATAAATTGTTTGGCATGTCTTCTGATACTTAAAGTTAAAAGTAGGACATCACCCAAAAAGAAAAGAAAGAGGAACAGAGGTAGTTATAACATGTGACAGAACTCCCGAATGCAAAAAACTCGAGATCGCTATAACACTTTGTAAAAAAGGAATTATCATAGCAAAAGTCTTTACTAAGAGGTTGTAAACTTCATAAAAACCAACCATTGAGCAGATAAACTGTGCAGAGCTGAGATTTATACTTCCCCACAATGTTATAAAGATAAGCTGTTATGCAAAAACTAGTAGCAATAACTGAGGATTCATGCAGCTGTCTTACTTGGATTGCGAATGTGAGGGAAGATGCTTTGTGGTGGTGCTCGAGCCGACTACCAACCTTTTTGGCTGTAATCCATAAGTCGCTGGTCTCATCAGTAGTCAGGTCAACAAAGCGCTTCACTTCGCGCCTTGGGCAGACGAGCACATGTACGCAATGTCAAGTCAACCAAAATGAAATTGCTTGATTGAGGTGTGGACAGTTCTTAGTTGCACAAAGCGGGAGCGGGGGCGGGTGCGGGGGCGGGGGCGGGGAAGCGTAAGCACCAAGAAGAATTTGACGTTGGGAGCGGCTTGAATAAATAAATGCGTAAAGAGTATTATCATTTGTTTAGCATAGTTTACATAGATAGCAACAACAGACAAGGAGACTTTAAGGACTTGAAGGAAGAGAGAAACAAGGAATTGAGTTGAAAAGAGCTTGATTTTCATGTATTCCATCACTTGTTCCATGCATCTCTATCCAACTAGCGTGATCGAGTTTCCATCTTAGCTTGGGACGAGATCCCATGGAGCTCCTAACTTGGGATCGCAAAAGCGAGTTTCCGAGAGAGAAACGTCACCATATTAGGAGTTTCCTGCAACTAAGGGACAGTTGACTATAATCCTCCACTAGAAGAGTATAGAGCCTTTAAATGCAATCGCTATAGGCGTAGATAGTTGCACATACCTCTTTAAATTATAAAATACAGACAGAGAATTGCTGTGCACGAATTTATCTGCACTCGAAAACCATTGTGCCTTTGTTGTTTTTATCAAGAGTTATTTTTGTAGTGTGAGAGATTGTGGGGAATACCATTGCACAGATGGGTAGGCAGACAAGATAAGAAGAGTCGATAGATGATAATGACTACATACATGTGTACAGGCACACACAGAATTACAAAAACATAAAAGAAAGTATCAAAAGATTTATACAAAAGTTTACTCAAAGAAAGATAGGACCAGATAAATCCCGCGAAATCTTCATAAAATTGATAATAAAGGATATGACCTGCAAAAAGAAAGAAAAGTAAAGTTAGAACCATAGATATTTGTAACTTAAAAATCTGAAACTCTGCATGAGAGGAGTCGATGTGTAGATGAAATCATGGAAGTCATTGCAAGTTTTATTTATCAAAATGAATGAGTGTCATATATCACAAGACAAACTGAAGTATGAAAGGAATTATAAGAAAATACTCCCATATTCACGAATTAACAGGAAAGCTGAAGGGAATGCAGAATTGTCCAATACTGTAGGATGCTGTGGAGACTGGAGTTCAACTGAGTAACATTACAAGGCAAGGTTACATTATAGGTGGTGGAGAGGCAGGCTACAGGATGGAAGCGGATAGAGAGGTTATCGTTTAGAAGTGGATAAAGAGGCTAATTGGTCATTAATGATAGTCCTTTGCGTAGTGGGTGGACATGGAAACCTGGAGTTGGCGAGAAAATTAAAAGACTGGAAATTTCAAGCGGTGCACTTGTTCTTGGTTACTTCCTTTTTTTCTTTTGTTGGCTTTGTTATGGAAAGAAGGGGGGGGGGGGGGGGGAGTTCCCTTATCAGGAGGATAATGCTCTTTAGATTTCAGTTCCTTCCTTTTACACAGAGCTCTAGGGTAGATCAGAAGTATTCTCCCCCAGGGGGTCCATTTGGCACACGATGGCTAGAACCTAGAGATGCTGTTAAAATACAGAGTCTATGCATAGGAGGAAGATTAGTTTCGATGTTCATATGCAAACACAGATAGTAACTAAAGCTTCTATTTGTGAGGTAGAGACAAACTCGTTCGCTCTTGTATCACTATGCAGGTAAAATATAGGTGACGCCAAAATCGGCTGCGGAACAGTTGAGGTGTTGGCACAAAGTTGGAGTGCAAAGAAAGGTGCACGGGCATTGGAGGGCGGCTCCTATTTGACGGGTATGGAGCAATCAAGCGTGTAAATGAATTAGCTTCCATTGCAACTCCTTCACCCATTGTTTATGCCTCACTTCATTTCAGTTTCGGCTCTTCTGAACCACAACTCTTTTCAACTCGACTAACCTATCCTTTAGTCTCAAACTAGTTGGGGTCAGCTGCATAAACGTTTTTTTCTCATTCCTCACTATCCAAAGTCATAAAAACATTGCACTTATCTTTCTTCGCATTAAGCATTCATCAACGCACCTTTTGGAGTAATTGGGCGGAAAGGAAAGCATTACACCTAGGAGAGAAAGAAACGAAAAGAATACTACCCTAACTTAAAGTTACTTATGAGGCCCAAAACAAATCAAAATCGATGTATGCAACTAATTCCAATGAAAATTTAAACTAAAATTCTAAGCCTCGTTAACTACGTAAACTGAATTACAGAAAATGTGAAGTGAGCATATGCATTTACTTTTAGTTGGAGTTACAAACCTGACATATAGAGCATAAACGTAATAATTTACCAGGAAGAAGAGGGCGGAGATTGACCAGGGCATACGAAAGATCGGTGTGGTAGAATACTTCCTTGGGGTCAATTTTGTAACGTCCGAATTTAAACTTCTCCGAATCCATCTGTGTGAAATTTCAGTGAATGTTATAAAATGCGAAGACAAATTTAGAACTACAGAATTTGTGATTTGTGCAAAATCAACTTGCCTTGGGGCGGTTGTGAGTGGATGAAGAAGAGAACCTGGCTGTGTGCAAGCGGTGGTTGAAGGCGGCCCTGGCGGTGGTGCTGGTGTTTGAAGTAGCGGCGATTGGCCGGAGACTTGGTCTCGATGTGCAGTGTGTGATGATTCCCTTGGCGGAGGAAAGAGAAGGCGCCAGCAACTTTACCATTTTCTTCGTAGTTTTGGAGCCTGCTCTTCTGCGCTTCTATTGTCCGTTTTACCCTTTTTACTATGGGCAGCCTCTCGAAAGGGTAAAGTCACAATTGCACCCTCCAAGTTATGGGATGCTCAAAAGACCGCCAAGCCGACTTCTACGTCAAATAAAAATATAAAACCTCTTCATCTATCGATCTATCTAACTACTACTAAAAGAAGCTCTTCAAATTTGAGGCATCTTAAAATATGCTATTTTTTCGTACTTAGACGAGGGAGGCCGACATTTCTAAGCCACGACTATTCACGGTTCCTCTCTTTTCAGACTATTGTTCATCCATGTGCTTGAAATTCACGAACTTCGTGCTTATATTTTCACTTAAACATGGGAGTTGTGCAGTGTTGAAGAGAACGTAGGGTCTGAATCAATAACAAAGAAGAGAGATGCAACAATGAAGTAATTTTGGTAACACAAAAAAAAAAATTGTGAATCTTTTACGTTTAGGGTGAATTCTACAATCCTACAAAAATAGTGGTGAAACTAAAAGGCCAGGGGCCATTTCGAATTTGACTGCCAAAAAGCAAGGTCCTTATTCACAAAACAAAACTTTGGCAAAGTAAACCCTAAACTTCTCATAAAGACTTTGGTTAAAATCCAAGTGTAGTATCTTAATCAGTTCCTTTCGAGTCCAAAGTAACGACTACTACATGCGTATAATGCCCCTCTAATTAGCACTGCCTTTCATTAACGCAAATAGTTCCCGCGGTCACCACATCACTCCGAGGATTGTGATATGTGACCATAAGCCTACCATATGAAGATGATACTGTGTAAAAGAGTCTCAAGAATCCCATGCATTTAACAGCTGTAAAATATTATTAGGTGCTCTTGAACACCGAAACCAAGTAACCAAACCAACATTAATCAACTTCAAGCATCTTTCAAGGTTGTTTGCTCTAGCGGCATCGCTATGAGTTGTTTTTCACAAGTGAAAACTCAAATGTCCTCATGGCTGGTAAATCAATGAAAGTCAACAACCCAAAATAGTCAATCCGGTCCAAGCAAGGTCCACCAACTAATATGCATGAGTTGGACTAAAAAAAAGTGCCATTGGAGGTGCCCACGACACTTCAGCCTCACAACCTGGAAGAGTTGGTTGTCTACTTAACTTGTCGTGGGAAGGGGCTGTAGAACCAACATGCGAGATCTAACTTATTTCCTTTGTGTGCATGCTTCTCTCTGGCTATTTCGATGATCAGTCTGTTCTATAAGGTGTCCGACCAGGCGAGCAATTCCAGCAAAGTGCTTCAGCACCAGAACTCTTAATCAAAGAGATACTCATGCAAGTTCCTCGAGAATGCTGCCTCCATTCAAGTACGTATTGCGTGATGTTGGAGACCTTTACTGGCTACCAACGTTATTAATGTTCATCGGCAATGGTAAAGGGTGATGATCACACTTTAGCTTCTCTTCATGCAATGTCCATCTAAGGACATGTCCTTGGATGGACATTTTATGTCTAACTTACTTGGTGGCGAAGCGGAACCCGGACTCCCTACTCAAGGTTCATTTGTGCCACTTAGTATTTTTGTAAGATAGTGCAAGTGTACTAGATTGGGAGCTAATAGTAAAGGGCTACACCCTCACATGGACTACCGTAGTGTCTTACATATTTGACTTCCTTAAGAGAAGCGATAAAGCTTAAGGGGCAAAGCGAGTGAAAGGATATTGCAGGGACAAGTGATGATTCGTTAGTCACTCGTGGACGTCGTTAATTTACACAAGGAGTCGAAGCAGCTCGGATGCCTCAAACTAGAAGCTCTGAAAACAATGGAATTTATATGCTTATAGTTAGAATTCTCAGAGCTCAAAGAGGATTCTAGGTTATAAAAGTGCTCCCGAGACCTTTGAGAGCTCATTACCTTGTCATCAGACCGTGATAACCGTGACTCTGTAGTCACTCCGTGCCTTTGTTCTTCTTTAACACTCGTCTGTCCCTATAAGCTTCATTCATGTGGTCTTGCTCATGTGCGACGTCAGCGCTTGTCATCAAGAGTGTGATGTAGCAATGGGGGGAAGAAATCAGAAACATTTGGTTAGGGGCCAGGATAAACACATCATTCATTATAAGTAAAGCATGGAAAGACTTGTTTAGGCCACTCGAACGAGGAGGCCTTGGTTGTCACAATTTAAAATTTGTTAACCTAACCCTGTCGGCGAAGGCCGGTTAAAGTCTGTTATCCGACTCGACAAGATCTTTTGGTTTCTTCGATATCTGCTTAGTGTTATTCTAAACGGTATTTTATTTCATGTCAAAGTCCGGGTCAAATTTCTCAACGTTGGTAGATTATTTTAGCGACCGGGTGCACTTCTTACAACGACTTGCTTTTTTTGGACGCAAGACAAATGTAACCAGATTTCAATCGGATTTTGATTCATATTGGCAAACTAGGGACATAACTATCATTTTTAATGGGGTTCCTCGCAGATGGAGTTTTCTGTCCTTTCTTCCCATTGAACTCTTTTTTCCTTCGTCCTTCCTCTGCATTGAGGCTGCTAGTAAGCCATGCCAATTCTGCACACTTTAGACAGTTAGGTGGGTCATTTGGCAATTGGTTAGCGGTTGCCTCCCTTTGGAACCCTGTCTCCCATGCTTATGTTCCTTTTGCTTACATGGAAATGAAACTTTCGTGCATTTGTTTCTTGTGTCCTTTTAGTCGAGCAGTTTGGTTTGGTGCCTCTCTACGTTTTCGTGCAGAACCTTTTTTGTTTCCTTCATTCCATGCTTAGTTATTAGTGTGGATCTTGCACACATGAGCTTTTGATCCTTGGCAACTGCACTCTCAACTCATCCTCATGTTGCTTTGGAGTCTTTAGCTGACTTGGAGAATTAGGGGAAACTTGTTCTTGAACATACTTTTATTAATACTCAAGTGGCTACAACACATTTTAATTTTAAAGCAAAGTGTGATTATCTTTGAAAAAATTACCAAGCGTCGTTGAAAATAGAGAAATTTGTTCCGCTTTGCGGGCTTTACAAGTTTTTCTTTTACGTCAGAACAAGTATGAAAATTTATTGTCCCCATTTCTATTCTAATTGGCGTGGCGGCTACACATCCTTCGACTCACTTGACACAACACTTGGCACATGCATGAAATTAGTGCTCACCTAATAAATTGACTCCAAAATCCTCTCCTCCTCCTTCCCTCCACATCCTCCGCTAGCCATCCTCCCCACAAACGATCTATACACATATTCCTTCATTCGAACAAAGGAATTAAAACTTTTTGTGCACAATCTAAATTAAAGATAAAGATTAGTTTTATTAGCAAAGCAGGTAAGAATTCGAAAAAAGCAATGAGTATTTTGAAAGAATTGTATCATCGTACATTTCTTCAAGGGTACTTTACTTTGGCAAAATAACGCTAAAAGATTCTGTATCTTTTGGAGGGGCCAAAGGAAAGCTAGGGGCCATTTCAAATTAGACCCGTATTTAAAGGGCCAAACTGAAACTTAGCCAGTGCAAGGTCCTTATCCACAAAATCGAGCCATAGCCCTAAGCTTAATCAGAACTGTACAGTACCTGTTTGTGTGGAAAAATGGCGACGATTACTACGTGGAGTATGTCAGCTCTGCAATCGGCGCTGCCGTCCGTTAAAGTTGCTCGAACGCCTTCGGCCCGGCTCTCAGCTGGCTCAGCATTTCCCTCTCCTTCCTCGTCTCGGGTCAAGCTCACTCAGCTCAAGCCCAGCTTAAAGTCTCTTCGGTCTTTCTCCGGCCTCGCGCCTCTGCATCCCCTTCTCTCCCTCAGTTCGCAAGGTACATTACCTAAGTGTAGTATTCCCCCGTTTCATAATTCCCGTCGCTTTTGGCGTTCTTCGAATTTCTAGAATAGAGTTTATTGTTGCGCTAATTTGACTTGTCAAATTGTACTTAATTTATGCATACAGTTTACCTGTTTCAATGTTTAAATATTCTAATTCAATATTAGAAATTTGCCAAATGTCAAAGAGGACAATAATTACTAAACGGGAGGAGTATGATGTTTTCCTGTTAGCGGTGGATGTGATTAGCAATATATTTTTTGGGGTGTGCGCGCGCATTTCATTCTATGTCTCTACTAGATGGTAGTGAATGGATATTATCTATTGGTAGGCACTCCACTGATGTCTATTTGCCAAGGATTAACGTGGGTGTTCTGTGTAATTCTTGCACATTGGGGGAAAGAGCAGGGGCCTCAAATCCTTGATTAAGCACAAACATGATTGGGGATTGAATAAGATACGAATTTAGATGATTATAGGTGGTACTTTGCAAGTAATACTCTACTATGTCTATAGCAGTCAGCAATGAAGGATTGAGCAAACTGTGCTCTATTAGTTATTGGAAGAAATGATTTCATTGTTTAATGCGATATTTTCCCCAGAAGTTTAGACGTATTTCATGAATATGTTGTGAGATCAAGAATTCTATGGTACCTTAAAACATACTACCCTACTTTTATTGCATGGGCTTTTCAGTTATTGGCTGCTGGTGCTGGATCTGGATGCCTGATTTGTGAGACCTCTCCAAACAACAATACCCCCCCCCCCCCCCCCCGCGCAAACAACCAAAAAAAAAGAAAGAAAGAAAGAACATGCACAACTTCCATCCAAAAAGAAAAGAAGAAAGTCATGAAATACATCATACGAATATAATGTTTAGTGGTTGTTAGCATGTTCTGTTGCAATAGCTTCACATTGCGTGTTTTGTTTATGTTGTCAAATGAGGCGCAAAAGGAACATGTTGAAGCATCTAACCATATTCAGTAGTATGCATCTCAGAGCATATCCATAGCAGCTTATTTTGGGCTTTTAGGATGTTTGTGATTTAGTCTCTCGTTTGCACAACCATGTTAACTTGATAGCAGTGCTTTCAAGCCACGGGTTGCATTTCCCAGTTATTTCCATTTCATTGTCATAAGAATACTATATTGGCTTTGCGTGCTCAAAGTTTAAGCATATTGTTTAATTTCTTGCAGAGTCCAGCGATTTTGGGGATGTATTTACTGTCATTGATAATGGTGGGCGCTTCTACGCTATGAGGCATGGGAGGAAAGTGCCTAAACTTAATAGGCCCCCCGACCAGCGCAAAGCACTTCTGAGGGGTCTCACTACTCAGCTCCTAAAGTATGGGCGCATCAAAACAACCAGAGCAAGGGCAAGTGCTATGCGGAAGCACGTCGATAAGATGATAACACTTGCTAAAGATGGATCTCTGCACAAAAGGAGACAAGCCTTGGGATTTATCTACGAAAAGCAGATTGTGCATGCGTTGTTTGCAGAGGTCCCAGAAAGGTATGGGGAGAGGAATGGAGGATACACGAGGATAATCAGAACTCTTCCCAGGCGAGGGGACAATGCACCCATGGCATATATTGAGCTTGTCTAGACGCTGCCTATGATTTTCTTGCTTGCTAGTAATTCTCGATGCAGGAAGCAATTGCATTTTTCTTGGAGCATTGATCATGTCGCCATTGACACACGAAGCGGTGACGTAGAACATTGTACCTACATTTGTATTGCATTGTATTCTAGGTTACGAGCGTCTGGTTTATTTGTTGCAATTTTAGTCCTCTGTATCTTTTGTCCCCAAGTTGTGCAGCTGCTAAACTGTGTTCCACTCCCTTGAAGGTTGGAGTGACACGATCTTGTGTTGGCTTCTTCAGTGCTTCACATAACGAAAGACACGTCTATTGAGGAAAGGCATTTCGGTTGTTAGATACCTGATGCAAGAACAACTCTTTTGAAGCTATCTAGTTGAGGTTACATTCTAATTTTCTTGACCATTCACTCGACCCATCTTCCTAACGTCGGAAATGCATGATCGCAAGTTCTATGCTATTTTGGAAACTCAAATTTTGTCGTTGTTGCATTTTTGACAAAAGACACGTAAAATGTGAAAAATATATTAAGTGTGTGAACATAAAGATGACATAAAGGCACAGCTTAAGCTAGATCAACTATACCATAAAGCAAGGTACTAGCACTCAACAATATTTGGACATAATCTTATCTTATGCTGTATAACTCTACTGACAGTTTTTAATGACAGAATATAGTTTTGTTGTTGTTATTAATATTTATAATGATAATTTTTCGACGTTAAAATGTACTCCATCTAATTTAATATTTTTCTCACTTTGAATGGGTAAATCAATCGTTCGTCCTTACAGAGATGCTAACCCAGGTTTCCAACATTCATCTTCAAAGCTAAGGGAAAGCAAGTAAGAAAATTTCACCCTTAAAATCGTAAAAAAGCCAGAATTGAGAGTAGAACTTATTAGCACTGAGATAAGGAGAGAGAAAGAGAGAAGTAGATAAGGTTGGTGATTTGTTTCTCTTCTTTTTCCCCCTTTCTATGCCAGCAGGCTAATCACCTTCCTCCCATTGCTACTGCCATAATTCTTGCACACACCATCATGCATACCCAGTGAGAGTTCCCCTATTCCAACTTAAGCTTCACAGTTTAGGGCAATAATGGCAGCTTCAGCCATGAATCTGGGCTCTTTCACTGCAACCATACCCACTCGTATTAACACCCACAGACCTTTCTCGCTCCATCCAACACTTTCCTTTCCACTGCTGGCATCGCCCCAACATTTCCCCAAAACCACCGCCGCCGCCGGCGGAAACGGCAGCTGGAGCACGGCCACCTCCGTGAAGACAGCTGTCGCCGCCGTTGGCTCCACTGATTCCATCGAAAAGGTTAGCTTTACTCCCTCCCTCACCATTGGTCTTCCGTCTTCCCTGAACAGTTTGTTCATATTGCATACTTCCAACTCCTTGGTCAATACACTTCTACTTTTGGTGCAGAGTACTCTTACACACACTCACACACATGTCATTGTATAGCAAGGATCCTGTTAATCCACAGTGGCGAATTAAGTTTAACTATCAAGATTCTAGAGGATTCAGTTGAACTAGTTAGAGGCAGGAGCCAAAAATTGAGACCAAACCTGTATAATTTGTCTTCAGGGACAAAATTTTGGAAGCGGCGTGGATTTAGCAAAAAGGGGTATGGATTTTCCCCCATATACTGATGAATTTTGAATGATCATTGAGATATTGTGAAAAAGGGTCCTAAATATTCTCACACAGAAGCCTATATTTAGGATAATTCATTTCGCTGAATGTTAGTAGGACAAGCGTAGCTTTTGATCATTTTGATTTTATTTCTTATTTTCAACCGCAGAGAAGAACACAGATTTGCTTCTTTGTTTTGCTCAATTAGCACTCCACATAGTTGAGTCACTAATATATGTATAGTAGCAAAATTCATCTTTAATGTCGTAATTTTGCAAAGGGCGTGGTTTACAGGTTTCATATTTACCCAAATGCGATTTCTTTCTCGGCTACTGATCTTTGTAAATTCAGTTTTAACTTCCTTCCTGTTAAGTTACCATCTGCTCTAAAGCTTAAGCTCTTAGAGAATGGGCTCAACAATGTATATCATGCTTTAACACTCCCCCTCACGTGCAAGCCCCCAATTGCACGTGAAGAGACTAATCGAGGTGCACCACCACCAAGTGCACAAATAAACTGAGTGCAAATTGCATTATAATAAAGAGGGACCAAATATGCAAGCGGGAAGAATTGAACCCAAGATCTTGCTAAACCAGAGCTCTGATACCATGTTAAGTTACCATCTGCTCTAAAAGCTTAAGCTCTTAGAGAATGGGCCCAACAATGTATATCATGCTTTAACACTTCCCAACTTTTTGATGCAGCAAGAAACAAGCAGCAAAAAGTACTATTTTGTTGTTGCAAATGCAAAATTCATGCTGGACGAAGAGGAGCATTTCCAGGAGCAGTTGTCCGAGCGGCTCCGGCTCTTTGAGGAGCGCAACACAGAGCAGGACTTCTGGCTTGTGATTGAGCCCAAGTTCTTAGACAAATTTCCGAGCATTACCAGAAGACTGAAGAGACCGGCTGTTGCTCTTGTTTCAACAAATGGCACTTGGATCAGGCAAGAACACCCATTCAGTCTCATATGCATCATGTGTTTCAGTATTCTACTCTTAAACAGGCATTAGTTTGTTTGAAATGAGAACAAGTTGAATACTAATCAGCTGGAACACTAACCCCTTCCCCAGAAGTTTGTATGCACCGCGGAGAAGTGTGCAGATTTTCCACTTTTCGACACTTTCAGGGAAAGAAGTCAAAGAAAAACTTACTTACTTCAGTCAATTTTCGCTTAAGTTAGAAGCAGATTTTCGCTCCTTAATCATAAGTATTTTTGAATGCATGTGCTATCGGCAGGTTCATGAAGTTAAGACTGGATCGAGTTCTATCAGAAAGCTTTGAAGCTAACAGCCTGGAAGAAGCCTTGGCATGTAATCCTGCCAAGATAGAGTTCGACCAGCCTCAGAATTGGGTGGCGCCCTACCCTAAATATGAGTTTGGATGGTGGAAGCCATTTTTGCCCCCGAGTTTTGAGAAGCAAGAAGTATAGAGAAATATATTTGAAATTTTTCGACTGCTTGAAGTTCTGAGGCTCTGAGTAAATGTCTGTAAGTTAGTTAAGAACCAAGTGTGATGTACCTGAGACATTAAAGGTTAGGGGATCGCAAGATATGAAAATTAGAAGCACGGAATAGACTTAAGAGAACGGTATGTACTACTAATGTAGAGAAAATTGAGCAGTTGTCTTTCTGTTACGTATCAACGTATTAGGAGCTTCCAAGAATTTGTCATTCCTTTCCTCGTGAACCGTGGGTTTATCCTTAGATTTGCACTTCGCATTTGTTTTGTTCTTCAAGGATTGCCTTTCCTCTCGTCTGTATAAATCATCAAAATTTGAAAAAAGAACTGATGTAAACTACAAATATTCAGTGACGTGATATGGTTGGTTTGCAAGCATGTAATGGTTCCAAAAAGTGCTGCGGACAGCAGATAATAAAAACTATGGTATGCAAGTACAAGAACGTAAGTGAAGAGCAGATGGCTGAAGACCCTCCTCTAGAGAGGTGAAGATTGAGCTGCTTATTATCCTCGACGAATGTGGCTTTTGGAATTGTTTGGTGAACATGTTCATCCAAAACTCTGTGTAGTTCCTTGATTTCAGCAGTTGCTTTCTCGGCGTGAGTATGCACTTGATCTTCATGCATCTGAACACTACACAAAGCAGAGACAGTAACTGTTTTCAGAAACCTTTTGAGTTGATCCGGTGGTGAAGCATGTTTGGTTCGTTCATTTACTTTTTCGGTTCGAACTTTGGGATCAACGCCTGCAAAATACTCCATCCGTTCCTAAATACTTAATCATATATTTTTTTGACTATCGCCAAAAAATTGATTACTTTTCGAATGAAGAAATATTTTATAACTTTTTTTTATTTATGTTTACCCTTTTTATACTTTTTTGTTCTATTTTTCTCTCCACATTTAACCCTCAGCAACCTATTTCTTTCTCTCCTAACCCACTTTCTTATGTTCGTCTCTGTTTCTATTTCTCTCTTAGGGTGGGTAGAATGAGAAACTCATAAAATATAGGAGTAATTAAGCGTACAAATCAAACACGATCAATTAATTAGAAACAGAGGGAATATTATTTCTTTGAATGCATTAGGACTATATGGGGTTGCATATATACAATTGTCTAAAAAAGAGAATTAGTCTCGATCCATGCGCAAGCTGCTCCGAGAATATCTCTTACTGTTCGGATCCCCTTTCTTCCCAAAAGAAAAAGAAGAAGTAACTGGCTTGAGAAGTTCCCGGACGGATTTGGTCAGGGAGATGTAGAAATAGTACTTCAAGATCCATTACGTGTTAATCCCGTCTTTCTTTGATAAGATCGATACGATCTTTGTAAGGCTCCTCCTCCGAATGAAAATCAATGGGCGTATTTGCCCAATTGACACATCCGAAGGAATAAAATGTTGGACTTATTGAATCTTTAGCAAATTGGTCGTTGGGGGTTTCTAGAAAGTCCGTTTTATGAGATTTCTGAGAGATAAAAAATAGGCATTCCAGATTGTTATGTTGTTCTCTTTGCGTGTGAGGATAAAGTGCAAGAGTGATAAGACATTGGAGGATACAAGCTCATAGGGAAGTCGAAATCGGAAATTCTATATCGGTAAAAGCATATTCTTATTCAGAAAGAAATGAATATAATGTGGAATATTTCCCAAATCAGTGGAAATTTCAGTGAACATTCAAGGTGGTAGGGGCCGCAAGCGTATACGTTGCAACTATATAGGGAAAGTAATGTTTCAAATTTGAAACATGAATCATTTTATTCCATCCTAAGATACCATCATATGTATATGTCTCAAAAGAATGAATATAGAATTGTACTACTCCGTATCCATTTACCGGGAAATATATTTTATCATTTATTTGTTAAATCTTTTGCCAAACAGCCCTAACGAGTCTCTGGCTAAAACCCCCTTCTTTCGGTACGTTGTGCCACAACCGCCGCCAGCACCCATTACACCACCACCCAATACCACGCTTCGCTGCCCAACCCCGTAACAATCGCATCACCACTATGCTCATTCCGCCGCAGCCGCCGCCACCACCAGCAGGCCGAGTTTTCCGCAGCTCAGGAGCCTCGGCTGACGCTGCAACCTTCAAATAGCTCGCCACACCGACCTAATTGTCGCACCACCGAGAAGTGCACCGGCTCTCGATCTATTCATTGCGTGAGTTAACTAATACTCGAGAATTGTTTAGGTTCGTGCCCTGTATATGTAAATATTCATACATGTGTAGTTGTCTTAATGTTTTCACTTCATTTTTGATGGTTTTTGTTCCCCTGCAGTTATACCATTGTCAAGTGGAACCCTAGGGGAACTGGGTGATACTGCGAAATGGGTTATACTGTAAACCACTGTGACAACATCACTTGCAAGCTAAACTGTACCTCGTCAATTATCACACCCTCCAAGCCCCTTTTGTCAAAGCCCAGCTCGGTTCGCTTCTTTCTCAACTCGACAGAAACAAATGTAAAGAAATATTCATCTCTGTTGAACCTTCAATTCCACCTGCCAATTGGGCGAAAGTTAAAGTCGAACGCCAGAGTGAGCTCCGTTCGAAGTGAGCAGGGTGGGGCCGCTAGTGAGAAGGATTCGACGAATGGAGGAGCGTTTAGTAAGCCAAAATTGGGTAAAAGAACGGATATAAAGAAGATTTTGATTTTAGGAGCGGGGCCTATTGTCATTGGGCAAGCTTGCGAGTTTGATTACTCCGGGACTCAGGCATGTAAGGCGCTTAGAGAAGAGGGGTATGAAGTCGTTCTTATTAATTCGAATCCTGCCACGATAATGACGGATCCCGAGATGGCAGACAGGACATATATCGAGCCTCTGACTCCAGAGCTAGTTGAGCAAGTGATAGAGAAGGAGAGACCCGATGTTCTGTTGCCCACCATGGGCGGGCAAACGGCGTTAAACCTTGCGGTCGCACTGGCAGAGAGCGGGGCGCTTGATAAATATGGGGTCGAGTTGATTGGAGCAAAGCTTGAAGCAATCAAGAAGGCAGAAGATAGGGATATGTTTAAGCAAGCCATGAAGAACATTGGGCTCAAGACGCCTTCTTCGGGAATTGGGACAACTCTTGAGCAGTGTTTTGAAATTGCAAATTGGATTGGGGAATTTCCCTTGATTATACGTCCGGCTTTCACATTGGGTGGCAGCGGAGGTGGAATTGCTTACAATAGGGAGGAGTTTGAGACTATTTGTAAGTCGGGGCTTGCTGCTAGCGTGACCTCGCAGGTTTTGGTGGAGAAGTCTTTACTGGGATGGAAAGAGTACGAGCTTGAGGTTATGAGGGACTTGGCAGATAATGTTGTTATAATCTGCTCAATTGAGAATATTGACCCAATGGGGGTCCACACTGGGGACTCCATTACCGTAGCTCCTGCACAAACCTTGACAGATAAGGAGTATCAACGTCTTAGAGACTACTCGATTGCAATCATAAGGGAAATAGGAGTTGAATGCGGTGGTTCAAATGTTCAGTTTGCTGTCAACCCAAGCGATGGAGAGGTTATGATAATCGAGATGAATCCTAGAGTCTCAAGGTCCTCAGCTCTGGCCTCAAAAGCCACTGGTTTCCCAATAGCAAAGATGGCTGCCAAGTTATCAGTTGGTTATTCATTGGATCAGATTCCTAATGATATCACAAAGAAAACACCAGCTAGTTTTGAACCGTCTATAGACTACGTGGTAACAAAGGCAAGTCTTCTCCTATTATACTTGCTATCTTTGCTTAGATCAGATTTGTTCGTGTTGCAAATACTTAAGCTTTTAATGCTTCATTCTGAATTCGGACTAGCTTATGTTTATACGTAAAGGAATTTGTTATGTAGAACTAGCAATTGCATTACATTTTATACCTGTTTATTATATTGAGGAAGAACACTGAATGGGAGATGCATGAAACCACACACAGTGTATACACTTTCTTGGCAAAAACAGTTCGTCTATCTAGCAAGCTGAGCATCTCGATCTGTTTCAGGTTCAAACTTTTCATCAGGCATTATACTTGTTTACAGCATGTTAAAGTTCGTAATTGCAAATTTTTTTCTTTGTCATGTTATTGATCCATTATATCAGCAGTCCTATCATTATTGGCACTTGTCAAACACGTGTACATTTTAAATTTCCTTTGGCCAAAGGTGCTGACACGGCCTTTTAGTTTTTTATGTTCTACAGCCTACACTTAGGTCCTCTCTTCTCTTTTTTACCCGCTGTTCAATTTTTTTTTTTATACTTTCACTCGATGGTTATGGTTACAGTCAGTTTTACAATCTCCCAGAATATTTATTGTGGTTTAAGCTGACAAGATGTTTCATCAGATATGACATTTGGACTATGTAGATATGAATGTTTTTCTTGCTTCCTCTTCAGGAGGTGAAAAGAATGTGCCCCTGAGTCTGCTCACTTGTATGAGTTTCGTCTCATCAGGGCACCATCCTGTCCTCATAACCCCCCCCCCCCCCCCCCCCACAATCATTGAAAAAAAATTTCATTTTCCGTACTTACTATTAACAATTTATTCCGTATGGCGTTACCTGAATGATTAGAGATTCATGACATGCTCGAATATATAATTGGTATGATGAGACATCACAAAGGACAAATTTCTTTTGAATAAGAATCTGCCATGGCGGTTTTGAAGTAAAGTATCTACTGCAGTTATGGTTATGATTTAGCTATAGTTTTAAGAGGTTTTAGAGTGATCCTATGATTGCTTAGACACATCTGCTATATAATGGGGCTTGCCAAATAATGCTTGCAACTGATTTGGTAATTCAGGTTGTCAAATTTTCATCCTCTTTTGTTCATCTTTGTTGCACACTCAGCGCTTAGCTACTTCTTAATGTTTTTCCAGAGCCTGTCGGCGAGAAGAGCAGGCCTTTTTTCCTCCTGTCCCTAATGTTAGAGTCCGAGACTCATAGTTTGACCCATCTTCTATTCTTTTTTTCCCCCTGCGGTGCAGCTGTCTTACTTCTTGAGAATTCAATGGGATTTCCTTAAAATTCTATATTCAGACTAGCTCCAACTCATGAACCTCGGTGTGTGCATTTGGTTGTTGGTATGGTTGTAAGCTTCTTAGAGCTAACAATTTCTTAACTAGTTTCTAGTCTTTGCAAACTTGACTAGTTGCGTGTTTGTAAATAGAAAATGAACGGCGAATTTCTGGAATGTCTTGCACCTTGTGAAAATCAGTTGGTATAATGTTATGGGCAACTTTTCATGCTAACAAAAGGATAATGATAGGCTAATATTTGCAAGTGCGCCTCGCGTCGTTGTAAAACACTACTTTTTGGTATCTGGCAGGTGATTTATGATATTAGAGGTTATAGGCTGATAGTTTCTAATGAGTACATACAACAATGTCCCGAGTATTACTGTTGGTAACAAGTAATATTTGCTTTGCTAATACTTAACTTCAAACCATGCAGATACCCCGGTTTGCCTTTGAGAAGTTCCCTGGCTCTGAGCCAATACTGACTACCCAGATGAAATCTGTTGGTGAATCCATGGCAGTTGGCCGTACATTCCAAGAATCCTTTCAAAAGGCAGTTCGGTCATTGGAATGTGACTACTCTGGATGGGGTTGTGCACAGGTGAAGGAACTAGACTGGGACTGGGACCAGCTGAAGTACACTCTCCGGATCCCTTGCCCAGATCGTATCCATGCCATATATGCTGCAATAAAGAGGGGCATGAAAGTAGATGAAATTCATGAGCTGAGTTTCATTGATAAATGGTTCCTCACTCAGCTGAAGGAACTGGTAGAAATAGAACAGTACCTCTTGGCTCAGAGTTTGTCTCATTTGACTAAAGAAGAGTTTTATGAAGTAAAGAAGAGAGGTTTCAGTGATAAGCAGATAGCTTTTGCTACAAAATCCACCGAAAAAGAAGTTCGGTTCAAGCGGTTGTCCTTGGGAGTTGCTCCAACATACAAAAGAGTTGATACATGTGCGGCAGAGTTTGAGGCCGACACTCCTTACATGTACTCATCCTATGACTTTGAGTGTGAATCAGCCCCCACCAAAAGGAAAAAGGTTTTGATTTTAGGTGGAGGACCAAATCGGATTGGTCAGGGAATTGAGTTTGACTATTGCTGCTGCCATGCTTCCTTTGCACTTCAGGTGTGTCGTTGTTTCTAATAGTTTAGGTGCTGTTCTTGTCAATTTGCCTTTAGTAATGTTGCTGAACACCATACTTTTTTCTAACGTGAGCCCCAAATAAAGATTTAACTTGCGAATATGGATTTAGGCACTTCTTTAACTGTTAGTTAGTTTTCTATGCACAAGAAGTTCGTATAGATTATTTTTTAGAAAAATAAATTTCACACAAAAGTCTACAGACTGTTTATTTTGAATTGTCAAGTGTATCTGCATGTGCACCCACTTCTAAAGGAGGGGGCTTTTCCTTTATATACATAAAAATTATGACAATTTGTTCCGAACCATTTTATTGTATATGCATGTATACCCACTTGTAGATGACGCCCTTCCCTTTCTTTCTCCACTTAAGGTTTTGGTGTGAATTTTGCCTTGTTTCATGTCTTTGTAGGATGCTGGCTATGAGACAATCATGATGAATTCGAACCCTGAGACAGTATCTACTGACTATGACACAAGTGACCGTCTCTACTTTGAACCTCTGACAGTTGAAGATGTTCTTAACATTATTGACTTGGAAAAACCTGACGGCATCATTGTGCAATTTGGAGGTCAAACCCCGCTGAAACTGGCTCTTCCCATTCAGCGGTACCTTGACGAGCACATGCCTAAATGTGCCAGTGGTGGGCAAGTTTGCATCTGGGGCACATCACCTGATTCTATTGATGCTGCGGAGGACAGGGAGAGATTCAATGCAATCCTTAATGAACTAGAGATTGTGCAACCAAAAGGAGGCATTGCAAAGAGTGAAGCTGATGCTCTTGCCATTGCATTGGACATAGGATACCCAGTTGTCGTCCGACCTTCGTATGTTTTGGGTGGACGAGGAATGGAGATTGTTTATAACGATGAAAAGCTTGTGACCTACCTTGAAAGTGCTGTCCAGGTGGACCCTGAGCGTCCAGTCTTGATTGACAAATATTTATCTGATGCCATAGAGATTGATATTGACGCACTTGCTGACTTGCATGGTAATGTGGTAATTGGTGGTATTATGGAGCACATTGAGCAGGCCGGAATTCATTCTGGTGACTCAGCTTGCATGATTCCAACAAAAACAATTTCATCCTCGTGCTTGGACACCATTAGATCATGGACAAAGAAACTAGCAAAGAGGCTAAATGTTTGCGGGCTTATGAACTGTCAATATGCCATCACAGCTTCTGGGGAGGTTTTTTTACTCGAGGCAAACCCTCGTGCATCCCGTACAGTCCCTTTTGTGTCCAAGACAATTGGGCACCCATTGGCTAAATATGCTTCCCTTGTCATGTCAGGGAAGTCTTTATATGACTTGGGTTTTACGAAAGAGGTTATTCCAAGACATGTATCAGTTAAGGAAGCTGTTCTCCCGTTTGAGAAGTTCCAAGGATGTGATGTTTTTCTAGGTCCTGAGATGCGTAGCACGGGTGAGGTAATGGGTATTTTCTTTGAGTTCTCAATCGCCTTTGCCAAGGCCCAACTAGCTGCTGGGCAGAAGCTACCATTGTCTGGCACTGTGTTTCTTAGCTTAAATGACTTGACAAAGCCCCAACTTGCCCCAATTGCCCGGGCCTTTTTAGGGCTTGGATTCAAAATTGTTGCAACTTCTGGGACGGCACATGTTCTCGAATTAGAAGGCATCCCAGTGGAGCGAGTGCTGAAGATGCATGAAGGACGGCCACATGCAGGTGATATGATTGCTAATGGGCAGATTCAGTTGATGGTGGTCACAAGTTCAGGTGACAACCTTGACCAGATCGACGGGCGAAAGCTGAGGAGGATGGCTCTTGCTTACAAGATTCCTATAGTAACGACACTTGCCGGAGCTTTGGCTACTGCCGAGGCGATAAGGAGCTTGAAGAGCAGCAAGATTGAGATGATTGCCCTTCAGGACTACTTTAGTGTTGAGAAGGAAGTCCAAAGTGGTAAAAACTTGCAGTCTGTCTCTTCTAATTGACCAGGAATTTTTTGGTAAGCAAGTGATTTTATGATTTTCTGTGTTTCCCCTTGCCTCTTCATCAACGTTGTTAATTTGGCTTTTGCTGGTTTCTCTTAGCTGCGTCAGAGATGATGGATAAAAAGTTTGGCTAGCACCATGTTGGCAATCTGGGGAATACTAAAGATTGATTTACAGAGAGCCTAAAATTTACTGTAATCGTGTATCAAGATCATTGGAAATTTGTTCTGGTTTGAACTGAGTGTGAACAACTTAATGATCTGCATAGAAAGTCTGTACCTGTTAAAGTCGTCCGTATTTGTTGGTGTTATAGTTCAGACCTTAGTTTAACCCCAAGTCTGTGATTGAATACGATTAGTGCACGCCCGCATTTGTACTTTAATATGAATACATGATGTGAGATAAGCTCATGCGTAGACGAGGAAACAGCTCTCAGGGTAGTGGGGAAAAGGCTGTCCATTTAAGCCTCTTAGAACCTGGCATGGCCGGAGGTTCAGGCACTAAGCCGCGTCTATATGGAAAGTGCAGAAGCCGAGAACCCAATAGGGCAATAATCTTTCTGCTTGAGTATTATTTTAATCTGCAGAAGGAATGTGTATCAGTTTCACTTTTAATCTACAGTATCATGTTCAAGTACCAACATGGCTACAGTCTGTACCTAATTCCTAAGCCTTCTCTTTCTTCTAGACAGATGCAGCGGTTGCCCCAATATGGCTTGTTCATTATTCTTTTCTTTCTTAGGGACAGATGCAGCATTGCCTCAATATGGCTACATTCTGTAGCTTTATCTTAAGCTATGTTCTAATTTCTTTCTGCATACCTCTCCTGTGTAGATTTGCTGCTTGGGATGGAATCTGTTGTATTTTGTGATAGTGGATAGAATTTGTAGAACAAAGGAAATATTATGGTCTAGTTGAAGGTAAAGAATCTTGAAGGTAATCACAGGTTATTCTGGACTTTGTTCCGAATCGTAAATGCTTCATGCTGTAGTAAATTGATTCTGGGGTCAATTCCTTGAATTTCTGTTGTAAATCTTGTATATCACAATTATGCTCAGTTTTCTAGCTGCCAACAAAGTAAGCAAATTGAATCTGTTGCCTTTGTCTATGCCGTAGACTAGTAGTATGTACATATGCTTTCAGAAGGTTGTTCTAAAAGGTTGGAAGAAGAGTGATAAGAGATCGTTTCTTTAAACTATCCTAAACGGGAGACTATGATTCATCAAATTACTAAGAATGGAAGGTATGCGAGGTAAGTTGGATTATTTTCAAGCTGAAGAACTTCAACCATAACAAGGCCGACATCCCCATCTGTAAACCCAGACCAAGATAACACCCCACAACCTCTCTGGAGACAGAAGCAAGACAAGTAACTCTAAAACAACCTAACCAGGCCACAGCGCTGTCTTCGTGAACCATAAGTTCTCTTTGCTGGTTACTTAAACCATCTCAAAAATCCTTTTTACAGTTTGGGAAATAGTTTGATCACTCATTTATTCATTTGCGATGAATCCTTTGTGTGAGTAGATGAATAAAATCCAAGAAAAGAAGCCAACGTCACTAGCATTTTCTAAGATACTAGCTAAAACGGAAATGGTGACATTAAAGTGTGTAACTTGTTCGCTTTCCTTCACTTATGAAGGCGGATACAACACCTCATTACAGAGATGGAAGTGGAACCAAAGTCCACTTCTGGAGAAGGAAAAGATATACATCTAGTGATAAAAATGAACAAAAAAACTTTCAAATGAATTTGTAAGGTGACCCTGATTACAGCTTCTTCAGATAGAGATTGACTCCATGTTGAGGCTCTATGACCAAATTTAATGATGGCGAGTGGATGTAGGTTGGAGAAAGGGAGAAAGAGAAGTTTGACACAATGAGAGAGATCAGGATTTTCAGTTCAACTAGGGCCAGATTCTGTCCAAGGCAAACCCTAGGTCCAACCCCAAATGGCATGTACAAGTGTGGAAGCTTGCATGCACCTGTGATCCCATTTGCAAACCTATCTGGGTTGAACTGGTAGGCGTCCTCCCCCCATATCTCAGGGTCAGTGTGTATCGTTAGCACAAATGTCCAGAGATTGACTCCCTCGGGAATGTTAATGTTGCCAAATTTCATGTCCTTGAAGGCCTCCCTGGAGACTACCGCTACTGGTGGATATAAACGCAGTGATTCATTGATCACCATAGTCAGCTGCAATTCAATATCGAAACAAATTGGAGTTAGTATTACTGCCTGTGCACGATGCTGTTTTACCATAAACTTGAAGTTCATTGTAGAGTCCGCGCATACTTTCCGACACATCGAGTGTGTCATTACGCGTGGACTCCAAAATGTGTCGTTGGTATCACTTTATAGGTGACCAATAGTATTATATACAGTGGTGACGCTTTCAACAATGGTGTTTGTAATATGATCTGTACCTGTTTCATCTTGCGAACCATATCAGCATTTGGGACTTGACCCTTGCAGACTTCGAGGGCTTCAGCACGAACTCGTGCTTGCCATTCTGGATTTGAAGCCAACAGCATGAGGCACCATGTGGCTGAAACCGCTGTGGTTTCGTACCCCGCCAGGTAAATGTTCTTGCAGTTATCAACAATGAAACTGTTGATTGCATCTTGGCTCAGGTCACTATTTTTGGCGCCTTCAAGGACACTCTGCAGTAGGTCCTTTTCATGTTTAGCTTCATTCCGCTCCTTCACCACCTGCAAGATCAATGTACGAATCTCTTTCTCTAGTGACCATTGTTCCCTGTTGCTCTTGGTAGGAAGGTACCTGAAGTTAATTTAAAACAATCACTTCTCCAGTAATTTAAAACTTTGTGCTACGTTTATTAAAGATCTTTTGGCATGTTAATCATCAAAAGGTTGGCAAAAGGAGACAGAAAAGAAGAATACCTCATGCCTGGAATGCCAGTGGCCAAAACTTTCTTGGAAGACTCTTCTTGCAGAGCTCTAAGCTTCAAGAAAATCTCTTCCCCCTTGGAAAAGTTGCTACCAAAACAAGCTCTGGATATAACATCGCCTGAGAAGCTTCTCATGTGCTGATCTATTTTGATGTCAGCAATCCCACCCTGAGCCTCAATGATGTTCTTCCAAGAGTCCAACAACGTCATCGTAGACTCTGTGATTAGGTTGTACATTCCCTGCGTTGAGTTTTAAACTAGCGGTAAGAGTTGCAGTCTAAAACAACTTAATATTCAGCGCTTTTGTAACGACAATTTGGCAGCGAAACCATACCTTGACTTTGTCCATGTACAACTCAGGTGCAATCACTTTCCTCTGATGAGCCCAGTGGGCGCCGTTTGAGGTCAGAACGCCCTGCCCAAGCAGAGCGCCGCGCTCTTTTGCTTGATATGAAGGCTTTCCCAGGTCCAAGGATGTGCATGTGGTTATCTCCTTCACCATATCGGGTTGAGTTACATGTAATATTTGTGTGTTACCAAGAGAAAACATGAATACCTCGCCTGCGTAATTAGGATAAATTAGAAATTAGAGAGGGAGTTCATTAAATTTCCAGCTCAACTAACATGAAAACCAAAAGAAAATCAAAGTGAAAGTGAACTTGGGTCGGTACTTAGTTGAAAGAAATTCATGAAAAGTTGAAATATGATGATATGAACTCTGAGTATAGTTCAGATCAATAGTACACCGATGTTTAATTTTCTGTTCTCTTGATTTTCACACTGAGGGTAAAAGTTAAGGAGAAACAGAGAGTGAATGGATTAATACTTTAAATGACTTGTTACCGAAAAAGTACTAGGTCGAGGTTGAAATGTCAAAATTAAGAGTCAGCTACAACAGTACCAGTACCATGTGTCTAAGTTCGTCCAATCACCAATGTACTGTTGATCACATGCTTGATGACTAATGCGGAGTAACCTTAGTTCATACTTCTCAACTTCACTATTTCAATTCGTTGTCAAAAAAAGTTTCCACGTATTTTGGATTTAATTAGTCTCACTAGCTTGTAGCAACTGAAACGAATTGTTGCTGAGAAAGTTTTATAAAGCCGTTCCGGCTATCAGTGAACGGAGAGGACTTGCCTCCCTATTGGTTGTCAATCCTGGTCACAAGGTATCTAACTCGTGATCTTGACCATATATGTAGAAGCGTTAGAAAGTAGCTAGGTAGTCTTTTGTTGGATATAAGTAAATTGTTCTTGTAAGCTAGTCGTGATTGTTAATTATGCCTTTTGTTTTTCTTTGAACCGCATGCAGAGATGTCTATTCGCAGAGTTCAATTTTTTCAACCGATTTTTATCTACTGTGCTAATTCCTCCTTACCTAAGAACTGACCATGGTTGCTCATGGAGAACAACCGGTAACAATTTGTCGCCCAAAAAGTGGGATCGACCTTTACCCGTAGCCGAGCCTCACATCTAGGGTGGGTTGACGAGTCTTTTTCCTTTAACGTCGAGAGACTTGTCATCCAAGAATTACGCGGTGTCAACGCACTCGTGAAAGGTGTGTCCACGATCGCGAGGGTCATGACAACGATATATAATAGTATGATCATAGTGTTACGAGAAAAAAGTTAGAGCTGCTAGTGTAGTACCATATCGTTTTTGCCATTGCTCGAAGAAAGAAAAGAGGGCATTAGCACAGTTGTGCTCCGCCGGAGGTCCACACATCGGTGGCTTCGCAGTCGCACCGCGTGACTTCTTGATCTCCAAAATATTCCCCAGTATGACCGTCGGGGGCGGGCCGCTTATTCCCTGCTCCGCCAGCATGGATCTCAACCTCGCCGGCTTCTTCACCAAAGCATTGTACAGGCGCAAAACTAGTCCAATAAAAGCAACCACAGCGAAAGACGCACAGATTTTCACTAGGAAATGAACCTCCATAGCCATTTTCTCTTCTCTCTCCCACACACACTGACCAACTGTGATGCTTGGGTAGTTGGGGATGTGATGTTCCACGTCTGGCTAGGGTTCATGTATATATAGTGCATGTGGGGGACATGATTGTCATTGGGCGCACGCCAAATGAAGCTAGTTTACTGCCCGCCAACGTAGAATATGTGCTAGGAGAGAGAATCTGTATGACTTTTGCCAACTGTACCAGAATTCTTGTCCACATGGACGGTAATCACTGGTAACTATGACTGAATGTGGCCACCAGGGTTTGGCCTTTGACCACCAAGGCTACAGTTTAAGACTCATCATCTGGAGCACCATCTTTGGTATATTTCGTAGAACGGAGAGAGGGCGGTTCCAATACGGAGTTTCTTACTTTGTTGAAATACAGAGACCTCGAGGATTTGAGGGTTTGAAATGAACAATCTGGAGTTTATCAAAGAAAGGTGGGGTTATGTACATGTATGTTACTGATAATTAATAGAGTCTTGAAGTGATGGTCAGCCTTGGTAGGAACGCACGACACGCCAGTGAGAAAATATGAATTATGGGCATGTACGTTTAAGGAAGCATAATCAACGTGAATGATAGGCAATGCAGATCCATTACCAACAATTCTAAGTTGACGGGCAATAAAGTCACATTGTTCAAACTATTACTCGTCCAAATTAGTTGACCCGCGTACGTTAAGACTTGAGCGTAATGAACCCAATTTTTAAGAATGGAACTGGAACCTTCAAAACAAATTCACGCTCAATTCTCCCCTAACTAAATTTTGCAAATGGTCCCATGTTTTAAAGCACACAGGGTTGGACTGCTAAATTTGAACTTTGTACGACTTCAGTCCGCGTAGCTTAGCCTCAGAATGTCTGAATTGCATGACAATATCTGGCCAACCCCATGGGCCATGGGTGAACATACCACGATCGCACATCAATAATATCCTCCTTCAGGTTGGGATTCCATGGTTAATGCAGCATGGGTTGTCGCATCTACCTTCCACATTTGGGTTTACTGCATGTTGAAATTAAATCGGAGAGAAGCTATAAATGATAAATTTTTCTTTTTGAGACGGTGCTCAAAAAAATTGATCACTTTTTAAATCAGGAAAGATTCTGCAAGTTTTTTTTTTCTTCTTCCATATTTATCCTTCTACACTTTTTTATAGCGTTTGTCTCTCCAAATTTAATTTTCCACAAATTATTTTTTTTCTCGCCTGACTTACTTCCTTCCTCCTTTTTTTTCTGACCCACTTTCTTCATCTAATCTCTCTCTCTTGAGAAGTAGAATGAGAAACACACAATATATGATTTATTTCATTAATATGCGTGTCAAGTGTAAGTTGGGCTATTGTTTTGAACAGGAGAGGATCTAGAAAGTCTAATCGGGGGCGCCAAAAAGATATTAAAAAAATTGATGGCTAACATAAAAGAATGAAGAAGGTTTAAGTTCATCAACATTATTATTGCTAACATTTTTTGTTTGAAAGAAACAATCAATTGTGCGTGACTTTGACTACCCTACAAAAATAAGCGTACTATATTTAGCGTAGCTATTGAATAGGGGAAAGTAGGGAATGACCCCTCTACTTTACACGTTGTGCGATTTGCCCCCCTCCACTTCAAAATTAACCACTAAACCCCCCCATACTTACAGAAATTGGGCACCTTAGACGGGTCCGTTATGAATAGTGTGAAATGACCAAAATACCCTTATTTCTTTATTAGTTAATGACCCCCTGTACTATACACGGTGTGCAATTTCCCCTCCTCAACTTCAAAATTAACCACTAAACCCCCTTACACTTACAGAAATTGGGCACATTAAATGGAAACCGTTAAATTTAAATGACAATTTTGCCCATGAACCTCCCCCCCTTCCCCCTTCATTCCCCACCCCCCCACCCGTTAGACCAGTCCCCCACCCTATTCTGCGCTACCAGATTCATTGCAAACAAGAGATTGCTGCAATCTGCACCTCCTCTTCTGGTCAACCCCGCTACAATTGGTGATTCACTGAGCACAACCACTGGTCTTTTTCTCCGACCACCAGGGAGTTACAAAAGAAAAAAAAAGGAACCACGATTGCCGTTGGTATATCACCGGCGCAACAACTACCATGATCAGCATCACAGTAACCACCATTCTGGCCAACTCCCCCAACTTTATACTGTCTGGCTACACATCGTCGTGAGTTGCCTCATCGCTGCCATTTCCCACCACCTTGCGTCTGCAAGCCAGTGGGGCTTCTTCATCGGCCACCAACCGACCGACGCAATCAACACCGGTAACATCAATCCCCACAGACACAGGCTATCGGCGTCTAATTGCCGCACATCCGTCCAGATCCCTGCCACCACGATCGACGACCACGTCCCCAAATCGCAGGTCTAACCTCCGTCGTCATTCCACCCCAATCCACAACATCGCGCCAAGCAGCGTCACATGACCACCGTGACTGGCTACACGCTGCTGGGGCTGCACCAGATTCGCGATGACGTTGCCGCCACAGTCGCATGGGAGTAGCGTGTGTGTATGTTTGCAGTGGGTGCGCGTCTGTGTCTGGGTTTAGGGTGTGTGTGTGTGTGTGTGTGTGTGTGCACGTGCGTGCGTGCGTGCTGGGTGTGCGTGGAGTGTGTGTATGTGGGATTGAGTAAAAAGTCTGAGATGAGAGAAAAAGAAGTTGAAAGAATGGTATTAAACTTAAATAGGGTAAGGAAATAAGGGTATTTTGGTCATTTCACGAATATTCATAACGAACCCGTCTAAAGTGCCCAATTTTCGTAAGTGTGGGGGGGGGGGGGGGGGTTGAGTGGTTATGTTTGAAGTAGAGGGGGGGAAATCGCACACCGTCTATAGTACAGGGGGTCATTAGTTAATTACCCCTAACAGAATGGGCAAAAACGTTATTTATAAAAAAAAATCGTTAGTCAACGCGCGTGTTGACCACGCGCTGTTAAATTTAACGGTTTCCGTCTAAGGTACCCAATTTTCGTAAGTGTGGGGGGGTTTAGTGGTTAATTTTGAAGTGGAGGGGGGCAAATCGCACAACGTGTAAAGTAGAGGGGGTCATTCCCTACTTTCCCCCTATTGAATATGTTAAAAGTATAGTAAATTATTCAGTTTGTGTTTTTTTTGTAACTAGTAAATACGTTAATACTATAAGAATTAAACCAATAAATAGCGTAACTATTGAAATAGCGTAACAATTGAATATGTTAATACTATAATTAATTAGCATAACTATTGAATTTGTTAATGCTCCAAGAATTAAACTATAAACAAAAGAACTCACCTTGACCAATTCGTGTTTTTTTGTAATCCGGAGATTTGGAATTTGAGATTTGGAAGAATGAAGAATAAGAACGAAAAAAATTATGACGGCCGATGACACAAAGAATAAATAATACAACAAAATGAAACTCTAACTAATTAATTAATTACGATATAATGATATTTTCGTAAATATGTAAAATGTGAGTATTTATAATCAATAACTAAAAAAAAATCCCAAAAAGTTGGGGGGGGGGGGGTGCCGTGCTCCCCCCCCCCCCCCCCCCCGCGGTCATGCAACAGTTCCGCCCCTGGTTTTGAAAGGAAGGAGTATTTTCGTATAATAGTACTTCTTGGTGCTCCTAGTAGCATTGGGTGGCTGTAATTCCGAATACCCGGGAGTCTTTTCATGGTATGCAAAGTGTCAAACTATTATTTTGCAAATAACTTTTGGCTGTTGTTAGTTATAATTTTTCGTATAATGACGATTAATGGTCACTAAATAAAGTTACTGGCATTTTTTACCGATAATTCTAAACGGTATTTCTTAGCGTTGTCGAATAAAAATCACTAAAACATCAAATGATTATCAACTTTCGTGAGATGAGTGCTAACAACTAATTTTCCACATCCGATTCCATCACATAATTCAGCGCTACTGGTCAAGATATCGGGGACCACTATAATTAAATACTTGCCCCGCTTCATATGAGTTAGAATAAGGAGGAATTCCAACATATTTAAGGATGTCAGCTTCTATATTTGTTAATGTGAGAAAAGATCTCGTGTTCCCTAATTTAATTTCTAACCATAGCAGAGAGGTTGGTCAAAACAAATGGGCCCTTGTAATTGTTTCACGGAATCAAATCAATGGACAGTTAGCCAAACATGTGATGCACTTTGATTTGATCAGTACTAGTGATTAGTGAGGAGGGTCTGTGATCAACACTTCAGTTCCCTTGCTTATCTTAAACCCAATTATGAAAGTAAACGTGGTCAAATATGAAGAATCTACGTTTGATTTTGAGTTTTATGCAAAAGCAGATCATAGCCAGCTTGAGGCTGTAGCAATAAATTAGGTCTAGAATCTAAATGCGCTTATGAGGCTCTCCCAATAGAGTTGTCAAAGGGCCGGGCTTGGGCCGGCCCAGCCCAAGCCCATCGGGCCTGCTGTGGGGTCGGGCCGGGGCCGGGCCAGTGGGGCTGCCAACCGGGCCGGGCCGGGCCGGGCCTGCCGAAGGCAAACCTAGGCCCAGTCCAGGCCCTGGCCCTAGGCCCAATAGCTAGGGCCGGGCTTGGGCCGGGCCCGGGCCCTTTTTTTTTTTTCTTCTTGTTATTCAATTTTAAATTTCATCTCTAGGCAATATTCACAATTTAACGAACCTAATCTTTATCCTTTTATTTCATTATAAGTAATATACATATATATGTATGTATGTATATACATATTTATTTGTTAGCCATTATATTTTTTATTATATGTTAAACATTTTCATACTCTTCTTGGTGAGCTTTATTAATAAAATCTTAACACATAACAATTTATATAGAAAAATAATAAATGTATTCATAGGCCCTCCTCCTTTTATCCGGGCTTGGGACCGGCTGCTTGTAAACAAACAGGCGAAGTTACCTATTTTTTTATATATACGAAAAAATATATATCTTGCTTGTAAAAATTTATTTTATATATATGGAAAAAAAGTATATTTTGTGAAAAAATTTATTCTTAAAATTCTAACAATCAAAATAATAATGCATGTCTATCCAAAATATCAGCAATCAAAGATCAAGAAATCTGCAACGTCAACCAAAAGGATCAAAAGAGGAAAATAAAAACAAATTACCTAATCATCCAGAAGTACTTCAATATCCGAGTCACTGCTCTTCCTATCATCAATCGGTTTATCTTGCTCGCGGTATTTCGCATCAAGATAATCCTTCCAACATACACATAGCTCGAGCGACTCGGGGTTAAGACGACTCCTCCTGTCATCCAAAACCCTCCCGCTGGCTGAAAATGCCGACTCTGAAGCAACCGTGGAGGCTTGCACTGGCAGTACATCCCGTGCAATTTGGGATAAAGTTTTATACATGTTTTGATTTTGTTTCCAAAAATTTAACAAATTAACCTGTTCTTGCCTTGATAAATCAGAATAATGATCAGTATTTGCATATACACCAATCTCATTAAAAGAGGAAAAAGTATACGAACCTGCCGAATTAGAAGTACCTTCACCTGGTAGTTGTCTTGCTACTAGATGTTCAAAGCCCTGAAGGTATGGCGCATAATACCTCTCAACAGTGGATGATGATGTAGCTCGCCCGCGCACGTCAGCAGAATTACGATAGACGTTGAACAAGTCCTCAAACCTCTTGCTCACTTTTGCTGTGAATGCGGTTGTCTCCTCTGCTGTGTAGCACATTAATTTCGATATCTCTTGTATCGAGGCGTTCACGCCATGCAACTTTAACCTAGGATCTAAACAAGTAGCCACAGTAAAAATAGCAGGCAGTTTACTCCAATATTTATTAAATTTTTGATCCATCACTTTTACTATTTCCTTAAAGGGTCCTATATATCTCCATTTTGTTAACATTGTAGCCATCTTCAGAATTTCTATTACAGCGAGAGGAGAGGTGGGATAGTACGTACCAGACAATAAATTGGTAGACGTGTAGAATACCTCCAAAAATTCAGCTAGGTATGTGGCCATCTGCCATTCCTCTTGAGTTGGCAAGCCGGCTGGGAACTGGGTTAGTAGAAAATGCGTATAGACTTCTCGGTATGCCAGAATGTGTAAAAGCATGTGGTATGTAGAGTTCCACCTGTGGACCACATCTGTAACTGCTCTCCTGCGAGGCATATTATATTGAACACACAACGTTTTAAATTGTTGTGTTCTCGGACTCGAGCTATTAACATACGCTGTCATACCCCTCATTTTGAGAAGAATATCTCCTGCAGCAGCTAAACCATCTTGAACAATTAAATTAATAATGTGACAAACACAGCGAACATGAAATAATTCACCATTAAGTACAGGTTGAAGCGTCTCCTTTAAAGCTGCAACAGCAACTTTATTATTAGAAGCATTATCAAAACTAACACTCATAATCTTATCCTTAATTTTAAATGTGGTGCATGCTTTTAATATAAGAATAGCAATGTTCATTCCATCGTGCGGATAAGGGAAGTGCTCGAAAGCGATGATTCTCTTGTGCATAACCCAATCTACATCAATCCAATGAGCGGTCACACAAGAATAACTAACAAAAGTATAAGGAGATTGCCAAATATCAGAAGTAAGACTAACTTTACCTTCAAATTTATCGAAATAATCGATAAGGCGTGCTTTAGCAGCATTGTACTGTCGGAGTGCATCGGATCTAGTTGTGTTTCTATGAACCTTTTTGTACAAAGGTTGAACGTATGTGTTCATATATCTAGAGTGCTTAGGATTATCGGCAAAAGAAAAGGCTTGTTCATCATGAATAACAAATTCAGCGAGACCGTCTCTTTGCTCTCGCTGATTATAAACAAATAACTTACCGTCAAAAGATAACTGCGTTTGGGTAGGTTCGACGTGGCCTTGTCGAGGTGCACACAGAGGGTAATGCCTGTTAAGATGTCCATTACCACTACCAGACGAAAATAATTTAGCGCAGTACTTACATCGAGCTTTTCGGATGCCGTCCACCGTAACTACATCGAAATGATTCCAACACTCGGCTTTCTTTTTTTCCCCTTTTGGACTTCTGGCTCATTACCGGAGGCATTGCTCGGCCCTTCTTCATCATGACCAGGCATAGGGTTGAGATTATGCCACGGAGTAGTAGCTTCGCCAACCGAGCTGCGTCCTTGACTATAATGCGGGGGGTCTTCATCAGGCGTGTATTCAAAATCTGGAATGTTTTGATTGAACTCCCAATTGGCTTGGGTATCTATCATACAGCCTGTACTCATTCGTCCAGGAACGAATGGTTGTGTTGGTGCTTGGATTGGTGTTTGTGATGGCCGTGGCGCTGGCGCTTGTGCTGGTGGTGGTGCTTGCGATGATGATGATGTTTTTCGTGATGACGATGCACGCCTCATTTTCTTCAATAATCCAGCCATATTTCGAGCTAAACTTTGTAAGAGTAACTAAATACACAAGTATAAGAGTAGTAATAAGAAATAACAATTAAAAGAATGAACGAGTAACAAATATTAGAGAGTTAGTAATTAAAAAGAATTTAGCAAGACTAGTAATTAATAAACAAGAGTACTAATTAGTAAATACTAGTAGTAATTAGCAAGAGTAGTAATTGGAGAGGAAAATAGTAGCAAAGCTTGTAGAAATATAGAATGTTTAGGTAAGAGAGAGTAAGAAGATTGGTGTGAAAAATTAGAGAGAAATGGTGTGAATTTATAGATTTTAGAAACTTCACAAAAGACCAAAATACCCCTACAAACTATCCGTTTATAGTTGTTGGGGAGGGTAAGAGTGTAAAGGAGTTGAAAAATATATGTTAGACTAAAATACCCCCCAAACTAGCCGTTATATTGCTGTTGGGGGGGTAAAAGTGGAATTTTGGAAAAGGGGGGGAAAAACAAAAAAATTCAAACAAGTGGGGCCAAAACCGGGCCAGACCCGGGCCGCAGACCGGGCCTGATCCGGGCCGCAGACCGGGCCAGACCCGGGCCGGGCTTTTTCGCAGCAATTGAAGGCCTGGTCCAGGCCCAGGCCCCAAGCCCGCTGTGCTGGGGCCGCTACTGTTCATGGACGGGGCCGGGCCAGCCCGGGCCAGAACCGGGCCGGGTCGGGCCAGCCCGCGGGCCGCCCGGCCCGTTTGACAACTCTATCTCCCAAGCAAAGCCAAACGGATCAGCATTTTCTCCTTGTTGTACAATATCTCCGTTGTAAAAGCTTTAATTTCACAAGATTGTCGACTAAAGTTTTTTTGTCATCATTGCTAAAAGTTGTAGGCACAATTTGTTGTGGTTAAAGTGAAATTATATTAGCGAATTTTTTTTCTTTCTATTGCAGCAGAAATGAAATGATGTATGTCTGCACAATAGAGGATCGTGATCCGAACAAACTAACTTGGACTAACTAAAGTTTATAGTATCTTTTATATCAGGAGATTTTTTTTGGCTAAAAAAGATCGTGAAATGAAAGGATCAGTGAACTAGGTCTAATTCTGGTCATCTGATCAACCTTCTAGATGACTTCTAGTTACATTTTGAAAACTCATCCAGCTCAATCGACTGCACTGGAACATATTGAGCTCACATAAGCGAACATTACATTGTAATTGGTGTAATAATGAAGAAAATAGGAAATAACCTGAACAATAAGAAAAATGAGATTATATCATTTCATAGCAACAAAGCATCTAAGCACATTGTCATGTGACAAAGAAACAGTACAAGAAATGAGAAGTGGAAAAAGGAACAGCTTCTCTTTTTAGCAGTATAGGAAGCCAAATGAAAGAATTTGTAAAGATACATCCTATCATCTAATAAACTTTAATCTCAGGAGGCCGAATATCTTGATCAAAGGCAGCACAGTCTCATCACAACTTCTTGACCAAAAGATCCACACCATTCCCAGGCTCAATAACTAAATTCAGAGCAGGTTTGTGTACGTACTTGGGGGAGAGAGAGAAAGAGAAGTTTGCAACAATGAGAGAGATGAGTATTTTGAGTTCAACCAGGGCCAAATTCTGTCCAAGGCAAACCCTAGGTCCAACCCCAAACGGCATGTACAAGTGTGGAAGCTTGCAAGCACCTGTGATCCCATTTGCAAACCTGTCTGGCTTAAACTTGAATGCATCTGGCCCCCATATATCAGGGTCAGTGTGCAATGCTGTCACCAAGGTCCAAATATTGACACCTTTAGGGACATTAATGTCCCCAAATTTCATGTCCTTGAAGGCCTCCCTCGACACCACAGCTACGGGGGGATACAGACGCAATGACTCGTTAATCACCATTGTTAGCTGCACGTTGAAAGTAAAATCATTAATTAGTTCCCCCTAAACTGTTTGTGTTTGTAGTTGTTGTACAAGGAAAAAGTCACCTGGTGGCCGGATTAAATGGCAAAATCTACGAGTACTTCTATTCAGAATTGAAAGCAGTTTCAGAATTAGTACCTGTTTCATCTTTCGAACCATATCTGTATCTGGGATTTGACCCTTGCAGACTTCTACAGCCTCTGCACGAACACGGTCTTGCCATTCTTGATTGGATGCCAACAGCATAAGGCACCATGTGGCTGAAACCGCGGTGGTTTCGTATCCAGCCAAGTAGATGTTTTTGCAGTTATCCACGATGAATCGGTCAATTGTGTCTTGGCCCAGGTTACTATTTTTAGCACCTTCAAGAACCATCTGCAGTAAGTCCTTTTCGTGTTTAGCTTCATTCCTCTCCTTCACTACTTGCAAGATCAGTGTTCTGATCTCCTTTTCTAATGCCCACTGTTCCCTGTTGCTCTTTGTAGGAAGAAGCCTGTATAAAAAAAATCAGCAAAATTCTATTAGATTATGATAAAATGAATAGATAAATAAATGGCCTGGTGTTTTGGTTATGAAGTGAAGAAAATCATGATTCATGCATACCTCATGCCGGGAATTCCCGTGGCCAAAACTTTCTTCGAAGATTCTTCTTGGAGGGCTCTAAGCCTCAAGAAAATCTCTTCACCCTTGGAGAAATTGCTACCAAAACAAGCTCTGGAAATAACATCTCCTGAGAAGCTCCTCATGTGCTGGTCAATTTTAATATCAGCAACGCCTCCTTGACTCTCAACTATGTTTTCCCATGAGTTCAGCAATGAAACTGTGGACTCTTGAATCAGGGTGTACATGCCCTACAAAATTTTCAAAAAAATTATGTCAGGTTACGCTTTTTGTGAGGCCCAATACGCATTGCTGGGTAGCTTAACAACATTATAGCCATACCTTAACTTTCTCCATGTATAATTCAGGTGCAAGAATTTTCCTCTGATGAGACCAATAAGCACCATTGGAGGTAAGAATTCCCTGGCCAAGCAAAGCACCGCGCTCCTTGGCTTGATACGAAGGCTTCCCCAAGTCCAAGGACGTGCAAGTCGTTATCTCCCTCACCATATCGGGTTGTGTCACGTACAATATTTGAGTGTTACCAAGTGCAAACATGAACACATCACCTACACATACGAAAAATTCTCAATCACGTTATATTGCTAAGAAAAAGAAAATAGTCATAATCACCATCATTGTACTACATTTGCATCAATTGTTAAGCATTACGTACCATACTGCTTCCTCCAAGGATCAAAGAAGGGAAGAAGAGCCGCTCCACAGTTGTGGGAAACTGGGGGTTCAGTCGTAGATACCTTCGCCACTGCATCTCGGGACTTCTTAATCTCCAAAATATTTCCAAGTAAAAACTTAGGCGGCGGTCCACTTACACCCTGCTTCTTCAGCAGCGATCGGAGCCTATTCGGCGTCACCACCAGAGCATGGTACAACCGGAGAAACACTGCCACTAAACCCACTACACCAAGTGACATGAAAACCTTGAATAAAATGTGAACCTCCATATGATTTGCAATAAATGGCCAACTTGATCTTTTTCTTTATTCTCACTCGAGCACCCAGAAGTGTTTTTTGACTTAGGTTATACCTCTTCCTAGCAATGAGCTCTTTATATATATAGTGGGTTTTGCAGGATGGTTATGTCAATTTTGGGAAGATTAGTTGGTTGGGGTACCAATTATTTAAAACATTCAAACTTTGACCAAAAGACTAGGTACGCGTACACTCTCCAGAGTCAGTCAACGAAAGGTGACAAGAAGGGCAAGCCATCTACAAGGTGACTAACATGTGCATAGAAAAGTAAGGACTGGGGCCTTATTTGTTATTGGTCTATAAACTAGATGAACGATGATTAGTTAGGCCAAGAAAGACTTGAAATTTCTGGAGTTAGTACATACGTATTAAAATATATACATGAGGAAAGTGATCATGTTGTTCAACGATCTATGCAAACTGGGTAAGAAGCTTCCTTGACGAAGTCATTATGTGTCGATTATAGGCCTGCAATTTAGGTTGAACTTTTATGGATTTAATTAACTCCACTCAAGATAATGTATCCAACATAAATCACTTAATTAGAGAATGGGTTGAGCTCGTATTACAATGGGTTACCTTGTTTAAAAACTCATATTTTGTTAGTAACTTTGATAAGTAAGAACCACCATTAGCCACCATCACTTGCCATTGAACAATGTCTGCCACTATTTGACACTACCTACAGCCACCATTATGTACCGTCGGCCACCGCCACCACAGCAACCTCCTCCGCCACCAACTGCCTCTACCGTGGTCGGTCGGCGCCACCATAGTCGCTAGCAGCCAATGCCGGCCATCACCACTCTATTTTTATTATTTTTTTTTGAGAAAAAAATGCTTTCTTTGTTTTTATTAACGCAATGAAAGCAAAATATATCTATGTAAGTTAACTCAACAATATTAATTTAATATTTTCTTGGATTAAAGCTCGTTGGGTTTTTTAATTTAGCACATAGGTCTTGTTGGCGTTGGGTCAACCAACCCAAATTGATTACTAATGTATATTGTTCCAAAACTAGTATAAGGTTGTTCTACAACACCAGGTCCCTAAGACAAACAAATTAGCGAGACAAGAATAAGGGATGTTGAGAGCCAGCAAAAAAGACTTATGTCAAAATGGGATACAAAATTGACGAACTTACGGTATCTTTTACCATTTTATAGCAAAAAGCCTTTGTATGCACTCCCTAATTAACAAGCCTAATACACTTGATTTGCGCACATTTGAGAACCATCGGTCTTTTCCTTTCTATGTACAGACTCTGCTATCTATCTATGTACAAGCACTAACCCTCAATGATTACTGTCCATGTTCATCAGCATTTGATCTTCAATCTCCCAAGCTTGGCACAAATCCTCATTAGTAGCTGATTTAGCCACTTTCTTCCAACTATACACCCTGTACCTTATCCATTGTTGAATCAAATACAAGCAGCCTATAGCATTAGTCTGTTTCTTCTCAAATATCTTAGGGTTCCTTTCCTGCCATATGCCATATACCACTGCTGACACAATTAACTTTCCTAGATTGGCTTTGAAAGTCTTGCCTTTAAGGATTCTTGCTAATTGACAACTGAGTTGTTGCCATGAGTTGACTGGTACATTTACCTTCATTCTATCCATAGCAACCTACCATATTTCTCTTGCCAAGGGACATTGAGCAAACAAATGGTTTTTATCTTCCTTCTCTTGATTGCAGAGCACACAAATCACATCTTCTTGAATTACATTCCATGCTCTCAATTTTGATTTGGTTCTTAGATCACCTTTGCATAAAATCCACATTATCAGTGAACATCTGGGAATGTTCCCTTGGAACCATATAAGTTCTCTGATAGCATCACCATTTGCTCTTGTTCTTATACCCTCCCATGCACTTTTTATACTGTACTTCCCACTAGGATGCAAGTCCCATATAACTTGATCAGGTTCTTCAATGTTAGGTACCTGCAATGCTTGGATTTTTGAATTAATAGCTCTTAGATCAACTGATCTAGCTGTTAACATTGTCCATCCATTATTATGAATAATACCACTCACCTTATCATTATAACTCAAACCTGAGTCATAAATGACTCTTGGCCCAAACTGATCCACAATAGCTCTTCCCTGCAACCATTTATCAAGTCAAAGCCAAATCTGTCTTCCATTCCCCACCTTATAGTGAATATACTGACTTAACTGATCTCTTAATTTCAAGATCTTACTCCATATCCAAGACAGCACCATAGGGGGTCTAAAGGTCCACAAATGTTGCTCTTTAAGTATATAAATATGGCACCATTTAACCTAAAGAGAATCTTTTTTATGAGCCAAATCCCATAGGTATTTACCTATGGCAGTTTTATTCCATTCTTCCATTCTCTAAATCCCCAATCCACCTTCATTTTTTGGCAAACATACCTCCTTGCAAGCTACCTTTGCTCCAGTACAATTCCCATCACGACCCTGCCAAATAAAGGCTCTGATTTTCTTCTCTATTTGACTGATAATTCTCTTAGGTAGTATAAAAATAGAGCTCCAATACACTTGCATACTGCACAAAATTGATATAGCTAGTTGCAACCTGCCTGCATATGAGAGAAACTTGGTTGTCCAACTTGTTATTTTCTTAGTGATTCTTTCTCCTAGAACTTTACAGTCTTTATAATGTAGTTTAGTTGAAATGAGAAGTACACCAAGGTATGTCACTGAAAATTTACCAACTTGGATTCCCATAATTCCAGCCAGGTTCTCTCAATCATTGATGTGCTTACCCTAGCAATAAAAATGGAACTTTTAGTCAAGTTTGGAGACAAACTAGGGGTAGGTTTGACACTCTTTTTTTGCCTCTTTTTTTTTCAGTTTTAAAAATTGAAAAAAAGGAGCGTTTGGTAACCTTTTTTTTTTCAATTTAAAAAACCAGTTTTTAAACTGAAGAGTAAAAAAAACTCCAAAAACTGGTTTTTTTTTTTCTTTTCACTTTTGGTTTTTTTTTAGACCACCACCGCCGGCAGCCACCGCCGGAGACTGCCGGCAGTCACCTCCGGCCGCCGGCCACCACCGCCGGAGACTGCCGGCAGTCACCTCCGGCCGCCGGCCACCACCGCCAGTGACTGCAGGCAGCCACCTCCGGCCGTCGGCCACCACCACCACCACCGTCGACCACCGTTACGCCCCACCACAGCCACCGCAAACCACCAAAAAAAAAAGTCAAAATAAAAGGGTTACCAAACACCAAAAAAAAATCTAAAAAAAAGGGGTTATCAAACACCCACTTGTTTTTATAAAAAAAAAAAATTAAGCTGCTCTTTAAAAACTGAAAACCAAAAAAAAAAAATTTCAGACGAACCCTAGATAATTCCTAAAATTCCTCCATTGCTTGCTTAATCAATTTGATTTTAGATGTATCAGCTTGTCCCAAGATGAATAAGTCATCAACAAAGCTTAAGTGATGTATCTGGAGCTCTTTGCCCCTTGGATGATTGACAAAATCAAGATTAGCATAGTTAGTCAGTTGGCAGGAAAATGCTTCCATTACAATTAAGAAGAGATATGGGAATATGGAATCCCCTTGCCTTAATTCCCTTAAGCTTGCAAAGTAGCCATCTGGATTTCCATTAAGGCTGATTGAGAATCTAGCAGTTGAGATGCATTGCATGATCCATCCCACAAGCGTGGCTGGGAAATTCATTGTTTCCATAACTATCTTCAGGAATTCCCACCCCACAGTATCATATGCTTTCTATAAATTAATCTTCATTGGACACCTAGTTCTCCCTCCTTCTTTATGGTAGTTTTTCACCAATTCCTGCATTAATTGAATATTATCAGCTATGGTTCTATTGGCCACAAAGGTTGATTGGTTGCCACTGATTAGGTCAGGCAACACCCTCTTGGTTCTAGCACATAAGACCTTGGAAACACACTTGTAGATAACATTACAACATGTTATTGGCCTGAAGTCCTTCATAGAATTATGATGTAGAGTTTTTGGTATGAGTGATGTGGAGTTTACGGTAGTTTGAGTTAGTTATGTGTCATCATGATTATTTTCATCTGAGTTTAAAATGTAAAATCTCAAAGGTTAAAGTGACAAATATCTTTAATATTTACTTTATCAATATCATTATCTTATTATCAAGTAAAAAATAAATAAACTGTGTTCAATCATTTTTCAAAGTAAAAATACCAGTTATCCTTAAAATGCTCATTTTCAAGAGAGAGAGAGAGAGAGAGAGAGGGTAACTTCAAACTTCCTAAACAATAACCGCCTGTTAGGCAAGAACATTATGTTGATATAGGCAATATTTAGGAAATATAATTAAGAACCGGTTAAATTGCGGAACCTTTGGATAAGTTGGACGATGTGCAATCAAAGTAGGAATAGTTTTGGTTGAATGATTTTGGCAATCTACAAAGAAGATTTCTTGTTTTGCTAACGTTGTATCACACGAAAGGTCAGTTTGAGAGTATTTAAGATTTTACTGGGCAATTATATCCAACAATTGAAAAAAAGTGTTTAGATGCTTGTATCAAAATGTTTGCGATCAAACATATCAATTATTCACTTTTGCAGTTTTTTTTGAGAATCTAAAATGCAACAAGTAAATCAGGAATCCTAGTCTGTCTATCAAATTTTAATCAAGCCATTTGATAGTATTACAACATGTTTGAAATTTATTCTGAGAAGTCAAATTTTATTTAATCCGGATCAAATCAGGTTTTTAAGTGTGATTAAATTAGCTTTCAAAAGATATAAAAATGATTAAATCATGATCCAAGAAAGTAAGGATTATAAAGTAATTACTTTTCCATAATCAGTTTTGATCGTTAAGTAAAGAAGTACTAGAATATACATATTCATTACAAAGACATTTAACAACTCAAATTATAAAATTTGGTTATTTAGTCATAAAATAACATTGCTTTTTTTTTTCAAACAACAATAATAACTTAAAGCTAATTTTCTCTAGAGAAAATGTGAAGGGAAAGATAATTATATTAGAGAGCATCATAAAACTGAGTACAATGGGACCTTTATATAGACTAGAGAAAACTATCCTATCAGAAACAGAAAAGAAAATTCTATATAAGTTATGAGAACTACAGAATATTCTAGACATAGGACAATAGCGATAAGGTAATTTCTATATTAAGATATATCATCTAACATCTCCCCTCAAACTCAAGTTGGTAGAGAATGAACAAGCTTTAGTTTGGATGTTAAGTCTGGAGCGGTGTCATGTTACTAGCTAGTTGCACTATGTCATATCCAAGTTGAGATAAATTTCATGTGTAGAGTTTGACGATGCAAGAATAGAGTAGGAGTCCCAAGGCGAAGTCCGACAACCATAAAGTCTCGGGGTGATGTCCGACGACTAAGAACAAGGCAAGAGTCCCAAAACAAAATCTGCAAACTAAGAACAGAGCAGGAGTCCCGAGGCGAGGTTCGGCAACCATAAAGGTCGCAGGGTGAGTTCCAGCGAATACAAACAAAGCAGGAGTCAGACCAAGACAAAAGCAGGATCCATTGCAGGAACCGAATGAGAGCATGCTGGCATGGTCAATGGAGGAAATGAAATCTTATGGGTGTGTAGGATTAAAATTTGGGCTAAAGGAAATTGACAGAGGCAACTAAAGAAGGAAACAAATTTTTTTTTTTTGTGCGTGTGTGTGTGTGTGTTTTTTTTTTTGCGAGAAAGAGATAAGCTATAGTTGATGAACAGTAAAAGTGGGTGGTGACGAGGGTTTCAGCATAAGCAAAGATCGCTATATAGAAAGGGCAGGAAAGAAAGACCAAAATCCTGAACTCAAGAAGAAAAGAAGAGCACGAAAAGAAACAAAAGCACTTGAGTTGGTCGGGCGAACAACAGAAGGCCGTCTGTCGGAGTTTGCAAAAATAGTTGAAAGACTCTTAAACCAGCAAATCGTATGTCTTTAATAGCATGATAGAAAAGGTGAAGGGAAAGATAATTATATTAGAGGACATCATAAAACTGAGTACAATAAGATTTTTATATAAGTAAGAAAAAATTATCCTACCAGAAACTGAATAGAGAATCTTACATATGTTATGAAAACTATAGAATGTTCTTGACATATGACAATAGCGATAATGTAATTTTTATATTAATATATATTATCTAACATTCTCTAAAATATCTTGAAAGTAATTTTAAATAGTAATAAAGATTTGATCAGAAATCCTCAAAGCTTGCAAAAATGTATCGATCATGCATTTTTTTTTTGGTTAGACCACCCGGTATCCGGACACCACATCGGGAGCCGACTAATCCGGGTTCGAGCCGGGTAGGACCACATGGGCGGCAAAGCTCTCCCTACCAAGTTTTAACACAGCTGCATTCCCAGGGTTCGAACCCGAGACCTCTGGTTAAGTTAGGACAACCCCTTACCAGCTGACCTACACGCTTGGTGGTATACATCGATCATGCATGTGAAAGTGCTTTTCCACCTAATGAGTTGTGAGAGTTAACACTTCATATTCAGCGGCCAAAAATTTTGTTGGAATTTGTATTTTAATAAAAATTATTATTTTCATTTTGGTCAAAGTTAGACAGAAATGAGTTTGGGCTAAGTATTTTATGGCCATTTACTTCATATGAGCGTTAGGTATCTATATGGCTGTAAATATATTAAGTATTATTTTACCAAAGCATTAGAATGATGTTAATATGTTTTGTTTACTCCTTTGACCATAACTGTCTCATGATATGATCTTTCATTATCATAATAATAGCTCTTACTATATATTGTGACCACAAAAAGCCTAATAAGAAGACGACTTTCAGTAGACAATCTCTTGTATTTTTTCAACTCATATGCACAAGGCTAGGTCCAAGCATAAGTCCAGCTAGTTTTAGAACTTGAATACTTTTTGTCAGCTTTCATATTTCGTTGAATGTTTGGGCGTCCTCTCTTATGCACACCCCGCATTGCTGCGATTAAAAAATATGAATAAAGTGTTTTGTTAGCTTAAAACAATGATAGCGGTATGCATTTTTTTTTGGGCAAGAAGGGTAGTGTGTGAAACTTCTGTTTCTTTAGTTGTGCAAACTAAGAGAAGTTACAGCAAGTGTATAAAAACTGAACTGTTGTATCCTGGAGGCGGCGTGCCGAGGCCAATTGCACGGGTTTATATATTGTAAGGGTGCGAACCGTCTTAAAGAGAACGACCTAATCCGCGCCTCAACCTAACTAGCTGAAAAATACTTATTTGCATGTCGTTCAAGTTAGATATTTCATACTAAGCATAATACTCTGTTTGGTTCGTAAGAATATCATCGTATTATCAAAGAGACCTTGACGTAAATATACTTTTCACACCCCTTGGTAAGGGAAGTAATGGTTCACGTATATTTTTGTTACTTCAATATTTATGAGCTTACTAACAAAGAAAAGTTATTTTGTTTGAATTATTTCCAAAAAATTGTGGACTACATTAGCTTAGACTAAAACACGAGAACTGGGATTCCATTTTCCAGGAAAAGCCATGAACAGCAGCCGAAATGTAGGAAAACCCCAAAAGAAAAAGAAACTGAAGAGGCCAATGAAAACACATGTACACGAGACGACAACTAGTTGGTACAGCTTCGACCTTCCAGCTACTTGCAGTGGACATTTCTTGGTCCAAGCCGACAAACTTTGGCCGGCCGGTTGTTGCGTTTGAACCCCTTTTTCCTTTTTCTGGGTGGGTTGTTGGCTTTTACCATCCTTTTCTGATGATTATGAACACAAAACAAAGCCACAGACCCGAAACCATAAACAAACTGAGGAATTTTTACTTATTAAAAAGAAAAGTATAGTTACACTCGATCATGCGACAGAAGCAGAAGAAAAGAAAATTTGAGTAGCTATATTTTAAGGAACATTGGAAGGTAGGTCAGCTTCTCTCCTAACAACAGGAAGCCCTTTCCACTCAAGAATGTTAAGATTGTGATATACACAGAGACCATTTTCTTTTATTTTGTCATTTCTCTAGCCGGCCGGCCGGCTCACAGCTTCTTGACCAAAAGATCTACACCATTCCCAGGCTCTATGACCAGATTCAGAGCAGGCTTGTGAACGTAGTTGGGGGAGAGGGAGAAAGAGAAGTTGGCCACGATGAGGGAGACGAGTATTTTGAGCTCCACCTGGGCCAAGTTCTGCCCAAGGCAAACCCTGGGTCCGACCCCGAAAGGCATGTACAAGTGTGGAAGCTTGCAGGCACCTGTGATCCCATTTGCAAACCTGCCTGGGTTGAACTTGTATGAATCTTGTCCCCATATTTCAGGGTCAGTGTGCAATGTTGTCACCAAGGTCCAAACATTGACACCCTTTGGAACGTTGATTTCTCCGAACTTCATGTCCTTGAAGGCCTCCCTTGAGACCACTGCTACCGGTGGGTATAACCGCAGCGATTCATTAATCACCATTGTTAGCTGCAAAATGGAAATTGAAACCATTAATTTTTGTTACGCAGACTAGTGGTGTAAAGTGCATAGCTCTGTTACATCGCGAGACAAAAAATCTAATGTGAGACCTTCGAGCAGTTTTTTACTACGTTAGCACCGTACCTGTTTCATTTTGCGAACCATATCCGCATCTGGGATATTACCCTTGCAAACTTCAAGAGCCTCGGCACGAACGCGATCTTGCCATTCTGGATTCGAAGCCAATAACATGAGGCACCATACAGCTGAAACTGCGGTGGTCTCGTACCCGGCTAAGTAGATGTTCTTGCAGTTATCAACGATGAAACTGTCAATTGTCTCTTGGCTGAAGTTGCCACTTTTAGCACCTTCAAGAACCATTTGCAATAGATCCTTTTCGTACCCAACTTCATTTCTCTCCTTCACCACCTGTAGGATGAGCGTTCGGATCTCCTTTTCTAGTGCCCACTGTTCCCTATTGCTCTTAGTAGGAAGAAGCCTATAGCAAAAAAATAATCAAATTTTCATTAGATCTTAGCCATAGAAAGAAAAGTTGCCAATTTCACTAGTCTATATTTGAAGATATAGGAAAATCATACCTCATGCCAGGAATTCCAGTGGCCAAAATTTTCTTGGAGGACTCTTCTTGAAGAGCTCTAAGCTTCAAGAAAATCTCTTCACCCTTGGAAAAGTTGCTGCCAAAACAAGCTCTGGATATAACATCTCCAGAGAAGCTTCTCATGTGCTGGTCGATTTTAATTTCTGCAATCCCACCTTGACTCTCAACTATGCTTTTCCATGAGTTGATCAATGTAACAGTAGACTCCTGAATTAGGTTGTACATTCCCTACACACAAATCAAAGCACAAAATGTTAGATTATCAACTGCTCTAACAAATCATGAAGTAAATGTGAAACAAACATCAAAAGCAAGCACAGACTTTACAAACTAAAAACAAAAATGAAGGGGTGACAACCAATTATAAGCATACCTTAACTTTATCCATGTACAATTCAGGTGCAAGGATTTTCCTCTGATGAGCCCAGTAAGCGCCATTGGAGGTAAGAATGCCCTGGCCAAGCAAAGCGCCGCGCTCTTTGGCTTGGTACGAAGGCTTTCCCAAGTCTAAGGACGTGCACGTGGTTATCTCGCGCACCATGTCAGGCTCGGTCACATGTAGTATTTGCGTGTTGCCAAGTGCAAACATAAAGACATCACCTGTATAAAAGCAAAGCACCTAATATTACACGAGATTCTAAAGCTCGGAACTCCGCATCTACGAGTAAATAAAGCTTTGCATGATTGTATCAGATGCATATGTATGTTACGTACCATATTGCTTCCTCCACGGATCGAAGAAGGGGAGAAGAGCCGAGCCGCAATTGTGGGAACCCGGGGCTTCGGTCGTAGCAGCCTTGGATACAGCATCTCGGGACCTCTTGATCTCCAAAATGTTTCCAAGAAGAAATTTTGGTGAGGGGCCGCTAATACCTTGTTTCTTTAGCGAGGACCGGAGCCTGTTGGGTGTCACCACAAGGGCATGGTAAAGCCGAGCTAAAATTCCCAGGAAACCAATGGCAGCAAGGGACATGAAAACCTTAAGCAGAACGTGAACCTCCATGGCCGCCGGTGATCTCCCTTAAAGACTGAATGTATGTTCAGATTTATGAGGGAGTTTGCCTTGTTCATCTGCCTAACTGTAAGTTCCTTATATAGCAATCTTGTAGGGGTAATTCTGTCATCTTTGTAAGGAATCTACAGCTTGAAGTCAACTTAGATTAGAATGACCAATAAACAGTGTTTTCCACATGGTTGGCTATTTTAGGCACACACTCTGTCCCTCTCAGTATTTTATATTTTTATGCCATCAAATTCTACATGTGCCACACAACTTATTTTATGTGCTTCAGAAAAATAAGTTGATTCTTTTTTTTTTTTTTCCCCCTTATCTTCCTTGTTGACTTTCTAGTTACTTTGAAGTTTGAAAGCATGGAAAGATGGTCTTACTCGGTGTCCATTATGAGACAGGAATTGTTCGATTTTAAAGAAAAACACACCGGTTTGAAATTTTCTCTCACAATTTGAGGAGAAGAAGAGAAGTATTCACTATTTATAAAACGCTTGTATATTTGAAATTTAAACCTACAGAAAGGAGCTGTGTCAAGGCTGTAGTTAAGAAAATTAGTTACCAAAAAATATATGTTTAGTACAAAAAATATGTGACAAATCATTTCAACCTTGTTGGCCATAATTTTGTTCCTCATCTTTACTGATTTCTTGTAGATTTAATAGATTATTTGCTATTATGGGTTACATGAGTCACGTAAACATCAATTCAAAAAGTCAAATAAGATGACATAAATCTTATACAAAAGTTGAACACTGATAAAGAAAACAACAATAATTCTCAATCTAATAAAGACGGGTGCTAAACTAAATCAAATTCGTTACGCTAATTTTCAAAAGTATGGCATTCCAAATTAAATACGTCTTTTACTACAGATTTTGGTTTTCCTTTAGAAAATAAGATCTCTATCACAAGACTTCTGTATCTCTGTGAATCCTTATAAAAGGAATTGTACGTGTTGTTTTTCTAACAATGAAGAGAAGTTATTTTCGCATTTCAAACTCATGACCTCCGTATCGTATTACAGTCCATTTTCACATCAAATCTCGCGTCCAATAAGTTGCAGTATTTTTGTACTTTTTTTTATCTGGGTGAAGAGTCTTCTTGGGCTAAATGATGTTATTGTCACGTCATTTTGCATATTTAACGTTTTAGACTTTCAACTTTACTCTTAAAAGTTATTTTCAAATAACTTCGCATGTATATATATATATATATATATATATATATATATATATGAAATAAAAGGACAAGACTATCATAAAAAGAAGTAAGACGGCAATGAATCACATGATTTTAGGTTTGTTTGAAATCAGCTCCAATTTTGGTTTTCTATTTGCACAAAAAAAATCAAAATTAGTTTAATTTTTATTTTTTACAAAAGCAAATGGGTGTTTGATTACCCAATGTTTATTTTGAGTTTTTTTTCTTTGGTGGTGGTTGCGGTGGCGACAGTAGGATGTGGCAGTGGCCGGCCTGTGGTGGCTGGCGGCGGACAGTGGCTGTAGCGGTGGAGGGTGTGGGGATGGTGGTCTCAAAATAAAAATCAAAACTCAAAACTCTGAAATGAGAGTTTTCAAAAATAATTTTGTTGTAGAAACTGATTTTCAAAACTGAAGAAAAGTAAAACGAAAACTGTATGTGAAATATGTTTTTTCTCTAATTTATAAAATTTTAAAAAAACCTGAAAATAGAATGATTTTCAAACATGACCTTAGAAAACAATTCCATGTTGCAGCATTTTAGAGCAAGGAAGATATGATCCACAGTTCCAAAGCAAAAATTGATCGGGAAAGTGTAAAGGAATTGGTCAACATAAACGAGCCAGCGAATCTGCAGTGGCCATACTGCACAGCCCATGCGTTAGCAGTCTGAATGATGGAGTCTGTCATGATCTGCTGCAGATTTTTTGAGGGTTTTTGTGTTGTTGGGTGAAATGGTCAAGTCTTCTGAGGCTGTGTGGAAATTAGTAAAGTATTGACGTGCATTCTGGGACAGAGAAATCAACAAAGTTGGCTGGCTGAGCAGAACTACATACACAGTACGTACTTGGTAAGTTGGTGCACAGATACACCTAGCTAGCTACCAAAACAGATGGTCCAAGCCCACCTTATTTGGTCTTAGAAAGCTCCCCGTCTTGATGGAAATGTGCTCCTCAGGAAGGGTTCGAGACGGCGGACAGTGACCGCCAGAATTAAAGTAGTTGGGCTCCAGTATGACCATCAGGGTCCTATCTTTGGGTTGAGAAACTGCGCGGCAACGGGTAATGGGTGGAAGAAATAGAAGATGCTTTGAAGGTTAACATCAAGGATCTTGTTCCAAGTTTACATCGAAGACGGGTCATATAAATTAAAATCCTAGTTGTAATTTTAAAAAATGTTCAGTCAGACTTGATATTTTCATAATATATTGAGGTTCTTGTTACCTCTGCCGGCAAGTAAACAGAATCGAGTAAGGCAAAGTAATGGGAAGAACGTTACTACATACTCGATGTTATATGTAGCATAGAACTCTGTATCACCATTTCTTAGAAGGTAATTAGTACCAAGTCAGTGTTCTATTATCCATATTCACTTTCAAAATCACGAAAAAAAAACTCAATAATGATCTAGGATTACAATTTGTGTATAAGTATATATTAGGGATGCGGATGAGATGGGAGTTGTGACGAGGTGCGGGGTGAGGGTTATGTCATACTGGATTAACAATTTTGATTTAAATATTCTTTCGCGAGTGGGTGTATCGAGTTGAAATACATTCTAATTCTATTCCTTTTCGGTCCCAAAATTGCTTTAAACATTTGTAGTTGCACGTAAGATAAGGTATAATACTGCAAATAAATCCTACGGGTGTATAGAAGCTGCATAAGGATACCAAGTTTTCCGCTTAATATAGAGTGTAATAGTTAAGATTAATGCGAATTGTAGCCTGGACAATTAATGACTAACCTCAGATATTTTGTTGTTGGTCAAATGTGACTGCTTATTAACTTTGTTTGTTGGCGTCAAAAAATAAGAATAAAGACTAAAAACTGGAAAAAAAAAATAATATAGGCCTTTTAAAGTAATAGCAAGACTTAAGTGGCGGTCAGGCATAGATGAACCTAGGAAGATACGTGTATATGATCTTTTATCGAGAATGTCTATTTTTCACCATTATATATTTGTTCAGACTTTATTTGTCGTTACTAACTATAATCAGTGTCTCAATTATACTTTTAAGTGATGAATGATGGCACGCATAAGCATATTATCTTGTGAAAATATTTAACATATCCTACCAATATTCAAATGTGTATGTGAGAGAGAGAGAGAGAGAGTAACAACCACGCCTCCAAAAGGCTCCCCACCCCCCCCCCCCCCCCCCCAACACAACCAAAATTCATCAAGTTTTGTTATCTATTTCTACATGTGCTTTTTCACATTTCGTTTGTGATAATTAATATAATGAATTGTCTCAATCATACTTTTTAGTAACGAATCATGGCACAAACATGCATTATATAGTGTGAAAATATATAAGCGTTCTCTATTTTCGTCTGAATGAATAAGACAAAGAGCATTATATAGAGCGGGAAAAAAGAAAAAAAACACCATAAGTCGTAATTTGTAACTAGAGGGAACTGAATACTAGGGGACACCATGACTTGAATTTGCATTCTCAGCTAGAAAAGTCCAAGAGCATGATAGGTTATGATGATGGCCTGACTAAAATGATTTTCTTGGTCAAGAAAGACTCCTCAATGGGGCTGCTTTTTCGAATCCGAAATTGATTGCAGGGACACTAATGGCGACGCACCATTTCAAACCCATTTGTTAGTGGGAAACAATGGGGCATTGACTTTGCGGGTAATAATATATCAACTTTTATCAGCAAATTGTAGTAGATCAGTAAGTGTTTGGTACACAAAGGCATTGTTACGGTCCAAGATGCTGTAACTTGAACTGTATTAACTTCATCCAGAGGGTTATGGCATTATGGTAAAAATGTAAAATCAGGATTGCGCTTACGAAGACTTTAACGTAAGAGGGTCGATTAAACTATTTAGGTTTTGAGATTTTCAAAATTTTGCGCAACTTGGTGAAGATTATTGTGTGACATTAAGGTAGGGGTTACATACATAATATCCGCTTATGGTAAACTTTATATTGTTAAAGGACACGAGGTTGATAAAGGTCGTCAAACTAGAATTTTTTTTTGCCGAATTTGTAGTATCGATAATTTAAGAATGTGTTGTTTGTGTAAGGTCTTTTTCTATTGGGTTAATCACATTTACAAATTATTGAATCCTTAGCTGCTCATCTATATCTATACTACTTATAAATTATTGAATCCTTACAAATTATTGAATAGATGTAAATTATTTTTTAGACAAAACTACACTTATAATTTTTTTTAATGCCGTGATTGACCTTGGTTGTAATTATTCATTAAGAAATGTCATGGCCCACGAAAAACTCTTCATCTCTCCATGCTAGATGCGTGGTTTCTCTCTCAAAGTTAATTGTCAAATGTTAAAATGCTAGATGCTTGGGTAATATCTCCAAAATTAATTGAGACTTTTAAGCCAACCATTCAACTTCTTTAACACTAAGAATGTATCATTTGATTTAATTGATTTGATTCTGTCATTCAATTGTAAATTTTAATTACACTTAAATTCAACCTCTTTTATATATTTTACATCTCAAAAATAAATGATTATAATATCAAGCAATCCCCTTTTCCTTCGCATTCCATCTTATTCTCTTAACTGTAACAAAATTCTGTTGAGTGAATATTGTTCTCCACCACATCAATTCGGACATGATTAAATGGGCTTACCACCATACAACGATTCTCTTAAAATTTTCTTCAGGCCTCTCATCTAAACTCTGCTGCTGCAATTTGCACAGCCACTGAATATGCAAAATAGTTGTACAAGGTATTGCAATATTATGATTACAAAGAGAAACAAAAGTAATTTTGACCAAAAAAATAAAACTACTTGCTACATTCCACTTCAAGGAAAGAGTGATGAGCCTTAAAAAAAATTCTTATTTTATTTTCTAATGGATATAGTAACATCCTCATAAATACACAATGATGATCTTATGATCAAAACCACATTAGCGTAAGAATTATAGCAATCATAAAGGCTTTTAACTTGTGACTATAAAAGAACTTTAACTAATCGTTTGAGTGTGAATATATGGCAGTCATTTACCAATAGACAAGACAAATACGTCTTAATTTAAACTTGAAAAACTTACACTAATAAAAAGACTATCATCTTCATTTGACAATCTCTAAAAGTAAAACAAGGTTAACAAATATTTTTGTCATAATTCATATAACTTTGAAAGTTTTGAGCTGAATACCTATGGATCATAGAGAATTAGCAACACTATATCAGTGTTAATCTTTATAGAGAAATGAGGACTCACCCTGTTCCAAGTAAATCAAGTGAGACCATCTTTAAATTAAGCCTTAGACCTCATTTTCTTGATTCCTAAAGCAATTAAAGGCACTAAAAAGTACACCAAGTTTACCCTAGATTGTGTTCGTAGGTTTAAGCATTTTATCCGTTGTAAAGGCAGTAAACAGAAAATACGCGATGAATATGCAAGGTTTTGTATTATCATAATTTTTGTTATAATTGAGCATTAAGCTTAATTTTAAGGTAGGAAAGTTGTATGTCGCACACCCTAGCTTTGACAACTTAGTTTGATTGAGCAAAAGTGGTGGAGTATCTACCGCTTTTGCTCCAAAGAATAGAGACATATATTCTTTTTAAAATTAGTATATGCCCGTATGAATTTTACGACGTCGCCTAAAAGTGAGCATCATAATTTTCATTTAATGAATCTCTTTCTTAATCTAACCATAAAAGTATCGCACTCGCACAAATGGTGAGTGATGCATCCAATCTACGTATTTGAGTACACAAATTTTCTCAAAAGAATGTAGTGAAAGAAAATTCGACCTGGTAATAACCTAATGAGAGTTTGATGAGATTAAAATATTTTTTGCATTGTGATGAAATAAGTAAAATAAATTATTTTTTTGTCTAACTTAGAGCAACACTTAATATAATGAGAATCCACGAGTAATGGTAGATATATTTTTTCTTAACGTGCTTTATATAATTAGAATGCTTGGTGAGATAGTATGATAAATATAATGGATATAGTTAACTACTTACATTAGTTACATAATATGGATATAGTTAACTACTTACATTAGTTACATAATATGGTAATTATAATTAGATGTTCCGGTGTTAGTTCGTAAGTGGTTCTTGTACTCTGGTTAATCTTTTTGGCTCATATCTCGCTATTTTATAAATCAGTACTCATGCGAATTCGGATTCACGCGATTTCACTTTTGTTGAGCTCGTCCATTCGTTCTCTTCAATTTGAGTCTAATATCGAGTATTTTCATATATTGTCAAGCCATCGTTCTTGAAATTCAAAGTTTTGATGTTTTGTGGCTTCTGGCCTTTGAGATATTTTGATGTCCATTGGACCTCTTTGAATTGAACCGATATTTAGAACATTCACTTGTTTAGGTTAGCGTGATGCCATGACATGATATGGCAATTACTATCAGTATGCAACTTTGAAATTAAAGCCTTTGTGTGCTTAGATTAACGCGCTTTATAGTCACGCATGACGTGATTGTATCGTATTTGATTATTAATTCAATTATTCGAATGTGTTTCACTTGATTTTGACTTTGATTTGACCTTTGATGGGTTAGATATCCCAAAGTGAGATTATTTGTCGTGCTAAGATTATCTATCGTCTTTATAATTTTGTTTTCATATTTTTTGTTTGGAATTAGTTGTATATTATTGGATACCTGTATTGTATTTCGGGGGGGGGGGGGGGGTGTGTGATCCTTACTGGGCTTTGTGCTCACCTCCCCTTCTCTTCTAATTTTAGATAATTAAGATAAGATGACGGTGGATGAGTTACCTATAAGCACAAGCTTAGAGTTGTTCTTTAATTTTATACTCTTTTTAGTGACTTAAAAATAAGAGATATGTAATAATTTTGATAAGCGACTTTTGAGACCCCCAAAGTTTGGGAGGTGACTATTGTTATTTGATTTCTTTTACAATTATTAGACTTTTATGATAAATAAGAATGCTTTTGATTTGGAATATGTTTGAAGCTCTGATTATCTCTTTTGAGGTTATGTTTTTGTAAAATATTTTTATTATATATTTCTCGCAGGCAAGAATATTTTGAAATAATATGTGAAGGTCCGCCTCCAGGTCGGACTCGTGACACCAGATCTATAATTGATTTGGACAATGAAGCATGGGTTGATGTGTATCCATCTTGGATAGGAGGAGGCGGTGATATTTGGCGAGGCGATAGTGGCTCACGATATAGTGGCGCTAGCTGTGGGGGTGGCACTAGAGGTTCTGATAATGGTGATTGGGGGGGCTGAAGGGTTCGAATAGTGGCAGTTGAGGTGGCAACGGTTTGAATGGTGGGTGTTAGGGGAGATGACTGTTTGGACTAAAGGTGATGGGGTTGTTGGTGCCTCGCATTTGAGTGATGGTTGAATTGGTGGTGTTTACGAGTATGGGTCTTTTGGTGTAAGTGGAGTGGTGGTGGCTTGGTATGGTGGTGGCGGCATGGGTTCTTTTTATTTGGAATAAATTGGGTTTGGACATTGATATTGGTAGGGGGCTTGAGGATTATGGGCCGCTGATGTGGTAGTGACATTAGTGTTGCATGTATAGTGGGAGTGGCGGTGATGGGTGGCAGTGATGTTTTCATAAGGGGTATCATTGTGGTGGTGTTTTTGTATGGTGATGACGAAATAGAGGACGATGACGGATTCACAAATGGGTTTGATGGTGAAGTAGAGCACAAACCACCAAATGGTTGATAAAATTATGCTTACTTATGTTTCCGCTTGAATGTTGTCACATTTAGACTTATTTTTTATGTAATGTTGGACAGTAAGCAGTGTTTTGTTGTAAGATTTAACCTTTCACCCAAAAAAACATGAAACGGTCATGGTGTGGTGGCGTCAGAATCCTTAGGATCTTGAGCGTGGCGGCAACCAACTTGAGGTATGTGATGTGGCAGTAGCTATCTTGAGGTTGGTGATGGCGAATCGGCAATGTTGCGGTGGTCGGAGATAAAAGAAAAGAAATGGAGGGAAATAGGGAAATAAGAGGGTACAATGACGAATATACAACTGACTAAAGGCAATTAACGGGACAACGTCATGGACAGATTGACGGAATGACGCGATTGAAATATATTTAAGAATTTAGTGATCACTTTGACACCGATTGATGTCTATTGATCAAAGTTAAATTTGTCTAATAATACAGTGGTTGACTAAGCAGTTAACTCTAATATTAATGACGAAAGATAGTCACCGAAAAGATTTGTCGTTATTGCTAAAAATTTATGATAGTGATCCTTTGTTGTTAAAACGTATGTAATGATATTTTTCTGTTCCAATTGAGGTGTTCTATGCCAAATGATCATGATCCCATTGTTCATCATTAAAATTGACACACTGCAACCTTTTGTCTTTCTTTCACTAAATTCAACCATGATGACGATGACAGTTTAAATGTAAAGATATCTCTTTTTGACGGGCGATGCCACATATATTAAGTGTCATGATGAGCACAATATTTGGAGAGAAGAAAAAGTCTACCGTGACCAAAAAAATTTAGATTCATATTTGCAGCAATGAGGTCTTATTTATTCAAGAAGAGTGTGAATTAGGCCAATAGGAAAAACTTCTAGAAAATTGTAGATGCGTTAGGCTAAATCCAAACTCCGTTTGACAACATCCACACTCATTGGTTGCTAAGAGGTGTTTTACTGTCGCCTTTTCTTCGTTTAGTGACAGTCGGGCATGAGGTTAGATATATAAAAAAAAAAAGTGTAGCACACCCTTCTTGATAATTGAAGATATTAATGAAAAAAAGTAAACAAGAAAAACTCGAAAGTTCCGCTCTAAAAGTAAAACCTATCATCATAGTTGAAAATTTCAACTGACTTGATTTAAAACATGAAATCTAATGTCAAAATCATCTGGTGTACAGTGCGTAGGAATGCTAGAACTTTATATGTCGCTAAATATATTTTTCGAATAACAAAAATGGCGTAGTTAAATTTTCTTATCAGTGGCAAAATACTCATGGTGACATTTCGAAACATGGGATTGTGGGCTCGAGACTTTATTCAGTAGTTCTCGGATTTGGTCTTCATGACCGTTGGAGTTTGGGCTTTTCTAAAGAGACCCACTTCGCTTATTTGTAAACCATTTACCTCTTTGAACATTTGGAAACTTTTGGTTGTTATATATACGGGAGTTGCATAATGATAGTTAGGATCATCTTTATAACGATAATCAACAATTATTAAATATTTTGATGATTTTATTTTAGTAACATTAAGAAAGTATTATTAAGAATTTATCGTTGAAAGTATAAGTAAAAATGTCACTAAATACATTTACCGATAAATACAGAGAATTGTAACTATCTTCTTACAACCAGGGTAACAGCCAAAATTTTTCCTTATTATTATCTCACTTTTCACCTCTTCTAACTTAACTTTTTCATTTTCTAAAAACCTTGGACCAGTTAGGGGCACCAAAAACGGTGTTGCGCATGAATAAGCGAGGCGTTTGATATTTATTGATGACTTTATAATTTGGATGGAAGAGTAGCATTAACCTTTGCATCAAAACATTGGTTTTGAAGGGGCAAATTAACCTAGGACAAAGCTTTCAGTGGCTTGAACTTAGACAATTTTTTAGATCTTTCCTATCTGTTATTCTGCACTATTATTTTCAGATCCGTACTCATTTGTTTTTGAAAAAAATGTAAAAGATTATTTCCAACATGTCACTAAAGCCCGTTACGATACTTGGAGAGTTTTCGTACATTTATTTAATGATAATGGCGATAACTAATGCAATGCAAAAGGGTGGATTAGAGGAACATCGGAGAGCAAAGTCATGGAAAGCCCACAAAAAAAAATATTATAAAGGCGTACATTTGAAAAATAAAGGGCACATGTATTTCCTCAACCTGAAGAACAAATGATGCTGATATGGTGAATTAAGGCCGACCAGTTAGACTAATGAGTTAAGATTGCCTAATTGGGTATAAAATACGGTATGATCCGTAATCAATGGTTTGGGCTATCTAAAATCGTTGAATATAACATAAAATAATATCTTGTCTCCACTAGTCTCTCCTTTTGTCACATTAGTTTCTTTTGATCCGACGTTGTCAAACGGTCAAAACTATGTAAGGTACATTAGAAATGAAAATAATTCCCACAGAAATAGTGTGGGGACTGTCATATGTAAGCGAAAAATCGGGACATATTGGCTAAGCCGCTAAGGGATTGACTCGAATGTTTGAGCTTGAACGAGGTCCTGTAATCAATTTCTCATAATCAGTTCGTAAATCATAGTAATTATTAACTCTATTACTTTCTTTTCTTCTTTCATTAAGAAGAGATGAATTTGTGCTCGAAACGTTTGGATTGATACTTTTACAAAATCTTTCAAGTTCCCCCTCTTTCTGAGTATAAAATTTTTGGTTAAGGTCAAGTACTTCAGATTAATCCAATCGATGCACCGTTTATGAAATTTTAGCATCTACCTTTTTTAAAAAAATAATTTTATCCTATATGATATGACTCAGGTATCAAAAAAATATAATTTCAAAGTTGAATATAGTACCTAAGCAACCTAGTTTTCAAAAGTTCAACCTATTAGGAGATTTGTTCTTCTGAATTTCTTTAAATCACAATATAACATTAGGAGTACACCCACGTCCTTTAAAATATGTAAGATGGTATTTGAAGAAGCAATTCGCACTTTATTTCCTTTTTTAAATTGATACTCGTAACAAATTTTCATATCGTTCTCTTCTTCTGTGCTTTGGGCAAAAGAAATTCATCCATGAATTCAGAATTTTGACCATAAAATGAATAAAAACCCTGAGTAAATCAGCCTTTTCAATTTTGCATTCTAAAAATTGAGTCCTTAATAATGTGACATACTGTGACCCAAATACTCTTAAAAAATAGAATTTGTTGATTTCGAAGGCATAAACCAGAATGTGCAATCTCTTTTAGTCAAAATTTAAAATTCTGGCAAGAATAACACTACTCTTCAAACCTTACACATAATAAATGAGATGCATTCAACTTGATAAATTCTCCAAAGAATCCACAAAACGACATTAACGATGTCACCAATAAAAACTCACAAACATTCAAAAGACTTTGTTACACTTTTTTAAGTTTTCATCAGATTCTTCAGATAGTCGAGAGTTAAGAATATAACTTTAGAATTTTTATCTATTCAAACTTAAATAGTCTTATTAACATTTTTTTTTACCTTTAAAATGTGTATGTCGAAAAACATCCGCATTTCAAGTACTAGAACATTAAACATAAAACTTTACCTTATCCAAGCACCAAAAAATTGTCAAGACTTCGAGCCCGAGAGTTGAACTTCAACGGGAGCTAAAAATCTCGAAGTTTGAGAATTAACCAGTTCACGGGAGCTCAAAATTTGAGAATTAACCGCACCGTAAAGTATAAATTGATTCATATTCAATTGCCCTATCCTCACTTAGGGTTTAACAGTGGCTAACCAGAAAGAAGAAGAAGAAGAAGAAGAAGAAGAGAGCTCGAAAGAAGAGCAAAAGAAATGGAAGGAGTGGCGGAGGGGCTGTGGGAGCTGGCGGACTACCACGAGAAGAAGGGGCAGGTGGGAAAGGCCGTCAAGTGCCTGGAGGCCGTATGCCAGAGCACCGTCTCTTTCCTCCCGATCGTCGAGGTCAAGACGCGCCTCCGCATCGCCACCCTTCTCCTCAGGCACTCCCACAACGTCAACCACGCCCGCTCCCACCTCGAACGCGCCGTCAGTACCCCTCACTCTCTCGGTGTGAAGTGTGTGCGTGTGCATTTTGTTCGCGTCACTCACTTCGTTTCTCGCTTTTTGTCTGCTGTCTTTTGCGTATTTCTATAGCAGGCTTTTTGAACGACTAGACATTGACTTTACTAGATGCTGCTTTACTGTAGTCTATGGCCAAAACAGAATTCGAACACGACGCTGACTTTGCTCCTTGTTTTGCCTTTGCTTGACTTGTCAAATGACATTGATGTGTAGATACTATTCGTCTTCAATTCGAATCGACATACTTGAATTTTATCCTAGCAAATTCTAATTAAAATTCGAAGGGGGCAAAAATTGTGGACCGGCGGGGGGTTACTGGAGTTGTAAATATTGGAGTTCAATTAAATGTTTAGATGTTCATATTCTAGCATAGAATTTCGCAAAGGGGACAAAGAATATGAAACGTAGGGAGCATGGCTGTTTATTTCGCAAATGTTTACGTTGATTTCTATGCTTTCCCTGTTTCGTAGGTTATTATGCCCTGATTTACGTGCCTTAGTTACAACACTGTGTATGTGTCGACCGAGGTTCTGCTGCTTTATGGTTTAAGGAGGTGATAGCCTAGTGGTAAAGGCATACCCCTTTTCTGTGCAAGGTCATAGGGTTGAGTCTCATGGGGGGCGCTAAATGAGTGGGTATCTTGGTCTGTGGTAATTTGGGACTGTGGAGCTGTCAGCTGGGTTCATCTACAATATTAACACATAAAAAGTAAAGAACTTGGAACTAGACGAAGCTAGAAAAAGCTGGGCAGATGAACATCTGTAGTTGCCCAAAATAATTTTACTATTGTAGCTTGGTGCTTATGAACGACGTCTTTGGTTGATATTTCCTTTATAATTTTCTGCTTATGGTCTTTGTACCTTGTATTTGGTAAATTGAATGGGCTTGTATATTGGATGCACGTATGTCAAGGACGTCTTTTATCCCTGTGGATAACTCCAGCAAAACAATTGCATAGTATGTAAAACGGGCCTTTTGATGCTGAGGTTCTTTTGGGATTTTATTGATGTGATTTTGTATGCTAAGCTCGTCTATATATGTTGCTTCAATTGCGCTCTGATTTTTGGGGAAATCACGTCTTTGTACTACAATCTAGTGTATATATTTTTATTTAACAAGCATCCTAGTATCTTTCTAATCTTGGAAAGAGAAAGGAGAATCTTTGGTACGTATATAATCACTTATCACCCCTGTTTTCTAGTGCATAACAATATTTACCCTTGTGAATGTGAGTTTTTTTGGCTTTGTTTAAGTTTGGTTTCACACTCGTACTAACCGAACATCTACTTGTTTCAGCAACTGCTTTTAAAGTCTATCCCTTCATGCTTTGAATTGAAGTGCAGAGCATATAGCTTGCTGAGCCAGTGTTACCATCTTGTGGGAGCTATTTCTTCACAAATACAGATTTTAAACAAGGGTTTAGAGCTTACTGCTACATCTGGAGATGGGTACGCACCACTCCGTGTTCTTTGCAAGTTGCTTTAGGAGAGGTATTATATATTGAATTTTTATCTACTAAGAAATGGTGGGGCAAAAGATTCGCAAGGAATGGGCAGACAGGATATCAGGACCGACTCTTTGTGTTCTTAGTACAAAATAAAGTTTCACTGCAATTTTTTTCTGTGCACTTTCAACATAGTTATTGCAATGCCCCTTTTGTCAACAGTTTTAGAGGTTTCAACTTTGTAGATGTCATCTAAGATTTGACACATGACTTATATATGAAAAATGGGGCATTGAGGGACCTAGGTTTTGCATTATGTTACTTGGATACCAATGTACAAGATTATTGGGTTGATTATGTCTCAGCAACTATCTAGGAAGGTTTTAGTGCCTTCAGGTTTCAAAATAAACTAATATCATCTGATCTAGTACTATGAATGATTCTTCACATATTTCAAACTTTTGAGTTCACACCTAACTTTTATGGATTTCCCTACCTTCAGGTTTTCTGGGAAGTTATGGTCATGCAATTTCAATTCACAGCTTGCAAATGCTCTAATTATTGAAGGAGATTATCCGGGTTCGGTTTCTGCTTTGGAACACGGTTACATCTGTGCCACTCAAATGCATTATTTGGAATTACAGGTTTGTCTCATGTAATATATACTCTCCTAGTTATCCAATATAAACTAGTCCAGTGGTGTTGCATCTAAGAGAAAGCAATTAGAGAAGAGTGTCTAATTTCCTTTTTGCACGTAAGGTTTCCATCGGTAGTTGTTGTGCATCTTTCAATTGCTTGAGGCCTACCTGAATCCATGAATTACACGGATGCATACCTGTCATATCTATTGCACCTCAATGTTATGTTTGTCAGCATGATGTTTAGTTCTGGATATTAGCTGTGAATTATACTCTAACTCGGTGTCTTGTTCCGGTTGCTCAGATGTTTTTTGCTACTTCTATATTACACACGCACCTTATGCAATGGGATGATGTTAGTTTGGTTGAGGGAGCTGTCAATAGATGCAATATGGTCTGGGAGTCTATTGAGCCGGATAAAGTAAGTTCAGATCTTTCCTCTCTTGTGTTAGTTAATACAATGCGAGGTTAAAATACAACTCGAGTTGGATTTTCAAATTTAAGCATGGGATGCTTGTGTATTTTGCACTAGTATATATAAAGAAATTACGAGAATCCGGTAATGAAGCATATCAACTGCCACGCTTTTGCCCTTGCATAAAGTAACATACTACAGTACTCTTGAGTTTATAAAAGTTGAATGCATGACAACATGTCTTGACTTTGGTCTAAATAATCTTGTGTAAAAGATATAGTGCCTTAAAAGCATGCTTAAAGGTATTGGTATTTGCCTTTGTGTAGATTGTATGTTGCTTAGTGGTGCAACTTAGTTTGGAATTATGGCAATGCAATGCATATCTAAAGTCACATTAGTATTGCCGAAACGTAAAGTAAGAGTTGAATAGCTTGGCTCGGTAAACTCTTATTAAGTTCCATACCCAAGTTTCAGGAGATTATTGTTTGCACTAAAAGCAATTAAGCTATGCCGAAGTTTCATTATCATATTTGTGTAAGTATGCAATTGCTTCCTGGCAAGACGTGTGATCCTGCTTGTATGTGATGTTGGATGCTATAAAAAGTCGTGCAGTACTATGCAGATATAATGCTGTATCTGATGCTTAATGCTTTCTATGCTTTCCTTCTAAACTCTACAATCAATTCTGTTGTTAAGATCTGGCATGCAACTTCTAATCAATTTCTGCTATCTATTTCTGACCACCTTCTTGGAACAAAAAAGAGAAAATTATGCCCCGGTTTACTCTTTTACAACGAACTGCTCCACACGTTTTATCTACTCCGGATCTGTGATTACAAGAGTGCTGCCCAACACGTTGACATATTGGAAGCTGCTAAGAAGGCTGACCTACAGCAAATGCATCATATTCAGGAGCTCACCAAAGAGCTTAGTGGAGTAAATCTAGATCTCTCGCGGTCTGACCTAAACTACAGAGACAGATCATCACTTACTGGAAAACAAGCTCAGCTCGAAGAACAAATTAGCTCTATTACTGGATTAAGTTCAACTGGAAAAGAACACTTGGAACTAGCATATTTTGGAAATGTGAGACGAGCATGGGGTGATAAGCTTGATTTGGCACCGCCACCTATAGACGGGGAGTGGCTACCAATAAGTGCTGTCTATGCACTAGTTGATCTTATGGTTGTTGTTTTTGGCCGTCCTAAAGGACTCTTTAGGGAGTGTGGAAAGCGGATTCAATCTGGAATGCTTATGCTTCAAGGTTGGTTTCTTATATTATGACGTAGTTGTGGGTCTCTCCTTTCCACAAGTCATTTAACCTTCTGTTTATATGGAATTTCAGCCGCATGCCTTGTTTACTGAAAATTATGATTCATCAGTAATGTTCGGTCTAAATTTTCTGACATTGGTAGTTCTTTACTAATTTTTGGTGTGAGACTTGATCAATGTCCAAATTTCGACACTGGAGGAGAGCATCTGCACTTACGTGTTCTCCTTTACATTAATGCTATGAAATCTGCTTTAGCATTAAGGCAAGATGATAATTAGTTTAAGATATTTATTGCTGTTTCTTTGTATATGCCTATCTAGTTCCTTTCCATTAATTCCCCCTTCATTTTTATAAGGGATTTATCCCTCAATAGCCCTCGAAGTAGCGAGGTCCTAGCCAAGCAATTGTAGGGCTAAGACCAAGCTCTCATTCCCCCAGCGTGGGATTTTGAGGTCATTCGTGCTCTTTCTAATCCAATTTGAGTCGGTTAACCATTGAGACAGATATTTGTGCCTATCTTGTATAATTCCAGCATGTCTATGTTACTGAACTAGTTTGGACATTTATCTTAAAGCAGGTGGTATGTACAAATTCAACGTCAGTTACATACTCATCTTAAATACCTAACTAAGTTTGTTACATGCAGAGGAGCTGGTGAAGCTTGGAATCACTGACGGTGTGAGAGGTGAGCTTCAATCTTCTTAACGTGTAGTATAGAAAAAATTTCTTCAAATTGTTTGTTTTACACGAATCAAGATTAATTATTAATGAAGATGCTTATGATGTTCGATGCAAATAAGTCTGTATGATGTCCTCCCAAAATGATCAGTTGTAGTAGAAATAAGCGCATGATGGCAGTTTTGTTTAGCTTACTAATGTGTGCTTACTGGAATATATCATCAAGCAGAAGTGGATATACAACACTCCGCCATTTGGATGGCTGGTGTCTATTTGATGCTTCTGATGCAGTTCCTTGAAAACAAAGTAGCTGTAGAGCTCACGCGGTCTGAATTTGTTGAAGCACAAGAGGTTAGTAGTGTGCTTGCATTATTTCCATGTCCTAATATCTATGTATTCCACTTTGCACAGCTTAGGCTGTATATGAATGATTAATGTGTTACATTGTGTAAACTCGGTATTACTTCTTGATGCTAAATTCATTAGACCTTATTTTTCTATCTATTTGTTTAAATGAATGAAGAAGAAAGCTGCTTAACTGCTCAAGTCTTTTGATCATTAAGTTTCAACTTTGGCTTTCTCATAGTATTTTTGGAGTTTACTTGTGATTGACTTCATTGCATCTATTCCCATTGTCTATGCATTTAATTTCTAGGAAATTTCTAGGAAGGGCGAGTGTATACGACACTTGTGCCTGATCTGTTTGGTTGGTCGTGCCGATAAACTGAATGCAAGTTCTTAGGGTCTCAAAATGAATTTGTTGCAGGAAGCAGATTTGGATGTTGCTTTGATTGCTGACAACTTTGTGCATTGTAGGGCTAGACGTGAAGAAAGCCCATGCCCATGTGGGGTTTTGTCCTGTAAATGGATGAGGTGTATGAAACTTTGTAATATTCTGGTTGCTGATCATCAGTTTTCATGTGGTTTCTTCTCTTGCTTTTGCAGTTTAAGCAAGAGGATCCCCCTGATGGAGCTTTTTAGTGGTTTATTAAGGTGGTGGGCTCATGTGTGATAATTCCCAAGGATATCTGTGATTTTTTACAGAGCTAAAGCTTGTCAGCTAGAGTATTTTAGTTGTGTTGCTCTTGCTCTAGCTATGCTTAGGCTTAAAGTAAATTTGCAATCGTTAGATTACCCATTGTGCGGAACTGGTAGACTCGGTTATTTTAGCATCTTATGTTACCCTGACCTAAGGCGGTTCAAGACGGTGTTGATGAGAGGAGATGGACCGCGGGTAGGTGAATTAATTCAGAACTCTTTGTCATCTTTCTCTCATTCGTCCTTTGATATTGGGAGTCTCTTACTTCTAATTGACTAGATCGGAAATTTAAGAATTTGCTGCTATTTTCGAAGGAGGTACTTAGTGAAGAGAAATGCAACACTGGGTAGCTCCAGTAGACCCATAGATCATGGAACAAATAGGGTGGGTAGGCCCGACCACCACACTACACGTATAGACGCGACCCCCCCCCCCCCCCTAGGAGAATTCGACTGTCAGACTCGCATCAGACGGATTCCATGATGAATAAGCTAATTATTTTATTAAACGGTCTTTCTTTTTCTTTGATGTTATATCATCAGCCGCCGATGAACGCATGTGCAAAGTGAAGTTCATCTGCCATGCCCCCAGCCCTGGCATAGGAATGAATGACAACGGAAGGCTTGTTATTTGGCGGGAGTTCTTTATGAGGGCACTGATTGATCATATCTTCAGGAGCTACACTGCCCCTTCTAGTGCTGCACTTGGGGACATATTCTTTAAACAAAGGGGCACTACTCTGTCGGTCGGGAATGACCCCTCCCTTCACCGCTACACCTGCTTTACGTCTGGCTTGCTACCTTCTGGCTTCCCGAAGCTGACACCCTGGAGCTGACACTTCCAGTTGACAAAGAGCAGCTGAGCGAGCTACTCGAGCTACACTTTCGAACTCTTCAAATAGATATTCTCTCGATCCGGACGGGAAACTCTTGGAGCATAGCTTGAGAAGTTGGTTGGGACATATCTCCATATGGTTTTTAGGAGGAATGGAAGTATCAATTTTTTTTTCGAAAAAGTATGCCGCCAATGCCATATTATGAGGTGAAGGAAAAAATGGGGAGCTAGAACTTTGCAATTCTTTGTGCATGGCAAGTGATTATTGAGGTACATGGCTTTGAGAGGTTTTCATTGTGGCGAAGGATTGTGATTAGTGACACTGAGGAGGGGGAGGGGGACTGGGGATGGACAACAATGGTAAAAAGAATAAAAAAAGGTAGAATAACTTTGAAGGCAAAGGCAGTATCAGCACAAGTAAACTTAACTTTTTTTTTTCCTCCCAAAGATTCTTAGCTAGAGGTGAAGTGTGAGGTTCCATATTTGCTGTGTACAAGGGTTGATGGAGATCCCATGTCGGTTGTGTACTAGCGGATATCCTGGACCATGTGTGATATAAGGTTAAGTTGGATCTTGTCCCACATCAGAAGCGGGAGACAAAGAATTGGGCCTTATAGGACTCTTTCAATGAACTCACTCTTAAGCACCTGTTGGCTAGCCCTTTTGTGGGAGACAACGTCTGTGGTGGTTCACGAGTGAGGATTGGTGATGAATGAGTGTCCTGAGGTGGACATGTGGAGGGTGATCTTTTTATGTTGTTTGGTCGACTTCATCTAGTGGGACAGTTCTTGCATTCTCTGTCGAATTTCTTTTTTGATGATCTATGGGACACTTTGTCACTGATTGGCATATGCTTGCCTTGCTTAAATGCATTCACAGCATTTTCTTGCTTCCTAGTTTTCTGAAATATTATTATGTCCTACAAAGGTTACTATATATATCTTGTTGTAAATTTACAATCCACGATCCTTCTAAAAATTTTGTTTTTGGACCTTTACTTGCACCATTTCATCTCACTTGCATTCATGACCATAAATCGTTGCATAATATTCCTGTTGCATGGGACCTTCTGACATTTGGCAAATGATCTACGTTGCCGTTGGCTAGACTTTGGTAGAAGTTGTTTCTGGTGCAGGTTTCTGTAGTATAAATGTGACCTTTAAATCTTCATTTTCCTGGAAAACTCAAGCATTTAACTTTATCTACATCTTTGCAGGCTTTGGTGCAGATGAGAAATTGGTTTATTCGCTTCCCAACAATTTTACAGGCTTGTGAGAGCATTATTGAGATGCTGCGAGGGCAATATGCTCAAGCTGTTGGCTGTTATGTTGAAGCTATATATCATTTTCTTGAGGCAGCAAAAGTAAGTTGTTTAATGGACAGTCTAGATAATAAATTAGTACTTACTATTGGCACTTGCATTTCTTTCTAGTTGAGGCTGCGTAAAAGTATGAACAGGCTTCAGGATCATTGTGTCTTGGGGTATGGCTTGCGGTCTAATTTGTTAGGCACTAGCACCACCAAAAGGTACAGATATGAAATGACACAAACGACACGTTTTAACCTTCACATAAATATTGATAACATCGTTGGAATATGCTGCCAAATTTCTGCAGCAGTGAGTAGTATATATATGTGTGTTTCCTGTGTGTGGTATAATAACATTATTTAGAATCTCGGGTCGAATGTACCCACTACCAGCCTCCCCTAGTATGTACCTACAAAGCCATCTGCGTAGCAGCGTAGAGTTGAACACTATCATTACTTATACCTCCCTCCAGTTTCATGAGAGCACACACGTTGACTCCTTCCATGCACCAACTTGTAATGCTCGTATTACGAATGCAAACTTGAAGTAGGTGGGCAAGAGCAGAGAGGATTCCAGCATATAACCTTCTTGCAAACTGGACGATGAGAAGGCTGATGATCACGTTGATCAGAAACTCTTGTTGCATCTCATTTAGAGGATATGTCTGGGGAAAGTTGGAAGAAGTGGATGGAGTGTTTTTTTTAGCCAAAACAGGGGTTTAAGTTTTGGTAGATGGTAACCCAGTTTTCTATATCCCCTTTAGTTTTCTTCTAGTTATGAAGTTCCTGGTTGATTTAGTGGAGTCAGGAGTTGTGATTTCAAATTTACTATTTGACGATCATACCAGCAACTTCTTCATTCTATGGAAGATCAGTTGTGCCATTTGCGAGTGTTTTCCTTTTCTTTCAGGCTAGCTCGGGTTGACAAAAATGAGATTTTTCCTGTGCAAGAGGTTCCGGATGTGAGCCTTTTGTCTGGGACCTACTATCTGAACTTGTAGAAAGAATATTGAAAGATATAATTACAACAATGTCCCTGAGGTTAGGGTAAAATTACAGTCAAGGACATTAAGTTTCAAAATGTAACATACCATGATCAGAAACCCTAATTTTGTAACACTTGTGTCCATCTGTCAGGGTTCTGTCCAAAAAGTGTACTTTTTTTATGATATCATCGTTATATATTCTCAGAAAGGCAATACTGCCCTTGTACTACATATACTGAATAAATTTTCAAATTTTCAATTTAGGATTTTAAACCCTGATTTGAAAATTCGGGTTTTTTTACAAACCCTAATTTGAAGAGTAGTGTTTTGAAATTAGGGTTTGTAAAAAAAACCTAATTTTCAAATTAGGGTTTTGAAAATTGATCTGTTATCTCTCCAATTTCTTTAGAAACTTTAGCCCCACGCCGCCGATAGCCCCCTCCCGGCCCCCGCCGCCAGCCCCCTCCCTCGCCCCACCACCGTGCCCACTTCACACTGCCCCTGCCGTCACAGCCCTGATTGCTACCCAACCAACCAGCCACAAAATCAACCAACCAGCCCCACTCTGTTAACGGCAAAGCAAGGTGCAACGAAGAAGACGGCTGGAGGACGACCACTGTCGCTGACCAGATCTGCTGTTGCCTTGGTGTTAGGCTTTTTTTTTTAGTGTGTGTGAAATGTAGAGAGGGAGACGAAGAGAGAGGAGAGTAAGAAAAAAAGATAAAGAAGATGGAATTTCAATTTTATTTAGGGGCAATCAGGTCTTTTTGTCAAAATCGTTATGTATTTTCGTATTCCGTCTAGTCAATGGATATAAGTGTAATTTGTTGAAACTAATGGACATGCCTATAATTTCACCTTGACCTCAGAGACTTTACTGTAATTATCCCATATTTATATATCCTTGTAGATATCTTTTGAAATAATAAAAAAATGATTTAATTGGAAATTCATCTAGTGGATGATTTCATTGACCAATAAGAAAGACTCCACAAAAATAGTTCTTTTGCCTGTAAATTATGGTACAAAAATATTAAATTATGGTACAAGTAATCAACTCATTGACCACTAAAACAAATTTGAAGCATAACAGGAAA